>CAIGQQ010032522.1:1331663-1383118 GCA_903798035.1 Danio albolineatus
AGAGCTTTACCTCAGCCTGCTACTGGTGGTCTCCTTTAATCCACTACAGGTGCCAAAGACCCTGCCCTGGCTGATACTAGAAAAGGAGATTTGTTTGTCATCCCTCCCTTTTGTCCACCTTTAACTTCTTTTCGGTTAATTCTTTGCGTAAGTTTGCATATCCAAATGACTTCTAAATCCTCTTGTCATTAGACTTTGATTTGTGTATTGCCACAAAAGCACCGTCTATGCGCGGATGAAACGTCCTTTTTTCTTTATTCTGAAATATAAATGTATTTCTCAACAGCCTTGTAAAATGTTAAGATAACGACAGGCATTTTTGCGGCTACTCTAATACGATACCTTTGCACAAGAGTGACTCTGTTTCAGTTGGCTTTAGAAGCGCAGGACGAATTACACAGTGCTGCCATTGTGATTTACAAATAAGTGAACGTGCCAGCTAATAATCTTTAATATCCACCGATGACAGAATGGAATTAACCGCATATTTTCTCCCAAACATTCAATTTTCTTCCTCCTCGTTGTGTAAGCTATGCCCTAATCCCGTCTTTATGCGGTGAGGTATTAACCCTATTGAGGCATCAGTGTATTGGCCTCTAGACCCGCGGGCGCAAGGCGCGCGCTCATCGGGGCTCAACGCGCCTTTTGTTCGCGCGCGAGACTCATCGTGCCAGCGCACGGGTTATTCAGGAGCCTGAGAATCAAATACTGCATTACAGTTAAGCTATGTAATAATTACCCTCATTAGTCGTAACTGGAGCGCGCAGCGAATGGATTTACTAATAAAGCTTCACTAATGCTATGTAGGCTCAGGAAATATATCATAAACATAATTCAATAATCAGTGGAAATACATATTAATGCGGCTCTCCGACCCTCAAACTGTCAGTGTTTGCCCTCGAGCAGAGTTGCTGAATTTATTTCCCTCTTCCTCGCCGCGGTCATTTCCCACATTTCCATTCTATGAACTAAATGTTTATCCTCTGGAGCGCTTCAGGGTGAGTTTCGGTGCCCCAGTAGCAACAAATAAAATGTTTTTGTTGCCCTGTCCGCTTGTTCAAGAGGTCATCGGACATGTCCACTCGCTGACATGGATATTTCAACTGGTCATTATTCAATTGCACCGTGCAATTTAAAAATACAGGCGAATGTCGGAAAACTTTAGACAACCCCGGTGCAACATATTGCATTAGGGTTGCTCCAGAATGTTGTTACTGGCTCTGTGGTGATTTTGATTTTATCGTGAGCTGATTCAATCAGAACAATGTGTATTTGAGTTTTGTTGTGGTGGAGCAATGCTTAAAGCACTGTTTTGAGCCGATGTGGTCAGGGCATCGTATATAGCTTTCCTTCCCAATCCAGGGAGCAGCAAACAAGAGAAAATTAGTTTGAAAGTTGAATCCGACATATTTCAAGTAATTGTGTTGTTTAGTGGTCATCTAAAACATTTAAATTACAGAAATATGGAATGCAAAAACATTTATCTGTCATGATCTATTATTACGCAGATGTTTCTTTGTCATGACGAGTTTAGAAAGTACAATGCTTCTGTCATGTTCACCTGAAATGACACAATAAGGCCCGCCTTGAAATCATTACTGGCCAATCCTATGCTTACAACTGTTATTCTCCACCATCCTCTTCTCTGACAAGATTTTACTGGTTGTGTTTAGATAATTATCAACCCTATTTTAAGAACATTAGTAAGAAGTCAGGACATAGTTTAAATTTGCTCCAATATCAATTAATGATACAAAATAAAGCTATTATAATTTCTATTAAAAAAAAACATTACCCATGATGCTTTACAGAATTCCCACCAATCAGTGAGCGTATATAACGCTGCAAATTTTTACAACTTACTTAAAGATGATGCGGAATCTCCTGAGATGTTTATTTCAGTATATTGATGTACTTCCAATGGGCTTTAGGCACATCAAGACTTTTTCATGCGCCAAAAAACTTCCGGTGAAATATTGATGTGACTATTTTCATTTTTATAAGGTTCCTTTTACAGCGTCAATAATGTAAATTGATTAAAATATAATCTTTTATATAGACTTAAGATTTGATTTAGTTGTTCAAGCATAAAACAAGATGTATGATCGTTTAAACGCAAGCCCAGTGAAGAGCAGCAGGCGAGTGCTGAAACTTGAGTGCTAAATTCATTCATTCATTTTTTTTCGGCTTAGTCTCTTAATTCATCAGGGGTCACCACAGCGGAATGAACCACCAACTTATCCCGCATATGTTTTATGCAGCGGATGCCCTTCCAGCCGCAACCCATCACTGGGAAAAACCCATACACTCTTGCATTTACACACATACACTACGGCCAATTTAGTTTATTCAATTCACTTATACCGCATCTCTTTGGACTATGGGGGAAACCGGAGCACCCGGAGGAAACCCCCACAAACACGGGGAGAACATGCAAACTCCACACAGAAACACCAACTGACCCAGCAGGGGCTTGATCCAGCAACCTTATTGCTGTGAGGTGATCATGCTATCCACTGCGCCACCATGACACCAAGTGCTAAATTAAATTTCCATACTTTATTACATGGAACTGATCAATGGAATTTAAAAAGCGCTTACTTAAAATTAAAAGCCCCTCTGCATATATCCCACTGAAACAGAATGTTGATTGGTGGACAAGGCTTTCATTTTGCACATCATTCCCTTATAGCACAAGGTAAGAAGGGCGTGGTTAAGAATAACGTAGCTGAAGCCATTAAACTGATGTCAACAGAGAAGGACCCCAAATCCAAACACAGAAACAAATGGTCAGACTTCCACTAACAATATGCACTAGCAAAATAAAAATAGTACATTTAGATTTCATATGGACAATCTGTATATGAACATTTTGCAATAAGTTTGTTATATAGACCATTTCAATGTGGTGATGTCATTGGCCCATAAACATTTCCTGCTTGCTATCAAACTATTTCATAACAGTAACAAGAGGCAAATCAATCATAACCTAATGTTAAAACAGCTGGCATAACATTATTTATTGATATTAGGCTCTTTTTGGATTCTCAGAAGCAATAAAAAGTCAAAATGTAAAACGAGAAATACGTTGGGACCATTGTTTTTGCTTACATCCCTCAAAATGGTCTATATTGCATTTCACAGATATATATAGTATTATCTATTTAGAGATAATATATATAGTCTATATATTTCACAGATACAACCAACAATTTTTAAATTAATACCATTAGTCCAATGTTTGAAACTAAATTGTGTCATTCATAATTGTTCATTAAAGCTGTTAAGCACACAGTCTTGTAACATTGTCTTTTCTGTCAGATTTTTATACACGTTGTATCAAATCAACTATCGCAATGTTGTGATGCAGCTTATACAGTAGCTGTTTGGTTTAGTTCATGGCTTCTCGTGTTTTAACAAAGACTTTTTTTTTATCCCTACGGTAAAAAAGAAACAGGAAAAATAAACAACAAACAATGGTGAAAAGTTGGGCAAACACTACTGCACTCTATTGGCTAATTTTTGTAACTCTTTGTATCATGAGTGCTAACATGCCGAAACAGCTTTGCACCTGCACAGCATGATAAGTTCAGAAACCTCACCCAGCGCAGTGAAACAGGGATCAGGAAGTAATTTGGGTAGCGAATTGAGACGTACCTTGCCAAAGGGAGAATGGACATTGGCAGCCATGAGCACAATGGTGGAGTCAAGATTTGAACTCCATTTAGTTTAATTTCCTCCCAAGTGAAAGGCAAGGAAGATTAATGAAATATCCCTAAATCCATCCTGTTTTATTTCTATTAAATCAACAGTGAAATGCAACCACTAGGCCTGTTTGTGGATGGAGAATTTGGATAGAGTTTCTCCATCTCGCTAAGGAGACCTCGTGTACTTTCATGGCAATGAATGATGCTAGTTTTTAAAAAAAAAATCAGTTGTTCCTGAGGTCGGCATCTCAGATTGCACGCCATCCTTCAGAAACAAAATGACCTGCAGTTATTGAGTTTAGTTTGAGTTACTGTCACGATACGAAATAATCAGTTATTCGACTTTTCCACGGATAACCTCAGGCCTTACCTGCTATTTCATTTCCCCATTATATCAGATTAGATTTTTTTGTTTGCACAGTCTTATCAAAAGTGGAGAGCACTAACACAAATAAAAGTAAAAACTTTCCAGAAACACAATAGCAGATCTCTTGCAGTGGGTGGGCTGCTGGACGTCACGTTCAGCTCGCCTGGACAAAACAATCCTTTAGTGGTGATCTCCAAACTCACTGTCTTTTCAGAAATGTTGGTTTACACAATAGGCTGTGGTTCCGAATGAAATCTATCTAATCTGCAGCTTTTCTACTCGTCCTTACAATAGAGTGATCTGGAACGCAAACATGTTTAGCTGTTAAGCTAATTTGCCGTCTTTATTTTTCTTTTCCTCTCCATCTCTGCAGGGCTACAAAGGCTCAGCTGTTAGCGAGCAGACACGCTCACTCTGCCATACTGTCTGTCAGCAACCCTCACCTGCAGTCAGACTTGCATACACAGACCCTGCGTGGCCTGTTCCACAAAAGTGTTTTCAATCCATAAGCCGAGACCATTGCTTTTTAAAGCGTGTCTTTTAAGACACCATAAATCTTTCCTTCTCGCCGGCCCTTCCAAAAGCCTTTCTCTGGAGTGACAGTCAGCATACTCGAGTTTGACGATGATTGTTTTCAGTGCCCCCCTCCTCCTCCCTCCAGCTCTGCACTCTATCATTTGGAACAATAATAAACAACCACCGACGCGGGCAAAAAAGCCTCCTGAAATCTATTACTGAGAATAGTGTGGTTATGCGGAGAGCGGAGGGGAATGCTCCCCCCTCCCCATCCCAGTGCAAACATCACTGTAATTTCCAATGCCAAACTGATTCGGGCCAGGCTTACCATGCTCTTATCTGATCCTTACGGGTGGTCCCTCCTTTTATTCCAGTTGCACAGATCTGGAAATCTTCTTCACACCACACTCGGCTTGTGGATCTCCACTGCCAAGAAGCAACTGGAATAGTTTCAATGGAAAACCCTCCCAAAAAAAAGGCAATACAAGTGGTTAGATTGGGGGATTAAGATCACTTACAATATGGACGGGTTTATAACGTGCCCTCTGTAGCAATGTTCTCCTTTTCATTTGGCTGCCGAGATGCTTGCTGAGGCAAATTTCTTGGTTTTAGAGGACCAATCAGGCATTCTTCAGCTCCTGGACCAACAAAAGGCCCACAGTGTAGGTCTGTCCTCAATTACAAAGAAGCGAGCGTGGTTTTGGTGTTCCAGACAATGGCGCTTCCCTTACAAAACAAACACAGAGATACAAGACTTAAAAATCAGACTTAAATATTCTAAATGACACACCTATATTTATGCGTATTATTAGTGTATTTAGCATTTATTTTATTTTATGTATAAAAAAAAACAGCTCAGGGAAAATGGAAATCACGTGAATTATCTCGGTTGCATTGTACAGTGCTTAGCATATATAAGTACACCCCTCATCTATCTTTTAAATTAATATTTTAAATAGGAAGCTATACAATATTATATTTGTGCATATACATTAGATAAGTCAGTACTGAAGCCAAATCTGGAGTAGGCATGGGACGATAACCGTTTTCAAGGTATACCGCAGCTTGGAAAAGTCAAGGTTTTCATTCCGCCAAAATATGTATAAGATCTTGTATTTACATTTTTTTTTAGGTGTAAATTGTAAAGACATCTGTGTTTTTAAAACAAATGAAGACAGCAGTCAAGGATTGACTTTAATTATTTAGTCTGACAAGTTTACTGTTCCAAAATATTTAAAATGTTTCTCAAAATAAATTATATTGTGTTCAAAGGGGGAAAAAGGTTTTGTTTTTTAGCCAGACATTTAAAAATAATATATTTTAGAGCAGTAAAGACAATACCGTCATACCGTGACACCGTGATATTTTTATCCAAGGTTATCATGCCGTCAGAATCTTATACCGGCCCATGCCTAATCTGGAGCTTATCTAACAAAATAACTTACGATAATGGTCCAAAAACTCGTACACCCAAATTTATTTGTTATGGAAAAATATTAAATACAAATTTTAAAAAGAGGGGGGAAAAAATCAAGAGAAGCAAAAAGATTAGTTGAAATTTTGTAGGTTGTATTTTTTTTGCAATATTTAGCTTGAATCGCAATATCTTTCAATTTCTAAATATGTTCAGTGACTAAAATATTATTTTAATAAATATATCTGTTTAATAAATCTGTTATGTTTAAATGCACCAAAATACATTGCCTATTTTCAGAGAATATAGGAAAAATCAATATTGAGAAATGGATAAAAATGGATAATAATATTCATTTTCATTTTCAAAATGGGGTGTACTCAGTTAAGGCACTGTATATCTCACACACACAGACATACACACGCACACATACACACACGTCTAACACTATTAGAAAGGTTTTACATCATAAAATATATCATGGCAATATATATTTCTAATATGTTCCTTTATCTTATCAAATTTATGTGCAATCTGATTCAACTTGCTCCTTAAAATTCAGATTGCCTCCAGGTGCTCTGGTTTCTCCCACAAGTCCAAAGACGTGGTTTAGGTGAATTGGGTAAGCTAAATTGTCTGTAGTGTATGTGTGTGAATGAGTATGTATGGATGTTTCCCAGTGATGGGTTGCAGCTGGAAGGGCATCCACCGCGTAAAACATATGCTGGATATTGCTGAGTTCATTCCGCTGTGGCGACCCCAAATTAATAAAGGGACTAAGCCAAAAAGATAATAAATGAATTTAAACAGTAGTTTAGCATTAGTAGCATTTAGCATATAAAAAGACCTTCATTCATTCATTCATTCATTTTCTTTTCGGCTTAGTCCCTTTATTAATCCGGGGTCACGACAGCGGAATGAACCGCCAACTTATCCAGCATTTGTTTTACGCAGCGGATGCCCTTCCAGCCACAACCCATCTCTGGGAAACACATCCATACATTCTCATTCACACACATACACTACGGACAATTTAGCTTACCCAATTCACCTGTACCGCATGTCTTTGGACTGTGGGGGAAACCGGAGCACCCGGAGGAAACCCACGCAACCACGGGGAGAACATGCAAACTCCACACAGAAATGCCAACTGGCCCAGCCGGGGATCGAACCAGCGACCTTCTTGCTGTGAGGCGAACGTGCTAACCACTAGGCCACCGTGGCGCCATAAAAAGACCTATCTAAAAATATTTTTGGATTATAAAAAAATAAGTTTGTATTATAAATTATGCAATCTGTCCCAGTCTGAAATAATTTTACTCAAAATACACCTCTTATAAAAGCTTGTCAATTTAAAAAAAGGATTATAAAGAAAACCAAATCGTCAGTCAAAACCGGCAGCTGATGTATTTGATGCTGAGATGGATTTGAGCGTCTGCATCAATGCCACATATGTAATAGCACCATAAATACATTTTTCTTACTCAGACACAAAAATGTCTGACAGGGAAATAGTCCTACAATATCACAACATTTTAACACGTCCATATGTCAGGGCTGGCAATAGAAAAGTTTTAAACACTACCCGATGTTTGCCGAACAATTTTTCCCTCCATGAAAATAAAAGCTAGGCTGAACGTCAGACACACATCATTTTTTAGAGTGCTCAGTGTAATGTTTTCTGCAGTATAGACTCACAAATGCATTTGAGCTCAGAGTTTCTGGCTGCATCACAGTACAAACACACACATACACACATCCTCCTTTTTCCACTTTCTTTTGGCTGAGTCACATTACAAACACAAGAATTTAATCGCTACTTTTCACTGATGAAGAAACCTTTTCATAATGTTTCCTTTTTTATTCGCTCTACCTCTTGAACACAGTTGTCTGTCCAAATATGCAATTTCTTGTCTCCGCGAATATTGTTCTTGGCTGGACGCACCCCAGATTAGATTATATTGATAGGGGAAGATGTATTTAGAGATAGAAATTAAATGGAGTTCCTCGTGCCATAACCCTTCATTTGTTTTTGGTTTTCATTACATATGTTTCTGATTACTTTATTTGCCGATTTGCTATGTCTGTTATTCCTCATTACTACAGAATCGAGTACATTTGAAACTAAACCTGCGCCGGATTTTCATTTGCAATTCATTCATCCACTTCCTTCTCGCTACAGCAATGGATCATTATAAGAACAAATAATAAAAACAATACAATAATATATAGATAATTGGTTCCATTAAGTGTAAAGCACAAAAGAAAGAATAAATACGGTTGAAGTCAAAATTAATCACCCTCCTGTGAACTTCTTTTTCAAATATTTCCCAAATTACGTACAACAGAGCAAGGAATTTTGCACAGTATTTCCTATAATGTTTTTTTTTTCTTCTGGAGAAAGTCTTATTTGCTTTATTTCACTTTTACAATTTTTTTAACTATTTCAAGGTCTTGCCTAGTTACCCTAACTTGCCTAATTTACCCTAATTAACCTAGTCAAGCCTTTAAATTACACTTAAAATGAAAGCATCTTGAAAAATATCTAGTAAAATATTATGTAATGTCAGAAGAGCAAGGATTAATGAATCAGTTATTAGAAATTAGTTATTAAAACTATCATGCGTAGAAATGTGATGAACAAAAACTTTGGGGGAAATATACAGGAGGGCTAATAATTCAACAGGGCTAATAATTCTGACTTCAACTATATACAATTACAAGCAGGGCTGGACAAAAACTGATATTGCTCTAGTTTGTCTGTAATATATATTGTAATATGAACATAATTTCACAAGATCTCATATAACTCTATTTGGAATGAATTCATATTTTTACATTGATTAGGATTATTTTGAGTATCTGCATAAAGTACAATACAACAAATACATTAATAATATGGTTTTCTGTGGAATCGGTATTAAGGAACAGAAATTACATACAATCAATTTTGGTTTATATACCTTAATAACCTCTTGGTTTAAGTTTGTTAAATCGTACAAAGTCACAGGTCCTAAAAACGCATCCAAATAAAAATCTTTCACCCTATTTTAGGGTTAAACCTTGTGTTGACTCCACAAATCACATGTTCTGAACTGTGATGCTGATCAGCTATAATCCCAAATAACAGATGCTTTCATTTGTTGTCATTGAAAAATCACCAAATACTTATTTCTGAAGTTTTCTGAGGTAAATAAAAAAAAGTAAAAGTAAACATTTTTAAGTGTGTCTGAATTCATGGCGCTTTTTGTTATTTTATGCAAAAAAAAAAAGGTTTTAGTTACATCATTTTTATTCAGAAGAAATTTTGTCATTAGCTGACATAATAAAAACAAAAATGACATTACAATTTACTCACACATTAATCATAGAAAATCCTGTGAAACAGAATTTCTCTCTTAAATTTTCCCCAACCCTATGTATGTTTGTGTATATATAACATTAAATATACGTTTTTAAAAATGTCTTCTGGTCTCTGAAATTGACCAAAAGTCTGATATTGTATTTTTATTTTCTTTCCGAACAACCCCAAAGACTTTCTCTTGGAATGTTTTGTTTTGTAAACATTCTGAATTAAATACCTTGGGAACTGTGACTACCCATAAAAAATGTTCATGCATAATACATGCACTAGTGTATCAAACATAACTTAGTCTGGACATGTAGTTTTCAAATAAAGCGCACACACAAACACACACAAGAAGATTGGTTACAATAAAACTGCAGCAGCTCCATCATTTCCTAGAAAGCACATAAACATTTGTTTCATCAGTTGGTAACAAGAAGCCCCCCTTGACAGAATTCGATAAAGCCATACAGTAATATAATGATTTGATATGCGTTACTGTCTTCACGCTCTCTGGAAAACCATGTCAGACATTACAGTAAACCAAGCCTGAAATTTGGAGCTGATTGCACGGCCCTGCAATTCACCACAGCACAAGTTGATGGTAGAATGAGAAATGCTCGAGACGCTAAAGACGATTCGCCCCGCATTCATGTTCAAGAGCAGGATGAATAAGAAGCACCAGATGTATGTTAGTTCTCAATCCTCCATCTCTGGCCCTTGGAAATGTCTTAAATTTCCTGTGATGTTTCTGTCCAAGAGGTCTCTTTCGGGGCAGACAGCTTTAGAATAAAGTTTCCATCCCACCTACCAAGTCTCTACGCAAGTCCCTCTACTTCTGCATTTATCCTATTACCCAAATCTACCAGGATCCAATTCATCTCGGCGAACAGTTGGAAAATATGCGATTGGATGAGACCCGCTTGTGGTGGCCGTCATGTCCCTGAATCTAATTCTCCGTGATTTGAGCTGCCAAACATCCCAGTCGGGCTTAATACCTTATATCAAATCCCTCTAAAAGCGTATAATTTCCAGTGATTGCTCACACTTGCAGCCTACTTGCAAATACATCAGTGGAAAGCCACCACAGCACACATTCTCGTTTGTGTTTGTCGACCACTGCCAACCTATTTATTTTTCACTTTCTAAGTGGTGGCTGTGAGAAGAGAGTCGAGAAACAAAGAGTTGTTCTGTAAGCTTGTGTAATGTTAGAATGGTTTCATTTTCCACGAGTGAAGAAAAGCTGCCATTTCTCCCTTTTCAACATGCTTCTATTCCATTCTGAATTTTGAAAATGAACCATTGTCCAAAACGGGAGATGACGCATCTGCAGATATTTTGAATTAACACGGAATCAGATTTTTAGCCCATCACTGAGTCTATGTATTTACTTGTGTAAATGTGTGTACATTTATATTTATTTTTAAATTAATTTCACTAATATTAATAGTAATATTAAAATGTTAATATAATTTATGTACAATACAGTTTGTAAAGTAATATTTTCTGTCTTTTAGTAGATATATTATACAAGACTAGCTTTGTTTACCAAATAAGTTGATCTAATTGGATTTGCATTGTAAACATTAAATGAAAGTTAAAAATGTATAGTTTTTTATTTAATATAGTAAGTTTTTAGTTATGATACATCAAAAATTATTCTGCATAAATCCCCAGATTTTTGACAAAATTCTAAGCAGAAATAGCCAAACATGTTCACAGATTCTATCTGACACTGATGAGCTACATTGACCTAAATAGTATAACTGTTAAAAACTTAGCAAAGAAGAGATGCTACACATATTAAATCTGCAGAAGTGGTTTAATATGTAAAGCATATTAAATGCAAGTGAACTGTCTGCTTTAATGTTTCAAAAATAATTTTTTGTAAATAAAATATTTAGTTATGCGTGAAATGATGTTCCATCCCCATTTAGTCACAAAAATTAAGTAACATGCTTGGCCTACTTTGTACTTATTAAAATATGTAAAATAATAAGCGATAATGCAAAATCATTATTATAATTTAAATGATTAAAAACCTGTAGTGGTTTGAAGTTTTTATAGTGATTTTAAGTTATAAAAATGACAATGAATTAGTTATTTTAATCAATAAATACATCTTTTAATACGTGATGAAGTGAATCTTGCTGTAAATGAAAGTTTAGTGGGTGTCTTTTGTGAATCATGGAACATTTTTCATGGACTATTTAAGTGGCGGTGGCAAAATAAAAGTACTATTATTTGCCTGGTGATTTTTGTATGAGCAATTTGACTGGGTGAGAATTGCTGTTCTGATTATTCTAATCAGCCAATCACTGTATTTGAAAAAAAAAAAAAAAAAAAAAAAAGGAGTGACTGCAAGGAAAAAAGCAAAACAAAAAGAACTGATTTAGCACTAAAAGTGCACTCAAGTAAAGCTACACATTTAAAAAAAAAAAAAAGAAACTAGTAAGTGAAGAATAATTCCCGAGCAAGTTACTCAATTTCAGTCATTTGAGTATTTGTAACCATAAATGGTAAGCAGTATTATTGTTTTGAAAATGGAAGTTTGTCTTTTATCCATCTTTTACATTTTAGGATAGCAACTGCCATGTTATTTACCCAATATAATAGCTATGTGGTAAAACCGGCAACGATTTAACCAGACAGAGAGCTATTACAGAAAAAAAACAGGCTTTTCTTATCCAAAGAAACATGTAATATCTTAAATATAATGTTCATAATTGTGGGATTTTCAATATAGAGCGTGTGTGCATAATGTACAGAGCCCAAATGGTTGCAAAATCAACTCAGGCCGAATCATTCACTGGAAATAGATAATTGGAACTGAGCTAAAACCATAACCATAGCTTTCACCAAGGTATTACAGGCATAAGAAACCAAATAGTCAACCAAAGTTGTTTCATGTCTGAATTTCCAGGACAATATCCAATGACCTTCTTTAGAGGAATGTCAAAACTGAGAGCGATGGCCAAGCACAATCCAGCCCATCAATCTGTCAACCTAATACACTTTAGACTATCATTAAATTATTGTTAGTGTGCGGTACTGTAATATTCCTGTGTTTTATTGTGCATCTCGTGATGTTACATAATGAATTGGACCAACAGCTTTCATCCAAAAGTAGCAAAAAATTACAGATCAGGGCTTTAAATGTTATTTCACAGTGCACATTTTGGTTAGTCGGCGATGTTTAATAGTTTACCCAAGTGCTGCTAAAGAAAAGGAATGTGTTTTTTTCCCCTAGAGTGAACCACAAAAAAAGCCAATGCATGATCACCTCAGGATTTTATATTTAGATATCATGTGGAATACTTTTAAAACACATCAAAGAAATGATTTTCAGACGATTAATAAAACAACTTCTGTGAGAGTTGCTGCTTTTACAAACTAGAAAATACCTTGTCAAACCAAGCAAAGTGGGTGCTCCATTTGGATGTCACATAATAACGGAAAACCCAAGGAAAATCGGGCCCTCAGAAATCCATAAGCACACACAATTCTCAGGGGAGCCACATGGAAAGGAAAGCACCGCAAGAGTCAAACCTGCTTTGGCCCGCAGGAATATTGATAGCTATGTGATATGTTTTGGAGAGGAAAAAAAATCTTTTATCTCAGAATATACACTGAGGTGTTTATCAATAAATCAATGTTGTGAAATCAATTTTAAAAAATTTACTTTTAAAAAATTTATAAATAAATACATAAATTACTCTTAACAATAAAGCAACAGAACAACTATTTTTCATTCTCCAAGGAAGAAAACCTTTTAGAAGATTTTAACTTTGTATTAAAATATTTCATAAATTTAAATGGCAAAACTGAATTTTAAGTTTATTGTCATTCTAGTATAATGATGTTTAAAAAAACATTTCATAGCATTATCACAATTGAAAAACACTGCTGCTTATTATTACTACATTTCATTTTATTAATACTACATTAATAATATTATTACTAGCTATTATTAAATGTATTTATTATTATTTATACTACATTTCCTAATTCTTTCCCTTCGCTATGTCTGACATCTTTGTCATAAGGGAGCTATTCATATTATGTGACAAATTAGTTATAACGTGACGTGTGTAGGTGTGGTCGGGACTAGGCATGGGGCGATAACCGGTTTCAAGGTTTACCGCAGTTTGAAAAAATCTTTTTAAAACAGCTAAAAGTTTCTGTTATACCATTCCTAAGGTATATGTATGGGATTTTATGTGTTCTTTTAATGTGTTGTACAGAAATCTGTGTATTTAAAACTAACGAAGACAGCAGAGGTCAATGATTCATTTTAATCATTTAGCCTGACATGATTACGGTTCCAAAATATTATCAATAATTCCTAAAATAATTTATATTGTGTTTAGTGGGGGTGAGTGTGTGTGGGGGTGGGGGGTAACTTATACATAGTCGGGCCTTTTTGTTTGTTTGTTTGTTTGTTTTTCATAAAACTGCCCATATCATTTTTGCATATCATTTAATGCTAAATGTTTACTAAGCTCTATATCTTTAAACCTCTACGAATGCAGAGAGAACCTTATAATTCCAAAGTGGTGGAATTAAATGAATCATAATTAATTCAGAAAACAAGAATCAATATTAAATTAATTATATTTAAAAACAAGTATGTTTGATTAAAGCTGTTGTTCCATTTTACATATTCTGTGGTAAAAGATGATAAAATATTATTTTAACAATTTGTAACATTAGACACTTATCTTTTACAAGAATTTATTATTTTCTATACTTTTATATAGAAAAGTATATGTTTTCTGTACTCTATACTTATTTGGTGTTAATGGTTCCATGAAGAACCTTTAACATTTATAGCAGTTTTTCATTGTTCAAAAGAGCCTTTGCATGGGGAAAAAAGTTATTTTAAAATATTAAAATGTTCTTCACACTTATAGGAAAAAATAGTTCTTCTAAGAACTTTTCAACAAAATAATGAAAGAACCAAAAATGGTTCTCCTGTACCATAACTGAGAAATCCACTTTTAAAACCTTCATTTTTTTAGTGTATGTGAAAAAAGTCCTTTTGTAAATGTAATCGGATGCAATCGCCAACATGTAATGTCCTGTCTTTGATGTTTATTTTTGATATTTATATGTATATTTTCTTTCAGAACGTTTAGCATCTGAAGCAGGGCCTTGATGTGAAGTTGTTGTGGTGAGAGACTCTGCTTGGCTCTGTAATTACATCATTGCTTTGCATTACTGGTTGAGGTCAATGATGTCATTAAGTCTGAGCAGCTTCCAAAATTTCTGCAATGGGTTTATTGTACGAGTAAATCTACTGTTTGTTTCACTAATTCCTAATATCATTAGCCGGCTGTTTTACATGCCCCTGAAATTCAATCAAGCCAACGCTCTCTTTCTTTCTTTCTTTCCCTCTCTCTCTCTCTCAGCCACAGTATAACATGCAGCACTTTATTATTTGCCTGTTGAGTGCTTTTTAGAGCTGCAATTAGAGTGCTGTTTTATTCTTTGTTTGCTCTGCGGGCCTTAATTAACAATGCAGAGCCATTTATTACATTACTGCTTGTAAAAAATTTAAGTGCCTCCTCGTACTGGATACAGAATTTCGCTAGAAAAGCCTAGGGGAGAATTTGACACTTCACCCACGCCAACAAAAAGCTCCTGGAGAAACTCTTTTTATTTGCTTGACCCTAGAGACACATCGCAAATTCAGAAATAGAGGTTTTCTTTAAATTATTAGTAGCGTTTTTTAGGAGAGTTCAGATGCTGCCTATAGGGATCTGTCCTGTTAAGAGATGGATCGCCACTCTGGATGCACGACTGATAAGACGCAGCAACTGTAAGTGTTTATGGGACACACAGCAATAATGCAGGGGCCGGAAAAGCCTCTGATCCCTTTTCATAATAGCATTTTTCTAACTGCTCCTTTATCATAAGCAATTTCTTAAACTCTTCAGGGAATCCTACTTTTTTTTTTCAGCCGCGGAATCACCATCTCGCAATAAATTCCACCTTTTAAAAAAGTGTGGAGCATGTGTTTTATGAAGTCCAAGTTCAGTCAGAGTGCAGGCTGAACCAGGGCCCCGTCGTCTCTGGGTTTCATCTGATTTGCGGTGGCAATAAAGGTGCAGGAGGGGGGGAAGAGAAAAATCCCTCCACATGCTGCCCGTTTCAGATGTGTTTTGGATTGAAAATAGGATTAATGTGCTAAAGTGTGATTAGAATGGTTAAACACGATTAATTGGAACGGACTCGTATTGCCAGGGGAGCGGAGGGGGGTGTTCCTGGACGGCCTCCAGCTCACCAAGTGAACAAAGCACACCAACTGTCCAGGATTTTTCCATGTCTCCACTGGTGCGCCTTTTCCTTTGCATTTTCTCATAGCCAGCTTGTCTGAAGGCAGATTAAATGCAGCTGAGAATGTTGGTGTAGGCCTGCAGCGCGGGACCCTTTGGGAATAGGCAGGAACCACGAGCTTGGACTTGGCCTGAGCTGCGCTGCTTGAAAACAGCCATGCACCCGGGGCAGAGGTCCAGGTGGATCGGCGAGGGAGAGGGGAGTAATTTGGGGTTATTTAAAATGATCTATTAAACCCCTGAACTTTAATCAGGGCTGCTACTATACTGACAGGCGTGATTTACTTGCAAATCAAGATGATGGGGATGGGATAAGGTCAGGATTTGCGCACTTGATTTTTTCGGGGCGGCGTCCCGGACTCATTAGCACCTCGGAGACGGATCGGAGCGGACGGGTGAGATCACGCAAGGAGCAGACACACTTGTTTGAGTTCTGTCTAAACACAGCAGGGCTCTGACAGACACCTCAAGTCAAACTGTTTTAGCCCAGACTCACTAACTCACGGCTTTTCAGATGTGATTAGCCCTCATCACTGCAGGGGCTGAAGGAGTGAACGCTCAGTGTAAACACACGGAGCGGAGACGCTGGGAGAGACGCAGACGCAGAGGACATGAGGAGTGACACGGGAAGATCAAGGGGTCTCGGACTATAACAAAAACAGTTTAAGTGTAAGGTTAGCAAACATGCAATCCAACACTGTCACCTTTTCAGGAAAAAAAAAATTATAAGAAAAATGCTAAATCGTTTCCAATTTAACTTCAAGACACTGTACTTAAATGATATAAAAATAATAATTATAAATCAATCAAATAAAAAAAATACTTTACAATTAGTTTTTTTTACCATTTTTTATTTGTCCATAAATATATCTGCATTTTATTAATAATATACCTGTAATAATAATTATTATTTTGTCTTTCTTTCAATAAATCATATTTTAATTAATAGTTGTTACTGTAGCTATTAATAGCAAAATAATGTTTAATTATATAAATAGAATATTTATGTTATTATTAGTAGTAATTTTGTTTATATTTCAATAAATAATATATTTAAATAATCATCATATTCATGTATTATTTGTTTATAGTTGTGTTTATAATTGTAATTAAATATTGATAATAATAACAGAAATAATCATTGTCCTACTTATTAATATAATCATTTTTGATTATATTTAAAATAATATTTCAATTAAAAATTGTATAAATACTTGCAGAGATGATTACAATGTTTCCTTCAAATATTATTTTAAATATAATCATTCCAATAAATCATATTTTAATGTAAAATTTGCTACTGTAGTTAATAACAGCAATAATCATCATCATCTTTATTATATTTGCTTATGTTTAAATTGAACTGTTTAATAGCTATTGATGTCAATAATACTAATGACATCAAATATTGATGTTATTAGTATTAGTAATTTCACTTCTATTTAAAAAAAATATATATTTAAATAATCATCATTTTCATGTATTATTTGTTTATAGTTGTGTTTATAATTGTAATTAAATATTGATAATAATAACAGCAATAATCATCGTCCTACTTAATAATAAAATTAGTTTGATTATATTTAAAATAATACTATTTAAATTAAAAAGTATATATAATAATAATAGCAGAGACAATTTTTGTTTTTAAATATGTTTTAAATATAATCATTATCATAATTATTAATATTATAATTTCTGATTATATAAAATATATATATATATATATATATATATATATATATATATATATATATATACATACATACATAAGTATTAATTATATTTGCTGAGATGATTATTAATACAAAAAGACAATTCATAATAGTTCAATAATCAGATATTCAAAACCAAACAACAGCAACCTTAAAAATTTCATGCACGATGTGTGGCAGCAATAACTACTTTGTAATGACTATACATTGTCGTTGAACCATAATGATTGACAGAGTGCTGACAGGTAGGCCCCGCCCCCTCTGTGTTTCACCACACTCTCTGCTCGTCTGCTCTGACCGCGCTCCGCTATGCATTGGAAGATTCTGGCAACTCATAAAACTATACGGGTTCTGGCAGCTGCTGCCCATAAACAGCTGCTGAACCCTATAAAACCATTATGAGGTCCTGCTCGGGTTCAGCAGGAAACAGACATATCAATGTGTAAAATGAGAGGATAGATAAAGCAAATAAGACTTAACTGACGTGCAGCAGAATCTTCAACCCAACGGAAGCATTTTTTTCTTCCTTAAAATCATCCGGACTATCAGCTTTAAAACATAATGCTAGGAAGAATTCAGATGGCTCAATTTTAAATAGTAAGATATGTAATCATAATATAAGGGGAGCAACAAAAATAGAAAATGCCACGCAGCTGATCTGCTGTGCATGAACACACTGTATTCATTTGTTTTGCAAATAGACATGCCAATAAAAACTTGCAGCCATAGCTGATTTGAGTTCCAAATTTGTCACCTTTCTGGAGGAATATACACAGATCTTGGTATGTGACAACTCGCAAAAACATTACAGAAAACTGTGTTTGTCCAAATATGATCAAATGTCAAGATTTAGCTAGTTAGAGGCTTTTGTGTAAAGCCTCTGCTTGCGTCGTGCTGGCAGAAGGTAAATATGCATTGTCAGAGGATTTGAGGCAGAGCCGAGGTTTTCTGATGCCTGTGTGTGTAATTGCTGAGGTCAAGGCCGCTGCTTTTGGCGAGGGTGACTATAGCAGGCATTATATATTATTATATGATGAGGAACTTCAGACCCTCGTAAAGTAAAGTATCAAGGGCATTTCCTTTCACTTTTAGCTTCGGGCCTGGATTTTGTAAAAATCAGGCCCTGGGTTCGCAGTTATATGTGTTTTGTTTGGCAGATTAGTTTCCAACAATCTTATTTTAAATTAAATGAAAACATCATAAAACAGAAAACACAGGCACAGAAAACAATGAAACTCCAGGTCTGATTTAAAAGTTAAAAATGTAAATGCTATTGGAGGTGTAAGGTCATATTTTATATCTTTAATTTTTATATTTCTAATGTCATTGTCGAACTGCAAACACAGTTTATTGTATGTAATGCTAATGAAGGAGTATTCAAAACATCTAACATCCTACTCGCACTGTTTTTGTCATATATTGTATGTTTTATACCTTAGCCTATACATTTCCTAAAAGGCGCAAGAATAAATGATCCTACAATGCAATGCACGTGACATTCTATTTTCAGTGAGAGAGATGGATTTTATTAATTACATTAATCATGCAAATGAAAAGGTTAAATAGGGTTATTGCCAGAAAGTTCAACAGTTAATGCTAAGAAGTCACAATTCTGAGACATTAGTCAATGATGAAAAAGCATTAGAACAATAAAAGCATATACATTTAGTTTTTTGTTTTCTGAAACAAAATTGTAAAGAAGAGAAAAATGTTAGAAATATCCCTACAATTCATAACTTAACATTTTCTCAGAAAAAGGGACTCTATATATCACAATTTTGAATTATAACTATTATTAACTATTTATTATACTATTAACTATTTATTCCTCAAAATAAAAAAAGACTCATAATGTTCACCAACTGATTTTTAAACCCCAACCGATTTCC
Organism: Danio albolineatus; assembly: GCA_903798035.1. Classification (NCBI taxonomy): domain Eukaryota; kingdom Metazoa; phylum Chordata; class Actinopteri; order Cypriniformes; family Danionidae; genus Danio; species Danio albolineatus. Next base: position 1,350,956 of record CAIGQQ010032522.1, read on the forward strand.
ATTACTTGATTATTATTTATCATGTGGGTGTCTGTGTATGCATGTGTGTGCGTGTGTGTGTATATATATATATTCATTCATTAATTTTCCTTCAGCTTAGTCGCTTTATTCATCAGGGGTCGCCACCGTGGAATAAACCGCCAACTTATCCAGTATATGTTTTGCACAGTAGATGCCCTTCCAGCTGCAACCCAGTACTGGGAAACATCCATACACGCACACTCATCTACACACATACACTACAGCCAATTTAGTATATTTAATTCCCCTATAGTGCATGTCTTTGGACTGTGGGGAAAACTGGCGCACCCGGAGGAAACCGGAGAACCCAGAGCAAACCTTTGCGAAAATGGGGAGAACATGCAAACTCCACACAGAAATGCCAACTGACACAGCCGGGACTCAAACCAGCGACCTTCTTGTTGTGAGGCGACAGTGCTAATGACTAAGCCACCGTGTCACCTATATAGTTAAAGAAATGATTAGCCCTCTTGTAAAATTTGTATTCTGCTTAAAATATTTCCCAACTGAGCAAGGAAATTTTCTCAGTATTTCCAATAATATTTTTTCCTCTGTGGAAAGCCTAATTTAATGTAGTTTGACTGGAATAAAAACAGTTTTACATTTTTTTTCAAAGTCCTCTTGAGAATTTTTTTCCGATGGTCTACAGAACAAACCACTGTCATCCTATCCACTTGTTAAGTCATGATGTAAGGAATACTGTTTCCGGGTCCAAGCCGCTACTCATTTGAATTAAGAAAATATCCGTTTATGACCACTTTTTAGTCATATCGCACATCAAAGTTCATTTGATATAAAATCATGGCGTACATAACAGTCTCTGGACTTGCTGTACCACAGATACCAATATTTTAACAATTTATTTAAAAAAACAAAAAAACAATCACTTTCTGGCCATCTGAAATTAGGCATAAGAAATATTTGATTATTCAAAAGTATTACATTGTATTGTAAATGTTTATTATTACCATTTGATGAGCCTTCCCATACAGTTATATAGAGCACTTGGTCCCAGAAGCCACTTCATGTGACGTCACGCTTAACAAGCGGATTGCTTTCCTAATAATCCTAACTTGCTTTGTTAATAACCTAGTTAAGCCTTTAAATTGCATTTGAAGATGCATACCAGTGTCTTGCTAAATAAGAAGAAAAATATTATGCATTTCCACCAAGGCAAAGACAAAAAATTTTAAAAAATTGTGTGTTGAAAAAAAAAACTTCTCTCTATTAGGCAACACTTACATACAACCTCACAGGAGCGCTAATAATTTTTGACTTCAACTGTATTATTTCAGTATCGTTTGTATTTATTTGTCATTAAGTTCTCTATGTGAACAGAAAATGCATTATACTGGTATGTACAATGAATTTAGGTTTAATTTTTTAAATAATAAAAATCTGTGAAAAGAGTAGTGATTTCTAAAATATCAGGTAAAAATAGATAATATCAAGCAGTCTACTGGCGGAAATTGTAATGAACAGAATTGCAATAAAAACAAAATAACCTTGACTAGTGTCACGAATCGCTGATCACTATAACAATAATTTAGCATATGATTACACTTACAATTTGTAAAAGATATGATCAGCGTACAGTAAATGCTGCAGAGTCTGAAGTTGGCATTTAGTTCTGAACGCATCCATATATTAACACAAACACGGTCTGAAAACAGCATTAAAACAGTATCTCTCTTCATTGCTGATCACTTGTGAAGTTCTAGTGAGACTTAGTGATGAAACTTCCTGCTATTTAAAACTAGTTTAGACCTGGCAGAGAATCATCAAGGCAGTGCTTCTTTCTGATGGTGAGCTCATGCTGAGATGAATAGTAATGCACACGGGGGAAGTATTTCATTCGCATATGCCAAACATCAGCAGGAGCCGCAGGACGCACAGTGGACATGTCCTTTCTAAGTGTCACTTTTATTACAGGCCCGGCTGGCAAAGAAAAAAAACACCCGCACTCAGCCCATCTCTCTTCCATTTTCCACTACACATTGACATCTGATGGCCCGATGCTGGAGTGGGCTGAAAAAACAATTTACCGGCATGTTTCTTTTAGAAACTCTCTTCTACTTTTCATATTGGAGCTTACGCTTTACATGAAAACGCAAAAAAGGAGCTATGTTTCATGTCCTAAAATATACCGGTGAACGTTAACATCCATAGGTCATGGCACGTACCATAAATGTCATGTTCTATAATGAAGACGCCTCTAAAAATCATTGATAGCAGATGGGTATCAGTCCCGGGGCGAATAAATATCCTTCTCTCCTTTTTTTCTTGTGGTCGAGAGAAACATATCCAGCGAGATGTACTTGCCAGTTCGCTGAAATGATGTATTAGAGAGCGAAGAGACAACACGGCTAATCTTGAAATAACTTTCTCATGTTGTCTTGCGCAATTTCGCTGTTTCTATATATCAGATAACACATGTTGTCAGGCCTCGGAGTGCACTACATCATCTGTGATTCAGATGTCCGCCGATACTTTCTGCGCACCGACTGTTTCGCGTAAACGCATATTTGTCTGCTGCACTTTGATGCACTACGCTTTTCGCTCAAAGTCACTGGAGGTCATTTTCGAGGGAATTTGGGATGTTTGTTCAAAATAGATCTTGGAAAACAAATCCAGGGAGTGTTTACCCGAAAAGTAATGCACTTTGTCTGTGTTCATTTTTCATTGAATTAGCTATACACACACAGAAAATGTTTTGACTATTCCTACCAGACCATAAGTGCACTAAATTCATAATCATTGCTGACAGACGCAATGCGTTTGTGCTGCAAAAGCGCAACGTGGGGATAAAAGTGACAATTTATCAGACAACAGAAGTGTGTCCTCAACTTCCTGAGGGTATCAAATGCATTATTATGCTTCTCTAACAATACTGTTCCCTTGGCAAATATAGAATGGACTGTCTGCATTGTAAGAGCTTAATGGTAACAATAATTCATTTTGTTTGTAGCTCTAAGCAATAAATATTTAGGGGAAAAAATGCTATTCTGTTGCCAAATCAAGAAAATAATTGTTGTAGAGTATTTTTAGAGAACACATAAAATCAAGTCCAAATTATGATTAAAATGAAATTGATATTTTAAATAATTATCCTAAACAAGAAACATTTCTCTTTTTTGTTTGAAATAAAACACTGACAAAGTGACTTTTTTAAAAGCCTTTAAATCTTTAGCTTTAACAACAGATCGTTTTATAAACTATTCCACAATTACAACAATTAAAGTCTCAGACCTCTCAGTCATTTATCCTGGAATCTTCAGTGGTGGTTGTTATGTGTCACTGTTATGATTTGGATTAACTAAAAAGAACCAGCTCAGAAGAGTCCATAGTTCTGAAATCTAAATACTATAACTGGTGTTGCTGTAATGATTTTGATTCACTAAGATAAGAATAATCTTGAAAGAGTTGTTCAGGAATCAGGAGACTACAGTACAGTGGTTGTGATGAATGTTTTTAATTCACAAAATATTTCCAGCTCATTTTAAAATAAACTATATATGTATAAATATAACTACATACACACACACACACACACACACACATATATATACACACACACACACACACACACACATATATATATAAACGCATTATTTGTATCATTACTTACACAATCATATTAACTACTCATTAATTCGTTTTTGTTGCTAATTCAATTACTTTTTATGCGCCACATTCAGCGCTAATTTGATGATCTGTGCTAATGTTCATGAACTTTTTTAGTAAAAAAAAAAATCAGCTCATGTGAGTCAATCTATCAGGAATTAAATACACTAGCCACTCTGTAGAATTTTGATTCACAAAAAAAATAATAATAGAAAAATAAAATAAAATAAAACTTTTGAATAAACTCTTAAAAAACGGTCAACTGTGTAGTTTAGTGCCGTTTTAGGCCTGCCTTGGAAGAACAATGAACAAAAATGTTGGTTGCTACATTATTTCTTTTTTGGCAAAAAATAACATTCGGATCACCAAGAACTCCAATAAATCTCTTCAACTCGACTAACATATACCTGCGTTTGCTCAGACGGTGTTGCTCTTTGAGACAGTTGACCCAACAGTCCTGCAGCTCTTCAAATAGACTGCCCTTAACTTGACTCTCAATCCAATAATTAGGCCGAGAGCTCACTGGAAGAGACGGCTCCAGGCCCCGCACCCCTCCCTGCGGTCCTGCCAGAAGACTTTCCATAACCCAAGATTGAGAGATTAATTTAGATTATCAGCGGCATGAGCCAAACCCAATCTGATTACTCCACCTTTAGGCTTAATAGGTAAAACAAACAGCGCTATCTCTGGATCTAATCTACGGACAATTGTAGCCGATGAGGACGGCTGATAAGGAAGGTACCACTCAGAGGAAACGCTACACCCGGGTCTTTTCCACAGACCCAGCAGGAGGCTCCTGGGTAAAGCCTGAATAACAAATGAGTTTTGTTGCGGATTTGGCTAATCATCCCAGGCCTCGAAGCCCCCCGGACAATTCTCAACTTATCGCAAGAGTCAGAGCACTTGAACTGGAGACCCCTACCCCTAATTAACAACCCACCACAAATGAAAACCAGCTGCTAATAATTACATAATTAAAGTGCCTATGGGGGAAAAAAAAGCATAATTTCTGCAGCCATCGCCATAAATCTTGTGCTGTCCGAGCCTATACTTTCAACGTGAACTTTTTGCCGAGCAGGTTAATGCATTACTCATACAAAAACAGTATCCCTTTGTATTTTTATTGGACCTGCTTTATAACAAAGAGAAGTCTGAGTGGTCTGTCGATGGACTGCCGAGGGCACGGGCTTTGACGCTTGGACGTGCCACCATCTGCGAAGGCTTTTGCTTTCAAAGTCCGATTCTCCTCGTTAAACACACAGAAGGGGTCATTAAAGACATAAACAAGCTGCCACTTTACACCGACTTCTGTTACTAAACACGCCCGTACAAACAGAAAGAAAGAAATTATGATATCCGAGCTTAAAATTAGCACAGATTGGGGCGTAAAAGTAATTTGCCAACAAACTCCAGAGAGCATTTGGTATTACTTTTCATAATTCAAAGCCTTGTGACTATAGCTGTGACGCGGCAATTAGGCAATTAAACCTATTCCACAGAATAAGCCATAAACACCTCTAAGTGTATTATAGACAGGGTCAGATGACCATAATGCGTGATCTTTCACCAACTTCTTTCCAGGATGATTAATAGTTTAATTTCTGCGAATTATTCCGACACGCACACAACATATTTGATAGAACGACAGCTATTACCAAATCTAGTAATTGACATGTTGTCAGGATGAAAGGTGTAATTTGTTTTCGGAGCACTTAACAGGGTTAGAAAAGCCACCGGTCTTAGCATCATCAATCATCCGTCATTGAGTGGCGGGGCAATAGCGTGCGCACGGGTGAAATGTGCTCAGCTGAATGAATACTGTCAGACAGCTCACTTCCTCTCTTTGAATGCGTACACACTGTTTTTACTGTAAAGATAATTACAAGAAGTCTTTTGATATGTTATTTGTTCTGTTGAAGTGAGCGATTCCTCTGGACGTGTGCTTTATTTTTTTCTCTCTCTTTGAGGTAATTGAGTCACAAACATTTTCCAAAAGAAAACTAGATATTAAGCTGTGTGTAAAACACTTATTTAGACCATCCAAAAAAAAAAACCCATAAAAATAATAGATCATAATATTATTATGCTGCTTGCTTGAGCATCATAATCAGTGCAATATTTGACACATTTACTTCAATTCATTTATTTTTTTGCCTGGTAATTGAAAATCACAAACATTTACCAATTCTCATTCCACATAAAATAATTATAGCAGACATATGCTGATAAATAAATCATAACAATTGCATTTTTATATTAGTTTCAAATAAATTAAATATTAATTTTTTTAATAATTTACTTTTGTATTTATGTATGTATTTATTGTAATGTAAGTGCAACATTTAATTCGAACATTCCGACCAGTATGACAAAGTAAGAGGTGCGAATTTGGGGTGTAATTTATTTGAAAAAAATGTTGTTATTGTTGTTGTTGCTGCATGACTTTAAAGCTTTTATTTATTTATTTGTTTGTTTGTTTGTTTGTTTGTTTGTTTGTTTATTTATTTATTTATTTATTTATTTATTTATTTATTTATTTTTGTCAATTAAATAATTGAAAAGAAAAAATGTATATTCAGTGGTGATTTATACAAATCACTGATGGCAGTTGCTAAAACTAATAATGATTTATGTCGAATATTATCAAAACAATTACTATTCGGGTTTAAGATTTTGTTTTTGTTTTTTCATTTAAAAATGAAAACCTCTTGTTTAAGCGTTATATCATGACAAAGCAAGCCGTCTTACACAGATGACCTTACCAAATGATGACGTTTAGCAATAAAGGAAATTAATATTTAGCATATTTATGGATTGGTTAAGCAATTCATTTTAATGTTAGACTAAAATAAAACAAATAATTTTGAGTTTAACTTTAATACTAAAATAAAAAGTTACGCTATTAAGTAATCTAAAGTCACAATTACAAATAATTAAGTTTTGCATTCAGCAGCCAATTCAAGAGTTTGTGAAGAATTCGAAAGCAGATCTATTGTTTGACCATAATTTATACTCTTCACTATAATATGCCTGTTTAATATTTATTAGACAATTGTTACTTTCATCAAAACGGCATATTAATATTTGATATATTAGAATTATTATGTCACAACCGTGTGTTCGTTATTCGAAAGCAATGTAATAATGTAATCTTCAGTTTCTTCTTTATCTTCAAGCTATGTTGACTCCTGCTGATATTCTTATGAGTTCATTTGGATAGTAACGTTTTTTCTCCTGGTAAGATAACTGAGTCACAATCATTTTTCCACAGAAAAATTGGTTAGTGAGCTGAGCCATGTGTAAAACACTGGAGTTATTTTACTTCATGATTAATGCTAAACTAAATATTATTTAAGTTTTCAGAATTTAAACAATACATTTGACTGTATTTATTGCTTAAAATTATATATATATACTGTATATATCCAATGTTGTAAATCAGGGGCGGAGCCATAGCTTCAACACCCAAAGTAATGTGACCAGAAAGTCTGGGAAACCTGTTTAAACACAATTATTGTTTTGATGTAATTTTCTAAAAATAACTCACATATCGGCATGCTAACATTTAAAATATTAAAGCATAACACTTCATAAGCTTTTCTGGGTGTTCGTCATTTAAATGCAATATAATAATCTTCACTTTCTTCTTCATCTTTCTCCCTTTGGCAAAGTGAAGCTCACTCCTGCTGATTCTCTTATGAGTTTACTTCAAAAGAGTGCGGCAGCAAGTACAGAGCGTATGGCATGAGGCGATGAGACGTTAAAGCCAATCACACTGGGAACAGAGAAAATCTGAAGCAGATTTCTTTTATTTACATTATTCCGTTTTTGTGACTTTAAACAGCGTCAGCCAATTATGAGCTCAATTCGCACAAACCCGGCCATGACTATCTGAGGCCTTTGTTTTCCTCTGTGTGTACTGTAAGGGAGTTTTCTGTGCTTGAGGGAAGCTGTTTTTCTAAGCAAGCATGTTGACACATCATTGTACCGCTACACAAGGCCATGATTGGGGCCGTGGGTTTTCCAGCACATTTCAACTTCTGACAGACTGAAGGTTAAGATGTTCTGAATTAGATTTGAATTACAACCACTAAATGCCCCTGTCAGAGTTAATTATGCCTGACACTGGCCATATACATCCAGCTGACTGGCTCTTATAGGAAGGCTCATAGCTTAAACAAAGACAGACTCTAAAGGCATATCTCCTAAAATTGTCAAAAGATAATGAGCTAACAGAGGCGCATTTCTCTTAAAAGAATGCTAATCCATCTTTTAGCCATGACTATTGCTCCACAAATATGTCGGTGGGATATTCTTGCACAGCTGTGACAAGGGGGGGAGTGAACGAATCACAAGCCAAGGGCTGACGTTAAGGTTATGATTATGAGGATCACACAAAATGCATAAACACACAGCAATTTTCTAATGGGTTTCAAATCCGACAGTATACCCTTAAACTGCCTGTTTTGAGTTTGAAAATATTTGCAGTTCACTTTCTGGCATGTTTGAGTGAATGGGATTTAAAAGTGTCTTGTTTGATATTATCGTAGCGTCTAGCTGTGATGAAAATACATCAGGATTTTATTTCAGGGATTATAACAATTTTCAGGGCTTCAGGGAGGTGGATTCACACAGGCTACAGTGAGAAGTGATGCATAAACTCCAAATGTAAAGCTCTCTTTCACACCGCTGTGGTTGTTTAAGTCTTTTGACACTGTAATTGCTCAGAGCTGAGCACAGGGGAACGAGGTATCCCTAAACAACGGTCAAAGTCTTTCATTTGTTCAAAGAACGAAGAAATAAATTAAAATTCCTGTGTGAGATGCTGAAAATAAACAGTGTGCTGGGACTGGCATCAACAATTTGGAGGACGGCCTCTGCTCTTTCTCAGGCCGAGAGCCTCCCAATGTGACTGCAGCTCACATCACACTTCCAGCCCGGCCAGGTGTGAAGGACTCTCCTCACGCAAAAATTCAGAATCGTATGTGTTTTTAAGAGCCCAAAGACACAAATGTATAGGCAGTGCGCTCAGCATACAAATTAAAAAGGAATTTAATCTTGTGTAAATTTCTACACCACATTTTTGGAGAGGTCACATGCTCATCTCAAACTCATACAAGATCGGTCAAATACTGTTAAAGAGCACCTTTGGTAAAAAATCTACTTTTTAAGCTGTTTAGACAGACATATGTGTAGGTATAGGGTATGGACCGTCATATTGGGGTGATATAAACACACAGAGTACTTTTTTTTTTCAATTTAACAACATAAAAACGGTGGACCAACTGGAGCGGTTTTGAGGCCGACCACAACTTGACGTAGGAGTGCGGTCCTCCCACACTGAATTGATTGACATCTGCGTATTAACATGTCTCTGTAGTAACGCGTATAATCATATCAACAAGACAGGATGTGCGTAAAGCAACCAGGAATAAAAGAACTGTTCAGTTCTCTGGGATCATCAATCATCATCAAATGTGATCAAGAGCGAGTTTCACAAGTTAAACATTTTTTTAAATAGTGCATGTTTGTAATGAATTACAGCGATTTACTTCAGATTTACTATTTACTTATATATATATATAAGAAACAAAATTGATAAATACACACTATATTATACACTCACTGACCACTTTATTCAGTACACCCGTCCAACTGCTTGTTAACACGAATTTCTTATCAGCCAATCATATGGCAGCAGCTCAATGCATTTAGGCAAGTAGACATGGTCAAGACGATCTGCTGCAGTTTAAACTGAGCATCAGAATGGGGAAGAAAGGTGATTTAAGTGACTTTGAACGTGGCATGGTTGCTGGTGCCAGACGGGCTGGTCTGAGTATTTCAGAAACTGCTGGTCTACAAGGATTTTCACGCGCAACCATCTCTAGGGTTTACAGAGAATGGTCTAAAAAAAAGAAAATATCGAGTAAGTAGCAGTTCTGTGGGTTTGAGCTGATAGATAGGCAATAGTAACTAAAATAACCGTACAACCGAGGTATGCAGAAGAGCATCTCTGAATGCACAACACGTCTAAGAACAGGAAACTGAGGTTACAATTCACCAATTCACCAAGCTCACAAAAAATTGAACAATAGAAGATTGGAAAAATGTTGCATGGTCTGATGAGTCTCAATTTCTGGTACAACATTCAGACAAGTAGGGTCAGAAGTTGGCATCAACAACATGAAAGCATGGATCCATACTGCATTGTATCAACAGTTCAGGCCATTGTCAACGCCACAGCATTGACAACGGCATCGTGTCAACGCCACAGCCTAAGTATTGTTGCTGACCATGTCCATCCCTTTATGACCACAGTGTACCCATCTTCTGATAGCTACTTTTGATGGCTACTGCCAGCAGGATAACGCGCCATGTCATGAAGCGCAAATCATCTCAGGCTGTTTTCTTTAACATGACACTGTACTCAATTGGCCTCCACAGTCACCAAATGTTAATCCAATAGAGCACCTTTGGTATGTGGTGGAACGGGAGATTCGCTCCATGGATGTGCAGCCAACAAATCTGCAGCAACTGCGTGATGCTATTATGTCAATATGGACCAAAAACTCTGAGGAATATTTCCAGTACCTTGTTGTATATATGCCACAAAGGATTAAGGTAGTTCTGAAGGCAAAAGAGGGTCCAACCAGGTACTAGTAAGATGTACCTAATAAAGCGGCCGGTAAGTGTGTATGTGTACGTTTATGTATATATATATATATATATATATATATACACACACACACACACAACCGATTGGTCATACATCCCAAAAAAAAAATCAACTTCCCTTTACCATTAATACAATACTTGTATTCATTTTTTACTCTAGAGTTTTCATACTAATAATACACTTTTGCGGTGGCATACCTCACATCTCTGTTGTGTAATTTAAACTGAGAGACTGGTCCAGAAACACCTCATTAAAAACTCGCAAGTACCCTCTCAGGTGTGCCTAAATGGATGCCCACTTCATGACGCTAAAAACCGAGCTCTAAACATCACTGGGGAACCTCAGAGTTGACCCAGAGAATCAGCTCCCCTGCTATTTATAGGTATACATTACACACCAAGTGAAAATTAGGTTACCCAGTAGTGTACACAAACCAGTGGCCCACGGGTCCAAGCCGACCCTATGAAGCATGTTTAACAAAACAGTCACTGAGCTTAATATACTCCGCTTATTATCAAGGGTAGGATTAGGGTAGGATTTGGCAAGCCATAAATATATCATAGCTTCATTAAATCTGGACACTGCGGTAACGTACACCAGAAAATAGATGATTCAACCTCACAACACTCAGCAAATCCTGAACGCTCTTGTGCAGCGCTATGGGAAAAAAGAAAGAGGCCTGCTCTGAAAGGGCCTTACATATGAAACCACTTAATTAGGGCTCCCAAAACTATGCCCCGCTGTTCCAAGCAGGCATTAGGCAGTTGACATGGTGAGTTTGTAGTGGTGGGGCCTAACAAGGTTGTATTTGTGTATCATCATCAGCTGTTGCGGTCTTAACTCAAATGTTATCGGAGAGGCAAGAGCCGTTTAAATCAGCTTTGATGGCTTTTAGGATAATTGTATAAACAGCCAATTGCTAGTTTAAAGGGATTACTTTGTCTGAATCAGCGTTCTAGTTCAATCTGAAAAGCACCGGTCAGTGAAATACTCCTCGTGGCCAAGTTGGTCTTACTGGAATATTTCAAGTTCAGAAAGGGATAGTTCATAAAAAAATCCAAATTTGCAACTAATTTACTAAGTTCAATGGCCATTCGAGATGTAGGAGACTTTACGCTTTAGATGTATGGACACTTTCAGAATCAGCAAAACCATATATAGGTAAAACCAAGTTCGTAGCCATGGTTTGAAAATGAGAGAGCTGATTATTGTTAAAAGTTTGTCTGACAGACAAATAAAATATAATTTATTCATGTAGCAATAAGTTAATATTTGTTTTGCTGTAAAAATTTTGTTTTCAATGACAATATTTAGTGTATGACAGCTTAAAGGGCACATATTTTAGCCCTTTTTGAAGAGTTAAGATAAGTCTTTTGTGTCTCCAGAATGTGTCTGTAAAGTTTCAGCTCAAAACACCCATCAGATTATTTATTACCTACACTATGTAGCTGTTTTTGTTGCATAAATGCTTGTTCTCCCCGCCCACGTTCCAACATGCCTGTCAGAGTGTCTCCGTCTCCGGCTGCATCAGATAAACAGCACAGTGACAAACATGAAGGAAGCAGATCCCACATAGCGTTTGTGAGAAATACTACTGTAAAAACTTTCCCAACCCAATGACTGTTTGATGTATTTGTTGTGGAGTTGCAACGATGAATCACACACAATGCCGTAAGTTCAAAAACGCACACAGACCGTGAACAAACACACGGTGTGCACGTTTAACTTTGCACGGCAAATGTGACAGGATACACATTAGTATACACTGCTGTATGGATATCCGTTATGTTGATGTACAAAATAAACCTAAATTAACGTCCACAAACTGGGATTGAAGCGTCTTATTTTATAATCGTACTGACATGCGGCTGTGGTAAAAGAGACGGTAAAATTGCGGTAATTCATTTCAAACATGCACTTTTTAAAAACATTTTAAACTTGTAAAACTCATTCTTGATCACATTTGATGATTGATAATCACAGCGAGCTGAACAGATCTTTTAATTCCAGTTGCTTTGTGCATGTCCTGTCTAGTTGATATGATTACACGTGTTAATATGAAGACATGTTAATACGCCGTCATCAATCAAATCGATGCGCAGGGCAACCGCACTCCTATGTAACGTTGAAGTGGGCCTCAAAATGGGAGGGATTTGAAACTATGTGAAAATCACAAAATTTTCAAGTATAAGGGTTATATATGCTACTGTTCTGATAGCGTTTTACAGTTTCATACGGATAATATCATGATGATTATTAGTTTGTTTTACTAAATGAAGTATCCTCAGCAATAAACTCTGCACGGCGCCACGGTGATGTAGTGAGTAGCACGTTCACCTCACAGCAAGAAGGTTGCTGGTTCGAGCCCCGGCTGGGTCAGTTGGCATTTCTGTGTGAAGTTTGCATGTTCTCCCCGTGGTTGCATGGGTTTCCTCCGGGTGCTCCGGTTTCCCCCACAAGTCCAAAGACATGTGGTATAGGTGAATTGGGTAGGCTAAATTGTCCGTAGTGTATGAGTGGGAATGTGTGTGTATGGATGTTTCCCAGAGATGGGTTTCAGTGCTGTCCACTTTATAAATGCCCAAATTGCTTTATTAATGCTGCAGAATTAGTAAAAAAAGAAAAAAAAACTACATATCTGGCAAAATTGTGAACCAGAGGTTAAAATATTTTTTTCTATCATAGAATTTTTACATAACATAAAAAAAATCCATTTTAACATTTTTAACATAAAAATAGGAAAGTTTAGACCTTAGTGATCTTGTTGCTTGCTATTCACAAAAAAAAATTGAGATTTTTTTTATGTTCAATCCACTTGAATGTGTTAAGTTAACTTGATCTATTTGTGCTGGGACAACATGAATAAATTGTGTGGAACACTGAATTTTTTACAGTGTAGGCTTGAGTCAAACAAAATTAATCTTTCTGGCTCAACAGTACGTTAAGATCTTATAAATATAATTCAAAATTAGTCTGTGCAAGAAAATGAAGAGTATTTACAAAATTGTTACTTTTACTCCACTGTCTCTGCAAACAGTTAACAACAGTCTGGCAGAAGGTTTCCTGTCACATAATAAAATTATTTTTTTGCAACTTCAACCTAAAAAAAACGATACAAACTCATGGACAGGTTGCCAAAGCTATTGATTAAATTCAATCTTGTGAAAAATGTGAAGCTGATTGTTGTTTCATGAGGCCCAAAAGTATTCTCAGAAGCCATGGGCATTAATATTGTTTTGTGTGTATATGTTTTCTATGTTCGCTATGGCAACTTCTGATAAATCGGGGACTAAGATGAAGGAAAATGAATGAATGATTGACTGTTTTCTTATCTCTCAAAATGTTTAATATTCCCCAAAGCATTAATTTGCATTTTATGAATCCTCAAGGACCCGAAGCTCAGTAAATTAACAGCATTTTTTGGGGGGTTACTATGCCAGAAATATGACGAATACTGTACCTGCAACTTCTACTGTATAGAACCACAATTTTAAGACAAAGATGCCAAGTCACAAATGCAACTTAATATCTCACAACTGTAACTAAATATCTAAAAACTGCAACTATGTTCTAATTTGTGGCATTATTTTCATTACTGCAGAAAATATATAACATTTTTAAAAATCTGTGAACGTTACAGAAGTCACTATTACTATTTGTTTTGTTAAAAATTGGTTGCAAGATCATTTTCAAATTTACATCCTGTGGCAATCCTTTTGAAATGGCCCCATTGTACCCATCAACTTCCAATGTAAATGCCCCAACTCATTTTCATTAAAGAAAAGGAAAAAATATATATATTTTCAGAAAAGAAAATGAAGGACAAATGGAAATTCGTTTTTGCATTATGCTATAAGTGCTGTCAATTGAGCGTACCTTCTACTAAACCTAGAATTTGCTCTTAAACCGTTTTGACATTTATTAACAGTGGCACACATTACATTTAGCAAAACACATTTAAGCAAAAAGAAATCAGTTTTAACTCAGCCTGGGAAAGCCAATATGTGTGTATGTATTTTTTTTTGTCTAGTCTATATTCCTGACATACATGTCACAGTTCCTCTGACTCCATCATCCGCAAAACACATCGATTATACTTGCCCCATGACAGATCTGCCTAATTGTCAGCCTGTTGGTTTATTTAAGCTACATACCAGCTTTACATTCTCAAGCGTTGCGAGCATACAAAATCAATTCAAGCCCCGTCCTCAGACATGCCTGCGTGGAGCACTTTACGTACAGTAAGAGAATATGCGCTCTAATAATACTGTAATTTTATATATTGGCTTATTTTTCTTTTCCTAAATAATACATGCGTTGTGTTAAGTTCACCCGGCAGGAATTTCACTGCGTATGTGCGCCTAGACAGAAAATAGACACTCCAAATCTATCCCAGGTTGCCTCTTGGTGAAAATCTGGCCTTCTTAAAAGAAAAAATATATAGATGAAGGGCTTGGATATCAGATTATCATCAAGTAGCACCAGTTCCCCTTGTATTTTGTAGCAGATTTTAGTATCAAGTCTCTACTTCAAAGTAGCTCATTACACCTAAGTACTGATTTTTTTTTTATGGTCACAGCTGCATTGTATTAGCAATCACAGCATCTATACATAGTGAGCTGTGGTTACTTTTTAGGGAATGGGTGGAATATTGTGGCTTATCTTACAGATATCGATGTCACTCTGGGCGTGCATGATTGAGATACTACTTTTGAGGCTTATTGGCATGTGCAAAATCAAGTTCTGCAATGAAAACATGCCTAAATAGGGTTGTTTCCATTAACAATTTGATTGCCACACACACAAAACATGCTGGTACTAAAAAAAAAAACAGAGTTTTACCTTCTCCATTGGAGTGCAGACATTATGGCCACTCATGAGTTTCCAATGGAAGTAATTTCCCCAGTATTTCCCGCCTGGCACGTCAGTCATCAGTCTCCTCACGCTCTTGTCAGTCTTGCGGCGAGTCACAATTTGTGGTGTAAACATGATACGCCAAACAAAATACTTGACGTTATCAATTCCTAATTCAAATGGACACATAAATTGCAGTGGTTTAATTCCTCAAGCATACAACAATTATTTGAATTCGTCCCATTTAATAATGCATGCCTGATGGCTGTGTGTTCTCTCGGCATAATCAAGCTCACGGATTTGTATCAAGTTACTCATGACTAAAAGTAAAAAGAGGACTAAATAACTAGGGTTTGAAGACTGGTCTGTCTAATCACACTATGTGGGTTCCCATGAAAGCGTGGGAGGGATAAGACCATACATAAGTTTTTAATATATTTCTAACCATTTCTTTTTGTATTTGTTCACAGCATATGAGACACCATACGTCAATACCTTTAAAGAACAGAACCTGGTGGAATCTATGAAAGCATCCAAGTAGCAATATTAATTTTTGAAATGAAATAGACAAAATTTCAATGGCATATATAAAATGGCAATGTATTTATTTATTTAAATTTCATATTAAAACGTATATGCTGCTATAGGCATCATGAAGCTGACTTATTATCACATACTGTGCACATACAAAGCACACAAAAATACTGAAGTTAATACTAATACATCAGCACAAGCTTGTAGTGTCTCCATACAGTGTAAAAGTATTGACCAAAATAAATTATATCTTTACATATTAGTATCTTTATTTCTGAGAGGGACCATTCAAATGTTGGCTATTATATATTTTACATCTATAATTATGTGTAGCCTACAACTTGTCATGTTTTTTAATAACACGTAATGATAATTTAACAGTAACGCCTAATGTAACTTTTGAAGGCTGTCAACCACTGAAAGAATGCGGTAATGTATTTATTATTATGTATGTTTTTATGAATTTGGTGGTAATTACGGTCACGTACACAATTAACGAACCACTGTCTGATATATTACAAACGTTTTTATAATGAATAACATATTAAGCTAACGTAAATGTTTCCGAGCACTGTAAATCAGCGGATGTAAACAAACAACGGCATTTACGCTATATCATTTAATTATGACTAGCTTACGCCTAACGTTAATGTAACATTTAATTACGTATACATATCCGTAATGTATAAATATGTTATGATTTCCATTCATAACTCCTTCGTTATAGGAAATCAAAATGATACTTACTTGCGTTTGTAATATTATCAAAGTTTCTCTGTAACTTTAATGGCTGCGGTCTCATGCGGGTTTGATGACGTAGTCGGATACTGAAAGCTCATTGGCTTAAACGGCTTCCTCTGGCAATGATAGGATAGGCTATATAAGCGGAAGGAGGGAAAAACGATTTAAAGAAAAAAAAAAGGAAAAAAAAAGAATTATATATATCTTATCTATATCTCTAGAATTAAAAATAACAGTTGCATAAATAAATTGCAATAAATAAATTTAAATTAAAATAAGTAAATAATAATAAAGGGGCTTTGAAAACTAAATTAGCTTATAAAAATCCAGAAAAGAGATAAGCTTAAGAGCTTTTTTATCATTCACCAATTTTACAGATTTGCAAAGAAGTTTTACCTCATTCAACCACTGATTAAAGTTAGGAAGAAAGTAGATTTGAACCATCTACATTAGTGAATAAAGAATTTTCCCAAACAGAATAGAACATTGACAGCAAAATGAAATTCTTTGTTTTCATGGAAGATACCAAACGTAACTGTGAGAGGATGGAAATTTATATTCCTGGACCATAACCACGTCTGTACCTCTGACCAAAAGGGGAGCAACTTGTCACAAAGTAAAAAAACATGTTCAAAAATCTCTTTTTCGTAAAACAAAAACAAAACACAACAACAACAAAAACAATTATTCACATCAAAATTGCATTTTAATCTTAAAAATTCAGGAAAAACTGTTTATTACCACTTTTGTTGATAAAGTCTAGATCGGATACGCGGCCAGCCAGAAGTGTGTTTGGACATCATAGCAGCATTTTTTATGACACTGTTTAACAATAAATAATATTTTTACAGTACTGTGACGGTTGGGTTTAGGGTTGGGGTAAGCGTTAAAAAATACAATTTATTAGGTAGTTTAATAGATAACATAAATAATAGTCTGTACAACTACTGTTTTTACAGTACTGTGAGGGTTAGATTGGGTTTGAGGTAACCATTAATAAAATACAATGAATGGTAAGTTGAATAAATAACATAAATAATTCTCATTAAGTTCCGGCCGCAACTGTATCCAATCTAGCAACAGCCCACTTTGTTGCACATATTTGCATAAATGAAAAAAACAAACACACATTTGACTTTGAGTCAATAAAATCAGGCAGTTTATAGAAGCATTAAAGAGAGACTTAACCAAAATAATCAGTTGTTGTTGACCTTTTTTTTTCAGTAGAATAATACGATTTTTAGCTGAAACTGTAGTCCATAGTTATTCAGAAAATGCAAGTGAGCAGCAGTTTCATCCCAGAAATGTTACAAAAGTAAACAATTTTTCACTTCATATTACCTCAGTGTTGGAGCCTCAAGTATTCACTTTATTTTACCCTCAAAGTACCTGCAGCAGTTTATGAATAACTAATGTCCGCCGTTAAGCAGCTCTGCTAAAACATTTCTTTAAAGTTTTACAAAAAGAGAAAAGCCTGTCTTTTAGAGCCTAAAAGAAAATAAGTATCCATGAGCGAACTATCTCTTTAATGTTGTCATTCTCCTCTCATATTTACCAGTTAAAACTCAAGCAAATTAATGATTTATACATTTTGAGTGAGATCACCTTAAAAACATTCCATATATGTATATATTCTGCACTGTATTTTTTAGAAGACATTTTAGTGATGAACTGAAATTTAATGTAATCTTCAGTCACTCAAAAGTGACTCAGAGTGGATGTCAATAGCAGCCAACATCATTGATTCTCCACTCAATCATACATTGTGACATTGAGCTTGCACTTTCTAAGAGAGCCACATCTCACACAAGAATATATTATCTAAAGATTTATAAAAACGATATGAGGGTGAGTAAATAATGACAGGATTTTCATTTTTGAGTGAACTGCTCCTTTAATGCCCAACAGCAATACATCAAAAGTGTAAAAACAAACCATGATGTATATTTCTGTATAGACCAATCTCAATTTTAAGAGGCAGTCTATCCGTGACATCGGCTGCTCTCTCGGACAGGAAGGATCAAACAGTCTTATGTTCAACGAAAACAAATCTTCCACTCTCGTCTTCTCACCTCTCACCATCTGGAATAAATAATCATCTCTCTCTCTCCTCACAATGATAAATACATGCAGTTATTACTTATTATTGTTGATTTTAAAGCAATCTAAAATGTGTTAAGGGCCAATACTCTCCGATATCTTATCCACAAATATTAAAACGGCTATGTTATTAACTTAGAAACAAGGAAACTCAATCATTTTGTAGTGAGACAATCTGTAAGCGTTTATCCAGCAATGATGTGGGTGGGAGAAACTTCGGAGAGGGAGAAAAGCGAAAGGTGCCGATGGACTGGGTGGACTTGTCCGTCTTTGCAGGCCTTCTTGTGAAGACACACGACTGCTTTCTATCACGTCTCTGCAAACACTGGCTTTCTGCTCAGGAGGCTCAGCGTATAAGGGTAATTACCTTCAGATGAAAGAGAACATGACTGACCGCAAACCTGATGTTAGGCATTAGAGGCTGAACCACTTCACTGAACGCAAGCGCGCGGGCTGTGAAATATAAAATACCATAATCTGTGTCCATAACAACAGATAGGAAAGGGGTAAAATGCAGATGGTTAAATGGAGAACAGCAGGTGTCAGTCATGGAGACCAGGCCAAGATTTTTATTTGTCATTTCATTTGTCCAGAATAACCACCATAGCTTAACGTTTGTCATGTATTCAGGTATTCACTTCCAAAATACACATCCATTCATTTTCTTTTCAGCATAGTCCCTTTATTAATCTGGAGTAGCCACAGCGGAATGAACCGTCAACTCATTCAGCATGTTTTACACAGCGGATGCCCTTCCAGCTTCAACCCATCACTAGGAAACATCAATATACTACGGACAATTTAGCTTACCCAATTTACCTGTACCACATTTTTCTGGACTTCTGGGGGAAACCAGAGCACCCGGAGGAAACCCACTCGAACATGGGGAGAACATGCAAACTCCACACAGAAATGCCAACTGACCCAGCTGAGGCTCAAACCATAACCCTTTTTCCTGTGAGGCAGTTGTGCTGCCCACTGCACCACCGTGATGCTGATTCATTAATTAATTAATTAATTCATTCATTTATTAATTCATTCATTTGTTCCTTTCAATTCAGTGCAATTCAATTCATTTATTCACACATTAATTAATCAATTCAGAATTTTCGGCATTAAAGTTTTAAAGACAATATAATTGTTCTGTTGTTGTTGTTTTTAAATTTGAGATATAACAGGTAAAATGCAAATGGTCGAGTCGAGAACAGCAAGTTGAGACCAGGCTAAGATTTTTTGTTTCTCAATAAAATGTAATTTTAGTCATTTCATTTGTCCAGAAAAACCACATACTGTAGCTTAACCCTCATCCTGTATTCAGGTATTCACTTTCAAAATACACATTCAGTCATTTCAGTTCAATGTATTAATTCAAGTGTTCATTAGTTAATCCAGATTTTTTGCAATCAAAGTTTTAAATAAAAAAATACAAATTTTAACATTATATCTATAAAAGGTAAAATGCAGATGGAGATGCAGATGCAGTCGAGAACAGCAGGTGTCAGTCATGGAGATCAAGCCAAGATTTTGGTTTGTTTTAATTTTGAAAAAGGTTTCGTATTCATTTATTCTGTTCAGAATAAATACATAGCTTAATTGTCATAATCCAATCAGGTATTCACTTTTAAAATCTACATTCATTCCTTCAACTCATTTCTTACATTAAATCACTATGATTTTGCAATTAATGATTTAGAGACAATGAATAAAGATTTATTTAACACACACATATATATACAGTTGAAGTCAGAATTATTAGCCCCCCTAAATTATTAGCCCCCCTGTTTAATTTTTTCCCTAATTTCTGTTTTGCAGAAAGAAGATTTTTTTCAACACATTTCTAAACATAATAGTTTTAATAACTTATTTCTAATAACTGATCTCTTTTATCTTTGCCATGATGACAGTAAATAATATTTTACTAGATATTTTTCAAGACACTTTTATACAGCTTAAAGTGACATTTAACGGCTTAATTAGGTTAATTAGGTTTACTAGACAGGTTAGGGTAATTAGGCAACTTATTGTATAATGATGGTTTGTTCTGTAGACTATTGAAAAAAATAGCTTAAAGGGGCTAATAATTTTGTTGTTAAAATGTTTTTAAAAAAAAATAAAAACAGCTTTTATTCTAGCCAAAATAAAACAAATGAGACTTTCTCCAGAAGAATATATAATATTATCAGACATACTGTGAAAATTTCCTTGTGCTGTTAAACATCATTTGGAAAATATTTAAAAAATAATAATAATAATAAAGAGCAAGAAAACTTTCACAGTATGTTTGATCATATTTTTTCTTTCTGAAAAAGTCTAATTTATTTTATTTCAGCTAGAACAAAAGCAGTTTTCACAATAACTTGCCTCTTAGTTTTTGTTAAATTAAATTTACTTTTATTAAATAACTTTTATTAAATTTAGTACATTTTTTTTCCACATTGTTTTTTTTTTTTTTTTCACAAGTTGATTTTGTAGGTACACAGCAAAAATTCAAGTGGTAAAAATACAGTGTGATTTCTTTGGTGTTGTTCAGTGTTAGAACTGGAGTACATTTTAATCCACTAGTGTGAAAGAGCATATATCCTTTTTTTTTTTTCCAGTGTTAAACTCTTAACCCAAAATGCAGTGCATTTCCCACTAGTGATGGGAAGTCTAACAGTGATCAAACCAGTATGTTTTACTTAAACTTGAAACTATTTTCAACATATTTGGTCACTGTTATCTGTCATACACAGCAATTGATAATATAGGAAAAGGGTAATATATTAACACTTTGAAGGGTAACACACACTCCAGTTCGATGTAAGAATAAACTCTTACTGTGTTAAAAGGAATTCTTATAGTAATGTACAAATTTCACACTTTAGAAAGTGTTATTTTAACTCAAAAATGGAGAGAGTCAGATGTACATCCAAGGAGTGTTAAGTTAAACTCAAATTGAGTTAAATGTACACTGATTTTTTTTGCTGTGTGCAGTATATCAGTGTTTGAAAAACAAACACAAATATTTCCTTTCCCATATGTCTAACACCTTTTTGTACTGAAAATTGTATACACATAAATATGTACATTTACTGATAAACCATTGCGGTATTAAACATTGATTTATTCTTCAGATTTGCCTTTTTACAATTATTTTTCAGAGACACAACTAAATATAAACACACAATGATCTAAGAAGTTATATTCACAAAAAGGAGAAAGAAAACAGAAAATAGTAAAAAATCAAATTAAAACAGCAACAAAGAGAAAATTCACAGATTACAAAGTTAAAACATGCTAGGGGAATAGTATTCAGTATACATATTTTGAATGCATAATGAGGAATACAACGATATTTATCATCATGCACATAAATAGCTAATAATGTTTTACATAGGCCATCATCATACAGGCTGAAGATCCAAAAAGTTAGCACTTTCTTGTCTTCCTCCAACGGCTGCTTTCTGGACTGGCACATGCCATTCTGACGGCCCCCTGATTGCATTTCAGCCGGATGACATTTCTCATTCGAGCTAAACGAGGGGAACATGACCGTTAGACTAAACTCTCATTACTCTCCTCTGCAAACAGTGGGGGCAATTTACAGACACCACTCAAGACTAAAACACTGTTATTGCAAATGGAAATAGGCCCTGGGACCCAAATGATTCTGTTAATTATTTCTGCATCTCACCAGCCCGAGGTGTCATGCTGTTCGCAAGCCCCCCGCTCAGACTTCATTTCAATATTCCCCAGATTGCTTTTGTGGTTCATGAGAGGAGAAAATGGGTGCGAGGCCAGGAGCGAAGAGGAGAAGGAGGCGAGATTGTCTGAACTGACGACAGGTGATGATGACAAATCAAACATACGCAGTGGCTCATCAGAGGAGCTGCGTACAGTAATTACCATCTGATCATGGCTTTCATCCCGCTCTCATTACTGCTAACTGTGGACATTATAACCTGGGCTCTTTGGGGATTTGCTTTCAGAAATATTCATATTCCATTTCTGTCCGGCATTTAAGAACGGCAAAACGGGAGATTACACGTATGCCCACCTGCATTGTTGTTCTAATGTGTTGGCAAAAAACACGTCTTTGCTGCAGATTAATAGGATGGTGAAATTACGTTCGAGCTGATGATGAAAAATAGCTGTCTCGCTGCATTTACCCCCCTCTTGTGCACTTTGGTTATGTGTTTATTATGATTTTATCCAAATGGAAAAACACAAGCAGCGGTTTATGGAAATGTTAACCTATATATTGGTCATCATCTATAAATCGTAATGGCCTGATGTACACATACGCAGTGGGAGCCAAAAGCCTGTGACCATGTTGCAAATCTGACACTTACTGAGTGCAAGTAGAGAGACACACACATGCACAACATACATACATACAGTATATGTGTCAATATACAAGTCAAAATTATTCGGCATCCTGTAAAATTTGTATTCTTTTTCAAAATTTTCTCAAGTGTTTTTTTTTAGTTTGGATGGAATAAAAGCAGATTTAATGGGAAACAAAAGGAAGGTCAATATTATTAGTCCCCTTTAGAAATATATACATTTTCGATTGTCTACAGAACAAACACTGTTATATCCAGTAACTTAGCTGATTATTCTAATTAGACTAGTTAATTAACCTAGTTAATCTTTTAAATTGCACTTTAGGCTGAATACACTGTAAAACTCAATAAGTTAAGGTAACTCAAACTGTTTGAGGAAACTGATTGCAACAAACCATTTAAGTTCAAAAACTAATCCTAATGAGTACTATGACCTTAATCTATTTGAGTAAATGAAGCAATTTCAGCACAGTAAAACCCAATAAATGAAGAGAACTCAAACCAACTGAGTACTGTAAAACCCAATAAGTTAGGTAACTCAAACGTTTGAGGAAACCGATTGCTACAAACCCTTTGAGTTAAAAAAACTAATCTATTTGCGTATTGTGAACTTACTCCATTTAAGTTGAAGAAACGAGGTAGTTAATCAACTTATTACCTTCAACAAGTTCTTTTCAAATAAGTAGAACTAACTTTCTCTACATTTTGAGTTAACGACACTCATTTCATTTGATAAAGTTGACTGTTGGGTTTTACAGTCTACTAGTATCTTGCAAAATTCATTCATTCATTTTCTTTTCAGGTTAGTCCCTTTATTAATCTGGGGTTGCCACAGCGGAATGAACCGCCAAGCTATCCAGCATATGTTTTGCGCAGCGGATGCCCTTCCAGCTGCAACCCATTACTGGGAAACATCAACATACACTCATTTACACACATACACTACAGACAATTTAGCATACCCGATTCACCTAAAGCGTAAAAAGGAGCACCCGGAGGAAACCCATGCGAACACGAGGAGAACATGTAAACTCCACACAGAAATGCCAAATGACCCAGCCGAGGCTCGAACCAGCGACCTTCTTGCTGACCTTTTTACCTCTGTGGCGCCTTATCTTGCAAAATAACAAATAAAATATTATGTACTGTCATCATGGCAAAAACAACAGAAATTAGTTATTAGATACAAGTTAGTAAAAGTGCTATCTTTAAAAAAATGTGATGAAAATATTATTTAATATGAGTTGAACCAACACAATCTTACGTTTTTTGGAAGGACAACTTAATTCTTTCATGTTCAACCAACTTAAATTTGCAAAAATGATTAAGTTGACTCATCGGTTTGTGATGGGAGGTTATGGGAAAAACGGCGCAATAAATAAATGTGTTACTAGCAGCAATACTTTGAGTAATTAAAAATGAATTACTGTTTTTCACACTGTAAAAACCACACAGTGATTTCAATGGTAAAAATTCACTGTAAAAAAACTGTAAAAATTCTACAGTAAAAATTCGTAATCTGGTTAACAGAATTTTTTCTTAATTTATACGGCAAATAACCGTAAATTGACTTTCCCAGAATTCCCTGCATGGCACATCACATTTTATGCATTTTGTTTAGATTACTATGGATCTTTTTAGTTGTTTCCCCATCAGCGATGTACATTAGAGATTTATGTTAGTGTACATCTAATGTTGAGAAACAATGTTTATTTCATCACTTTAATTTTACCATACTGGTGTTTCAAGAGTTCACACTTAGCTGATGATTGATTATAAAGCTTGTTTGGCATGCTGTCCCGGGAGAGAGCCCTGAGCCCATAAGATCCTTGAGTTCGGGGCTCCCTCCTGTTTGCAAGGCGTAAGGAGAGTTTGAGCTCAGGTGGATCTCGAGAACTCCCCTGCTGGTAGCTAATGAACGGATAGTGATTGCTATGAAAAGATAACTACTTACTAGGAGCATGTCTATGGTGCCAATTTGGATTAGTCATTTAACTTAAGTTGCATGTTTTTGGACGATGGGAGGAAACCGGGGAAGCCGGGGGAAACCCACGTGAGCACGGGGAGAACGTGTAAACTCCGCACAGAAACGTCAGCTGGCTTGGTAAGGACTAGAACCAGTGACGTTCTTGCTGTGAGGCAACAGTGCTAACCACTGGGCCACCGTGTCAACCATCTAGGAAAGGAGGAGAAGTAGGGGTGGAAGAGGGTTTTTTTCAAAATGAAGATGGCTGTGATATGGAACTTTGGTATTTATATTGGCTTAGGAATCATCTGATTGGTGAATCATAAATTGAATAATGCGGGACCAGCTGCAAGCAATTATCTGCACGTGATCCTCTCGAAATTAGTTTATAAATAAACCTCACTTAGTAGCTGTGTGAACGACAATGAGCTCCTTCTTTACACTGATGCACTTTTATACTTGTGTGAAAAGTTGTTTGTGATGAGCATAGCTTCATTATGTAACTTTCTCATCACCACTTGCATATGGCTGTGTTAACGTGTATCTCTGAGTAACAAAAGGGAATCTCCACTTGAATGAAGCCAAGGCAGCCACAGGACAACAGTGCCAATGCACCCACCACACACCAGCTATAGGGGTGAGAGAGTGATACAGATGATTGGAAGGCCATGATCAGTAAGGGCCAACAGAGGGAATTAGGACAGGACACCAGGGTTACACCCTTACTCTTTACGAGAAGTGCCATGGGACTTTTAATTACTACAGAGAGTCAGGACCTCGACTTAACATCTCATCCGAAAGACGGCGCTCACTGACAGTATAGTGTCCCCTTCACTTTACTGGGGCATTAGGACTCGCAGATCGCAGGTTGAGCGCCCCCTGCGGGCCTCACTAACACCACTTCCAACAGAAACCTAGTTTTCCCGTGTGATCTCCCATACAGCTACTGACCAGGCTCAGCTTCAGTGAGTAACCAGACTTCAGATGCTGGGTGATATAACCGTGGCCACATGCTGCATTGACAGCTGGTCATTAGTATTGCATTACATATGAAGAGTTTAGATGCGAAAACCTCTAAATGCAGTCTAATATTTCCTTGTAAATTTGGCATTTTTCTCAGACTCCTGTGCGTAGGCTCTATAATTTTACCTATGTAGTGACAAATAAGTTGTTTTCAGTGTCTCCAAGGTAAAATAACAGATTTTGTTCAAAAATAAAATGCTTATAGATACAAAATATATACAAGTAAACTGATTTTATTTAAAAATCATTGGTTTAAGGCAGTCAAAAAGTAGGTGAAAAAGTCTTAATTATTTAAAAAAAAAAACAGACAATATTCAATATTCACCCAGTGTCACAAAATGATTTTATATTTAGAACAAAAAAAGGGTTTTTAGGGTTTTTACGAGGATAGAAAGTCAAATAATTTTGCTTCCATCTCAGATCCTGTTCATATGGAGTTCCTGCGGCTTGCCTAGTACATTACTAAAGCAAAAAGAGGACAAACTAAACATTCAATCTATTAACAGCAGTGCAAATGCATCTCCACTTGTATTACACATCCACAATGTTCCTAAACAAATCCGGCAGTCTTAACAGAGCATGGAGACGCTCCCATTGGAAAGCTCATACAAAGCTCTCCATGCATAATGAGATGAAGCAATTAGCATGAGCCAAATCATCCTAAATAGGGAGACAATGATTGCGGTGGCGTATTAGCCAGCTAACAACTGACTTCCTAATTGTACAAGTCAAAAGATAGTGGGGATTAAGAGTGTGTTTATTCTGACACTTCATTAACACCTGAGCCCCCGACAGTTAATCCTCCCGTGAAACAGAGCTTTCAGATGCAGCACACAGACATGCATATGCTTTAAAGGGGCCCCGGACCCTCGCTGTTTACCCCACTAATGAGCTGCATTAAGAGGAACGAGACGGCATTAGAGCAGGGATTCTCTAGACCTCAAAACCATTTGCAAGGTCAGCTGAAATACTAGACATTTCACAAGATTTTTCACGACTATAAAAAATCTTTAATTGTTAAATGCTTTATTTTAACACCACAGGAAAAAATAAATTGTGTATACATGTTTTAGGGAACAGAGAATAATATCATGTCATGTAAAACAGTTCATGTAATAAGCATATGTAAATAAATTCACAGAAACTAACTATGAAAAATGTTATGGCCACATTTTAAAATGTATCTAATCCAGCCTTTAGGAATATTTCACAAAAATTTCTAAGTATATTCAATAGAAGGAAGCTAATAAATACATTTTTAATACACTGTAAAAAATGCTGGGTTCCACACAAATCGATTAAGTTAACTTAATTGGATTGACAAATTTAAGTGAATTCAACATGAAACAATTAAGTTGTCCTGAAAAAAACCTCAAGAATTGTGTTGATTCAGCTCAATTTAAATAAGTAGTTTGAACAAGCAGCAAAAATTGTTTTTTATGTGTACACTGAAAAAAAAATGCAGGGTTCCACACAATTCATTCATGTTGACCCAACACAAGTCAATTATGTTAACTTAACACTTTTAACAAATATAAGTGTGTTGAACATAAAACAATTAAGTTGACCCAATGAAATCTCAAGAAATTTTTTGTTTCAGCTCATTTTAAATAAATAGTTCAACAACCAAAAAAACGATGAAAAAATAATAATAATTAAAAAAAATATATATATATATATTATATATTTGAGTGTAGCTGCCCACTCTTTGTGAAATATGCATATGGTTGTTTCGTGTAGTTTCAAAACTACTTCATTCATTCATTTATTTTCTTTTCGGCTTAGTCCCTTCATTAATGGGGTCGCCACAGCGGAATGAACCGCCAACTTATCCAGCATTTGTTTTACGCAGCGGCTGCCCTTCTAGCCGCAACCCATCTCTGGGAAACAACCATGTATTCTCATACACACACATACATTACAGACAATTTAGCTTACCCAATTGACCTATACAGCATATCTTTGGACTGTGGGGGAAACCGGAGCACCCGGAGGAAACCCACTTGACCATGGGGAGAACATGCAAACTCCACACAGAAATGTCAACTGACCAAGCCGAGGCTCGAACCAGCGACCTTCTTGCTGTGAGGTGATTGTGCTACTCACTACGTCACCGTGACACCCCATCTCTAAGTCATTATACTAAATTATACTAACTAATTTACATGGCATTAATGCTACTACTATAAGTGGTAATATGGGCTGGTGTGGCTACAGTGCCAGGGTTGAATTTTTGTCCCAGTCCGCCTCTGCTCAAAAGGTAAACTAATCATGGCTCTTATCGACTCAGACTGTGTGCAATGGTTAGGCTTATATGGGACTGTCTGTGTGATGTGAATGAACCACTCAAATTTGAAGACATGTCAGAAGAGAGGAGTTGACGTAATCATAGACAAAAGACCAGGTAAACAATTAATGATTATTTTCTCTTTCTTACAGCATTCTAGTTATGGCTTGTTTGTAGTGTGATCAACGCTATAGCTGTAGATGAGTTTGAAAGCACATTTAACATTTTAATAACATTTTAGCAAATAGAACAAAATGACTCGAAAAAAAGATTTGTTCATATCAATGAACCAGACTCAAAGGTCCGGGTCAGTAAAATGATCCAAACTTCCCATCACTGTGGCTCACTTTGACCTTTTGTTCATATTTGTTGTTTTTTAACATGATCTGGCAACACAAACGAGTCAAGGTTCATCATACCCCTTTCTCTGTTGCCTCACAAACCAGGGAGATACACATCTCTGGTGCATTAAAATACATTATTAACAGCTTGTTATACAGTATTGGGTGTTTATACTGGGAAGTTACAGTAATTCAGTTATAGGAACTTGCCACCAAGCCCGGTCTTCCTGAGAACTAATATCCCTCAGGACCGCTTTCCTGATTACATTTGTACCATCTCTAGAAGATTCAACAAGATCAACAACTGCAGGAGGCTGTAATCAAAGCTGATTGTTTACTGTGTGTCATTTTTTGTGATTACAGAGATAGAATGAAGACATAAGTTATGGGAGTGAAACAACAAAATAACCACACTGCCACCTGTGACAACTTCTAAAGCTGTATGTCACAGAGGCTGAGGAAAGAACACAACACAAAAGGCATCAGGTAAAAACTAGCAACATTAGCTTTCTGTATGTCTATGCTTCCTGTAACACCTTGATGTAATGTGCCAGAGTTTCCTATGACATGCATTTGCTGGATTAGCCCATGCTCTGATGCAAAAGCTAATTTAAATCATCTATATTGTTTGCATGCCGAAAACTAAAATCATTCAGTTCCTGTGATGCAAACATGCAATAAATAAATAAATAAAAATGTAAAATACAAATAAAAAAAGAAGGTACTTTTACCAATAGTTCTAGGAACTGTGAAAAAGTTCCTCCACTTGTGAAAGCCTCTGCTGTTAACACAGAGGCATTTCTGGCTGAGATTACTGTTGTTACAAAAATATATTCTGCTTCTTTGGTGAACATGCTTGTGTGTCTACGTTTCAAATAACTAATGGCTTGTTTACGCCAAGCATGATAGCTATAAATATTAATATAATAACAATGAATATATCTGAATAACCATAAATATCTTTTTAATTTTAGTTCATGCTTTACATTCGTCATTACCCCCTTGTTACTAGCAGATGTCCTCAGTGTGCAGCAAGCAAATCTGACTAGTGAATCCAACTTGTGTAATTTGTATTTGAAATCTGATCATTCTAATCAAACAAATTTTAGCAGTTGTATTCTGTGTAGTGGAATTAAAACAATACAAACTGTCTCCTCCAGCACTTTCAAAAGGAGGCAACACACCAAAACACTGAAATGGATATACCCTCTTATTTTTATATTGCAATGTAGGCCTTGAATAAAATCATTGTATTTTTATCATTATTTCTGATGGTATAGCCAACTATTTTCTAGATAGTTGATGTCTTTAAATGAAAGAGGGCTTAACATCAAGCAGTACTTCTCCGGGATGTCATCTGTAGCTTTAAAGTGCGTGAGCCCTTTGTCTTTCAGTGAACTCTGAATGGCTGACAGAGTTTTATCTTTTATTAGCTGTGAAAAAATCATCCTGAAAGTGATCTCAATGATATTGTTTTTCTACATCTTTATCGGCATAGTTGTGGTCTCAACTCTGCTGTTGTTTTACTTTCAAAACGATTTTTAGAACTATATTTATCGCTATCTTTATAGTCATGGTTAGTGTGAATGGAACTTAAAGTCTGCATGAACCAGAAGTTGATGAAACTTCAGAATGTCGATGTAGCTCCAAATAAAACAGAACATTGAGTAGGAGGCGGGGCTTTCTTTTTTGCATGTCATTCCCTCATAGCAAACTAATGGTACAGTATGAGGGACGTGGTTAAGAATATGGTATAATATTTATAACCATAAAGCTGATCAACAGAGAACGACCACCATTCCAACTGTCTAAGGCCCCGTTTACACTAGTGCGTTTTCGTTTTAAAAGCTTTGCTATGGTTACGCCATCCATCCACACTACGCCGGAGTTTTCGAGGTGCGAAAACGGAGCGTTTTGAAAACGCTGGAGAGGCCGTTTCCATTCTAAAACGCTGCTGCTGTGTCTCAATGTGGATGTGGGAAAACGGATATCTTTGAAAACGGAGGCGTGGCTGCAGAGATCCGCTACGTGATTGGGGCTTTGGGTCATTGTGTATCCTTTCCTTATTCGTTAAGCGCACGTGGCTATAATGTCACCGTCAGACGGCAGACCAGCCTTCACTGTAAACGCTGTATTTTCGAAAGCCATGGATGTTTTATATTCATTTGTTACTTTAAGTAACAACTCGACCTCGTCGTCTGTCCTCAAAAAGACCTCTCTTGCTTTCTTTACCATCGCGTTCATCGTTCAACCAACTTTTGTTGACTAACAATAACCAAATGCCGAGCAAGACACATGCTTCCTGTTTATACTTGAACGCGCATGCCCAGAGTGCACGAATGGTCACATGACATACGTTTCTGGTGGCGTAGTGTGGAGGGACTTCTGTTAGAGATGCTTGGGTAAAACGCTAGTGTGGACGCGGATCGTTTTCATGCTAAAACGCTGTTTTAAAACTAAAACGCACTAGTGTAAACGGGGCCTAAGCGATTATTGATTAACTAAAGAACTAACTAAAGAATAACGATGTGCGCTAGCAAAAAAAGAAACATTGTACATTTAGATTTCACACGGACTTTAACTCAAATGTGCAAATGTTAGTCATTTCCCTGGTACCACGGATCATTTTGACAACGATTATATCTGTACGTGAAATACAAAGCATGTCAGCTTTTCCCAATACAATTTACTACATTGTTTGAACATAATTCTACTGCTTTGTTTTTTGTGTATCTTACACTCTCCCCTTGGATGAATCAGTTTTGTTGTAGCATCCCTCATCTACAAGACCCTGCGGATCTCAGCATCTGCTAAACACATAAACGTAGACGCTCAAACCGATGATGCAAAGCAACTCTACGGACCACAGCGCCCACCTAGCAGTTCTTAGAAAGAGCACTCCATCACCCCCCCAAAAAAACCACAGCCCGATGAAGAAAAGGAGATTTGACTGATAGAGTGATGCTAAATGTGATTGCTGATTTGGGCCCGTATATGTGGAAGCGCGTGCGATCCTTATCTCTCCCGATGCCGGGGTTATTCCACGGCCTGCCCTTAAGTCAGGGTGCAGAGAGCTGGATCTAATTACACATGAGGAAGCGCAGGCCCGCTCCTGAAGCTGAAGGGCCATCAGTAAACCACTGCATTAATAACCCGTAGGAGTTCTGCGCATTGTAAAGGCCTGACTGCAGCGCACTGTAATCCTCATACACAAAAGAGGAAAACAAATGACCGCGCTGACCGGAATGCCTTGCTATACGCTCGATTTCGATTGTCGCCTGCTTCTGGAGCTTGAAAGAGAGAAAAGCAAGATGCTGAGGTCGAAAGGGCGACTCGCGCGCTGAGTGACAGACAGTTTAGCGCTGGTTTGGGACCTGCGTTCGAAAGGTCAGTAAAAAGTTTTGGCAACCAAGCAAGCGGAAAACAATGAGCCCCCCTCTGCATATTTATTCGTCATATCTTTGTTTTTATAGCGCGGAGAATAAATGGCTCAAATGACACGGCACAAGCCTGCACATTGTCAACACAGGTAATAAGTCACCATTAGCCGCTCATTCCCACACTCAGCATATCAGGACGCCATTTGCATTCCACCTACATATATACATATATATATGACCCAGAAAAGCATATGTACATCTTTTCAACAGCTAGAGATATTTCTTTCCCCC
>CAIGQQ010032522.1:1383218-1438522 GCA_903798035.1 Danio albolineatus
CCCTTTATCTGCATTCTGACGAACAAAGGCTTGTTCAACTTTTCCCTCTTAGAGTTTCTCAGTGGACGCGGCCCAGGTGATCTGCTCAAGCACTTCATCAGGAGTGCTGTAGTTGAAGATCAAATCAGTTTGAGAACATTTTTGGGATTTTAAAATGACGTAAAGCAGTTTAATCAAGTCTTCCTGTCGGGAGATTAAGTCGAGAACAGAGCCTTAAAGGGTAGGATGTACATTTCAGGGACACAAAACGTAATTGCTAAAATGAAGAAAGATATTTATGACCTCCATTGTTTGGATCAAAAGGTCAAGGTTTGGCAGGTTAGCCCCTGCTGGTGGATGATATAACTACAGTGGGTCCCTTATTAATCGCGGGAATTACATTCTACGCAATAGGCAAAATCTGCAAAGTAGTCAGCGTTATTATTTACCATTATTATAGATGTTTTAAGGCTGTAAAACCCCTTACTACACTCTTTATTCACTTTTTTATAACATTTCACACTTTTCACTCGTTTAAAGACTTAAGGTTCAAACCTTCGTAGAAATAGAAGTCCAGTATTATAGAATAAAGCCAAAGAACAAAACCATTTGGTCGTCATTTATTTATCCCGTAATGACACCCTACAGCTGCGCAGCTTCTACCTTCCTTTAGCATGTCCAGAAGTCCAAATTTTTGTGGGACGGTGAGCATCTTCCTCTGCCTTTTGGGTGCTACCGCAGGTGTCTTTGACAGTGCAGAACGTTTCGTTGACTTTGTGGGGAGAAAATTTGCAAACATACAGCACTTCAGAGTCACGCTGCTAGCGAAGAATTGTGTCAATTTGGCACGCTAAATGCATTCTGTACTGTACAGAAGACACGGCACCAAGGGGGTTGATTGCCAATGGTCTACAGCCAGTAAGAACGCAAAACAAAAACATTTCAAATTGCACAAAAAAAACTGCAAAACTGCAAGGCAGAAAAAGTAAAGGTAACACTTTATTTTGATGATCCATTTGAGTATTAGTAGACTGTCTGCTTAATATCTGTTGATACAGACATTCAACTGACTATAAGAAACTTTGCTAACATGTCAACTTACACTAACCCCAACCTAACAGTCTACTTATTATCTAATGAGACTTATTATCTAATTTGTGTCAAAAAACTTATATAAAATATGCTTAACATACATTTTTTCATATCACACTGAATCTTCAGACAGAATTTTGCAAAATGTATCTCCATATTGATGAATCTCTGAAGAATAAAAAAACAGCACTTTTTCATGATCAACGGAAAGCAATAATGATTTCTTTCTTGCTTTTTTTTTTTTGAGCAATGATTGCTGATTTAAAGATTTGAGTTCCCAACTCGATAATTTCAACAGCAAACATACAGCAATACCAAAATGAAGACACCTAACAATAAATGGTAAAGTCGTCATGCTAGCTCCTACTACTATTCTTAAGATCCACAATTTACCCAGAAGTTAATCCACAGAAGTTACTGTCTTGGTTATCTTAAATCACATTCTGAAAAGCTGCATCAGCTCTATAACAGCATTCTGATGATGTCAGTTTGACGGCTTTCTCTTGTTGTAAAATACCTTTGAGAAAAAAATAAACACTTCTTTGTAATTAATCATAATGTTTCGATTTTAAAAATTAAATTCACAATTATTTATTCATTCATTTTCCTTTAGCTTAGTCCAGCTTAGTCCA
This sequence comes from Danio albolineatus, assembly GCA_903798035.1. Lineage (NCBI taxonomy): Eukaryota > Metazoa > Chordata > Actinopteri > Cypriniformes > Danionidae > Danio > Danio albolineatus. The sequence goes on from CAIGQQ010032522.1 coordinate 1,384,922, forward strand.
AACTTGTTCCTGGAGGTCCGGTGTCCTGCAGATTTTAGCTCCAACCCTAATCAAACACACCTGAACAAGCTAATCAAGCTTTTACTAGGTGTACTTGAAACATCCAGGCAGGTGTGTTGAGGCAAGTTGGAGCTAAACCCTGCGGGGACACCGGCCCTCCAGGACTGAGATTGGTGACCCCTGGCTTATTCCTTGTTTATCAGGGGTCGCCACAGCAGAATGAACCACCAGCTATTCCAGCATATGTTTTACTTAGCACATCCCCTTCCAGCCGCAACTCAGTAACAGCACTTCAAATATTTATATGAAATGGTTTAAGGTGCCTGATTTATGATTCTGTAAGCATGTCTTTTTCAACAAGGTTTTAATAGTCGCTTGTCGATTAACATTGTCTCTTCAGACACATCTAATATTAAATACACTATTTTACATATTTGTCATTTATATTAATATGTTTTCTTTTCTTTGTTTATTTTTCATACCCTTTTGAGAATCTGGAACCATTTCAGATTTTCACCGTGGTCTGGACCTCACAGTAAGTACACTCTGAGCATCATGCTGGCATTATAAGCCTCAAACTGTCCCAAATCAACAAACATTAGCAATCATAATTTCTGAAATACTGCTGAGTACAGTACGTCTCTTTCGAACCCACATTTTAATTACACCATCTATTTATACCGTGGCTAAACTCTCCTATCAGAATACATGCTCCAATGCTTGCACAGCTGATGTGAGGTCATTTCTCACCTACCAAGAGCGAACGTTCCAACTCGCTATTTTTTACTTCTTGGCAAACATCGATGCAGCCATACAAGACGTGTAAGCGGCGAAATGGATACAACAAGACCATAAAAAGGCCCGCAGAGAGTGAAAAGGTATACTCGCAAACACAGTTCATACCTACTTCATCTATTACATAAGACTCTGCGCAAATGTGATTAAAACATCGGTCATGGTTGCTGAGTCCATCTAAACCGGAGCGGCCTCCGAACACTCGTAAACGGCAGGCAGGAGCACTGCTTGGGTTAGGAAAATACTGAGGTCATCAGCATGCGCTTCCACGATGAAGCCCACGCTTACACTGTGGCCTGTGACCGGGCTTTTCACACAGTATTAGTAGCCACAGCCGTGCAGCTCATAAAACGATCTAATACATCATTTCTCCGTTTCAGTCAGGATCTGGAAATGCACGTATACTCACTGGCCATTTTATTAGGTACACCCATTCAACTGCTTGTTAATGCAAGTGTATATCAGCTGAGAATGAGAAGAAACCGAGAATGAAGAAGAAAGGCGATTTCTCTTGAAGTGCCTTTAGGCAAGTGGGCATACAAGTGTCTATTTCTTTGAATAGGAAAACGTCAAATTCTTCAAAACTATTTAGCAAGCTTAAAATTAAATCTCAAAGGTTGGAATCGGCAACAAAATTTAACTTCTGTGTCTTAAATTTTTTATATAAACTACATATTCTTTGCCACCCTATTCCTAATGGCAAATCTCCTCTGACATATTCCTATATTTTAAGCTTACTCCAGATGGCAAATTTCCCAAAATGACAGCAAAGTTCGTGAGCGTTGAAGTAGCCTCAGTCATGTAATTTGCGTTTGACAGAAATTCATGAGGTTTCATACGGATTACAAAACCAGAGAACATTTTGTGTAGATTGTTTGTTTAAAAGCTGAGATTTTATTATGTTTTATTCATTCATTTTCCTTCAACTTAATCAACTTGAACCGCCAACTTATCCAGCATATATTTAACACAGAGGATGCCCTTCCAGCTGCAACCCAGTACTGGGAAACATCCATACACACTCATTCACACACATACACTACAGCAAATTTAGTTGATCTATTTCACCTATAGCGCATTTGCACTGTGGGGGACCTTCTTGCTTGCTTTGGACCAGCGACTTTCTTGCTGTGAGGTGACAATGTAGATAGATTTCTTTTGTAAGGCAAGAATTCACTGAGATTCCAGCGTGTTTGTTGACCTTAGAGGTTTCATAAAAAATTAAGCTGCAGAAACGGTCATAAAAACACGTCTGGATCAAGCCCTTCCCCCGAAGAATTGGCAGTCTATACTGATGACTGGGTTCCTTTATCAGAAGGTGAGGCTTCATGCACAAGAGTGGCCATATTGATGGTTAAAAAAATTCCCCAGAGTGGCACGTCTTCTGTAATCTATAGCCTTTGATATAGAATGGGTCATGGCCAAAAATGGTCCAGTCTAAGTATTTGAGAAACTGCTAATCTACTGGGATTTTCAGATGCAACCATCTCGAGGAATTAGAGAGAATGGTCTGGAAAACTAAAAATATCTAAATAAAAAAAATAAAATTAAAAAAACAATCCAGTGAGTGGACTCAAAAAATGACATTTGCTGATTGTTCAAAGTACTTTAGCAAACCGACAACACAATTCTTGAGTTTTTTTTTTTTTAGACAACTTAATTGTTTTACGTTCAACCCACTTAAATCTGTAAAAACTAATCTTAACTTAATTCCTTAATGTTGTCCTAACACAAATTGATTGTTTGGATCCCAGCATTTTTTAGTCTAGCAGCTCTGTGGTTGAAAATAGGGCTGTATGATATTGGAAAAATCTGTCATTGCGAGATTTTTTTTTTCTATTACATATATTATGATATGAATACAATTTCACCAGACTGATTAGCTCTGTTTGGAAAGAATTAATACATTTAGTTAGATTGCGATGATCGAGTCTCTTTCAATGCAGTGCGTTTGCATAAATCATAATAAATTACAAGCAAATATAAAAACAACAGAGCAAAGAAAAAAGTAGAATAAATAGTGCTTTATGGTTTACAGCAGTAGTTCTCAAACTGTGGTATCTGTACCAGTAGTGGTACACAAGCTTCCTTCTAGTGGTACGCGGAGGAATCGCTGAATAATTAAAGTAAAAAAATGAACACACTTTTAACCCTTTGACGCATACGATAACACTGATATGACCAGTAAATTGATTTTAATTAGCTAAAGCTAAATATTGTTAATTAGAAGGATTAAACAGTTTCATTTTTGACCTGAGCAGTGTTGAAACTGCTTAATTAGGCCTACTATGCTACTGTACTTCAATACTGGTAATTATAGTGGTACTTGGAGGGACAATTTTTTCTGAGAAAAAACCTTGAGAACCACTGGCTTACAGTATCCATGTACAGAAATTGAACAATCAAACATAAAACAACAAGGTCATCATTGTAGAAATTATTTTAAAATTATGATATCATTACCTTTTAATCTTTAATAAATAATCTAATCCTGTGATGTGGCTATTGCGGATACATATATTGCTATTTCGATGCTCAAAGATATGGTGCAGCCCTATTTGAAAACGCATCGCTGAAGCCAGAGATCAGAGAAGAACGGCCGGACTGGTTTGAGGAGATGGTAACAATAGAAATACCCACTTGTTACATTTGAAGTCAGCAGTAGAGCATTCCTGGATGCACGTTTTGTCAAAATTTGAAGCAGATGAGCTACAGCAGAAAAGCACACGGGTAACCTAAAAACTAAACTACAATTTGCATGGGTTCTCCAGTACAATACAAGATTGAAAAATGGTTTCCTGTCCTGGTAAGTCTCATTTCCTACTGCACCATTCAGATGGTAGGGTCAGCAATTAGGGTAAACAACATGAAAGCATAGATACATCCTGCCTTGCATCAACAGTTCAGGCTGCTGGTGCTGAAATGGCATGTTATATATTTTCATGACACACTATGTGCCCCTTTATATCACCAGAGTATTGTTTTAAACGCTACAGTCTACCCGAGTATTGGTGTAGATCTTGTCCATTCCCTTATGGCCACTTTGATGATGCCAAATAATCTCAAAGTTACTTCTTAACCATTATAATGAGTTCAATATACTCTAAATGTCTCCACAGTGACCAGATCTTAATCCAGTAGAGCACATTTGGGATTTATCGGAATGAGAGATTGGCATAATCAATTTACAACGACAAATACGATGCCATATAGCCCAAATTCTGATAAATGTGAATGTTTCCACAAGTAGTTCTTGATGTCTAACCTGGCACTCTCGAAGTTTGCCTATTAAAAACAGCATAAGTGATAAAAAGAACACAGACACCCCACAACTGAACGACCATACCATAACTTTATTGTAGATATACTCAGCTACAATTACTTAAAAAAGAGGGGAAGGGGGCAGACTTTGTAAAGGTTTTTGTGATCCATAAGGTGCAGAATGCATACCACTGCAGCACTGATACAGTATGAATGAGAGAGTCATTTAAATACACGTCCCTTAAAAATACAGAAATTGAGCTGCAGTTTGTGGCCCATAATTCCCGTTCAAAACTTTTAGTGCTCCACGGTGCTCAACAATCCCATAAACCCCCCGCAAAAGGAGCTTGCCACACATTCCAGTCTGTTATGTTGTATTTAAACACCTTGCTGCTGCTAAGAGTGCATTTGACTTTTCAATCAGGCAATTATTTTTTCTTAAAAAAAACAAAAACAAAATATGACACTTTGTTATGAAATAAAGCCCTTGTAAATAAATTTAGGGCTGACGTAATCAGATCTATACAATGTATTTAGTCTAAAAAGGAAATACAGGTTGGTGAGAAGGGAAAAGTCTTCACTGACATGCACTAATACATCAGGATTTATATACTCCAACTAATATGGGAGAAAGGGGATGATGGGGAAAAGGACGACGCGGTCCCAACATATTAAAATCATGCCAGTCCAAAGACTTGACGGGTTACATTACAATTCCATATTCAAAGAATTACATTAAGGCAGGACATGAATGTACACATAGGACACATATTTAGCCCCAGATTGTAGAGATTCGAAACTACTTTTCTACAGTGTATTTTCTCTGATGATATCCTGCAGGCACATTGTATCTCTCCGATCACATTTTTTTTTTTTTTTTAAATACATTGGTACAATACCAGCGATGCAAACAGCAGCAAGGCCGAAACCACAAGTTATTTCTTTAAACGTTACGGCATCATATATACACGTTTTGTATTTTATTTTATTTTTTTATCGTTCTGACATGAGGTAAAGTATGGCGCCCGAGTGCAATGCTTATTTGTGCTACATGTTTAAAAAGAAAAGAAAAAATAAACAACACACAAAAATTATTCTCCACCATGAAGGAAAATACAATCTGCAGCATATGATACGATGGAGGACCACTTTAACAAAAAACTCCCACAGATGATAAAAGACTCCAATTCTTTCCTTTTTTTTTAAGGTGATATCAGTTCTGTGGGAATTGATAATTGATTATTAGGTTGCAAAAAATAAGTCCGGGTAGAAAACAAAAGTTCATATCCATGCGGTGGCACCATATGTGTGATTTCACATTCTCTGAAAGTTCAAAACCAACAGTGAGAAGAAAGCTTAAAGTGAAGGGTAAATAGATGTGTGCCTTTTCAAAGGCTTGGGGTGGGGGGGGTGTAACAAGCTAGAAGAATATGAACACACAGAAACAAACAAAATAAAGTTGCAATAGTCTGAGGGTTAAGGTTTACAGAAACAGTGTCATATTGCAGGGCTGGCGCACATTGACCCTGATGCACAAATTCACGCCATTGGCTGAGCGTTTATGAGAATCCCGCTCATTCCCAATGACTATCAATACTAAATTCTGGGGTTGTGACTGAGATCATGTAAAGAGGGTCGCTCAACTCTTGTGAAAATGGAAACAGATTGCACTCCTCCTCAAGGCGGGACCAACGTCAAATTTTAGATGAGCCACCAAATGCTTTGTAACCAACAAATCGCAGTTAAACTGCCTACAAGTAGCAGGAAACCATCAAATGGAAGGCAATCTCCAGTATAAAGCATGGCACCAAAATGCGAAAACTTGCTACAGTAGAATAAGACGAGAGTTTAGATGTTACAGAGTTGAAAGGCACCGCTTTTTAGCATACTCCATTAAAAAGATGCAAACTTAATGTCAGTGGGAATGTATTCTAGTGCAAATAGTCGTGAGTATATATATTTATCCCCCAGTTAAGGTGCTGATAAGTGTATTTTTTTTTCCAAGCAATACTGTGCCTCAATGCCATTCAGATTTGTAAGAAGGCAAATCCGCAGATCAAGGTTTTATGATAAGGCCAAACTATTCGCAAGGATCTTCTGAGGTAGCAATGGCTGGGATTATGTAACTTCAGGAATAGTTTGTCCATAACATAACTACTAAATAGATAGAACGAGGAAGGGGAAAAAGTTAGGTAGCCTTTAGGATGTAAAAATTCAATTTCACACATTTCATATTAAAATTTGCACCCTTATATATGTGGTATCAATGATTAGTTGATTACTCTAAATAATAGACTGAAAATAATGATGATTAGACTTGCTAAGACTCAAAGAGAGGATAAAAAGTATGACAAAAGGCTTATAAGAGTGCAATCCATCGATTTTTTCAAGTGTCAAGCAACCCAATCTAATAGGATACACAACGGTTTTCACGTGAAGGAAAATCCGAGCTCATCAGAGATGCATCAAGCTTATGTGCGGAGAACAGTTTTTTTTTTCCTCAGCATTTCCCCTTCAAGCATAAAAACCAAAAGAATACACAACGGGGAAATGATTTCTACAGCCTGACGAGCTGACAGAACAGAAAATCCAACCCAACAGATTTCAAAAAGATAAAATTAAGAGGTAATACAGTTACAGTGCAAAAAAGATGAGAAATTCAAGCTTAAACATAGCACCAAAAAAAAAAAAAACATGCATGCAATTAACTGAGGTATTCAAGTGAAGAATGCCTATTAATATGAAAACATTTAGGCTAAACGAGAGGCTACAACACATTTACGCTAAAATAAAGGCTGGTTACCACATCTCCAAACTTGTGAATGTTGAGGGATCGATTTTTACAGGTGCGACCTCACGACGCTGCATCAATATCGACTTTGGTAAGCGATGCGCGTGAAGTCATCTAGCGAAATATCCTAAAGACGTACGTAAAGGTGCTTTGTGTCTTACAGAATTATCCGATGCTATTTTTTCTCTTTCAGTTGTTGTTTTTTTACTTTTTTTTAAATATAAAATCTGCAGCATATTTTCCCAGGTGATATGTCCTCCTGTTTATCGTTCGTGTCGTTATATCAAAACTAAGTCAGTCAAGTCAGTCTATGGAGAGACATCTAATGTTCATAAAGACTGTCAACTAAATATCGTCAATATCAGTATCAAAAGACATTACTGAAACCCAAGTATCAACATATATATGTCGTAATAAACATTTAATATCGTAGTTTTTTAATATAACGTAGCTTTATGACGTCTATACAACCCATCCGGTTGGCTACACGAACATGCATCCTCAAGTGCCGTTCACAACTATGCTGATTACAGTAATCGGGAATGTCAAATTCCTATCCGTCTCAAGGATGCAAGGGCCTTTCATTTTCAATACAATATAGATCTAAAACGATTCTGCTGTGATCTGACAGAAAAAACACACACACACAAATAAAACGGACCCTACAGAAGTGCAAGTTTGATTGAGAGTAAAGTCATCTCAAGATAAAAACACTTCCAATACCAACACCATCTTTCTTTCCATGTGCCCTTCCTGGCACTAGTGCACAGATTGAGGAATCTTGTGTTTGTATGTCATTTTTTTTTCTCTTAGTTGATACCTTGGAGTTATGAACTATGTACACTGTAATACTACCTATAAGCTTTAGCTATTTTAACCAATACCACGAAGCAGAGCATATATCTTTCTTTTTTTTAAATGTTAATAAAAATAGGGAAAGTGTGTGGGCGTAAGAAGACCTGACCTTTTTCTTAACACTTGCGATACATAAAAAGCACTCGTGATCCAACAAAGCTGGGGAGAAAAAAAGATTGTGTTTGCGCACGTAAAGAATAACATGAAATATGAACCCCATGTGAATTAAGCTGAAATCCCGTGACTAGATTGGTTCATTGCGGCGTTTTTGACCGGGTGTCTCAGTTGTTTTGGACCTGAGGTTGGTTGGCTTTGAGACTGCGCAGAGCTCGGCGGGCGGCTGCTGACTTGGCTATCCGGTAGCTGCGTCCCACGCCTTTGAACTTGCCTTTGCCCACGACTTCCACAGTCACCCGTACTTTTCCATCATAGGTTCTTTCCGCGGGGCTGCCGGAAAGAGAACAAAAGATATTTCATTTTAAATAAAAAAATTTGACAAAAATCAATAAAAGAACAAGAACAGATAAAAACAATTGCAAGCTTTTATTAAGTTCTAGCAATCAAGAAAACGCCATACTGCATAAAAAAAACTCACTGAGACACAAAAATGATTTATCAATTTTAATTACTACTATGAGAAAATTAAATATAATTTATAGTTGGGCTGCAAAACTAAGTTTTATTTAAATTTTTCATTAAAAGTTTTTAATTCTTAAAAGCAATCAAATTAAACACTGTTTATTGACATACAGATGCAATTTTTATATTATTATTAACAGCAATAGATATATCATTTATTTTCACCAGCAACTTAACTAGGTACACCTGTCCAACTGCTCGTTAACACAAATTTCTAATCAGCCAATCCCATGTCAGTAACTCAATGCATTTAGGCATGTAGACATGGTCAAGACGATCTGCTGCAGCTCAAACCGAGCATCAGAATGAGGAAGAAAGGTGATTTAAGTGACACTGAATGTGGCATGGTTGTTGCATGGCTGATTGGAGTATTTCAGAAACTTCTGATCTACTGGGATTTTTACGCACAACCATCTCTAGGGTTTCCAGAGAATGGTCTGAAAAAAAAAAAACCATCAACTGAGCGGCAGATTTTCTGGTTGCAAATGCCTTATTGATGCCAGTGGTCATAGGAAAATGGCCAGACTGACAGAAAGGCAACAGTAACTCGAGTAACCACTCGTTACAACAGAGGTATGCAGAACAGCATCTATGAACACACAACACATCGAACCTTGAGGCAGATGGACTACAGCAGCAAAACACCACACTGGCTGCCACTTCTGTCAGCTAAGAACAGGAAACTGAGTCTCACCAAAATCGGACAATAGAAGATTGGAAAAATCTTGCCTGTTCTGATGAGTCTCGATTTCTGCTGCAACATTCGGATGGTAAGGTCAGAATGTTAGCGTCAACAACAAGAAAAGATCTGTCCTTGTATGTTTCAAGTTGGTGGTAGTTTAATGGTTTGGGGGATATTTTCTAGGCACAGTTTGGGCCCTTTAGTTCCAATTGAGCATTGTGTCAATGCCACAGCCTACCTGAGAATTGTTGCTGACCATGTCCATGTCTTTATGACCACAGTGTACCCATCTTCTGATAGCTACTTCTAGCAGGATAATGCACCACATCATAAAGCACGAATCATCTCAGACTGTTTTTTTGAACATGACAATGAGTTCACTGTACTCAAATGGCTCACACATTCACCAGATCTCAATCCAATAGAGCACCTTTGCGATGTGGTGGAACGGGACATTCACATCATGGATGTGCAGCCAACAAATCTGCAGCAACTGCGTGATACTATCATGTCAATACGGACAAATATCTCAGAGGAATATTTCCAGTACCTTGTTGAATCTATGCCACAGAAGATTAAGGCAGTATAAGCCCAGTACATGTAAGGTGTACCTAATAAAGTGGCCGATGAGTATATTTTTTACTAGTAAAAATCATGATAGCATGGTATTATCAAGAATTTATAGTGTTACACTGGTAGCAAAAATTCCCTTGTGAAAAACTAAGCTGTTTTCATTTATTAAATTATTTCACAAATATATATACACAAATGCTGCACACTATTGGAATAATTTGACATTGCGATGTGTTTTTATATACATGATATGAATACAATTTCACCAGACTGAATAGCTCTATTTGAAAAGAATTATTTAATTTAAACTAATTGAAATGCACAATAAAGCAAAGATAAAACTGTAAAATAAACAGCTTTATGGTGTTGTGGTGGAGTCTAACCATTTTCAGATGCAGGAACTGAACAATCAAATGTAAAATAACTCTGCATAGTGTTCATTGCTTAAATGACTACATATAAAATGAATCTTTATTAAAGTCACAAATTGTGCAATTTCTTGTGCCTGAATGCTTTAAACTCTCACACAGTCACACTACAGCTTCCAATCTCCATGGAGGATTTTGTCGAGATTCAGAAACTGAAGACTTCATGATATTTCAGATGACATCATATTTGCTCTGAACCACACACTGATACACTGACTTTTACAGTGTATCAAGTTTTGCACATTCAAATGATTGCTACCATGAGTGTATTTCGCAGATGATTATGTTAAGAGCTTGCTTGCGTATGAGGGAAAGACATTCCCACCTGAACTTAGCCGTCTCCGGCTCCATCTCCAGGAGTTCACGCACTGGGGATCGAGGGACATTAGCGGAGAATTTTTCTAGAAAACGAGACAAAAACAAAAGCAGAGCATTTCAATCTGACATTTCATCACGCATAAAAACGGCACTATGTCTGAAAATGACTGAACTTATGGTCTCCGCCACATGAGCCGGCACACAATCAGACGGAATAGAAATGTAGAAGTGATTTACTCGTCAGTTTGTCTTTGGCTCTTACCTATGAGCGGCCTCATCATTGGATAATACACTTGCCAAACTGTCTCAAGTGACATCCCGCTATCCATGTAAATTGCACCAGCTAGCGATTCAAAGATGTCTCCCATTGCTTTGGGGACCTCGATGTCTTCCTCCTTCTCTTCATCTTCCTCCGATCGGCGAAGCTATGAGAGAGCAAAAACAATTCCAGTTCTTTCTTTTTTTCCCCTCTCCCATTCGCAGAAAATAAGTGTTTTCTCTCAGGACAGAAAATGGTGTTTTTCCATGTCAAATTCACATTTCTCAAACTAATCACACACAACAAACAGCAGAAAATGGTTTGCTGAAAAAATAACTGTCGTCATAACCAAGGTTATTTTAGAAAACGGAAACCAAGAGTAAAACTGTTGATCTAAAAACATTTTGGTCAAGAAAAAAATAAATAAATAAAATCATAATAAAAGAAAACTGTGAAACTAATAACAGTCAATGAAATAAAATCATAATTAACAAAAATAAATCACAGTTTTCAGAATTATTAAGCACTTATTGTGTGGTAGAATATCTGACCTGCGGCTGTTTGGGTAACTACCTGTAGAAGCTGCTGTAAAAGACTTTACAAAATGCTTGGCATGTTTAACTACATACATGATCTTTAATATGAAGAACCATCTCAAACCCACTCTGTCAAAGTCACTGACTGAAAATACATAACGCATGCCTCACACATGCGCCTTAAATATGATATGTTTATCATATGTACTGATATGTTTGTCTACATATCAGTGCTGAACTGGGCCACTGTGACTAATTATTTATTTATTTATTTTATGTGTTAATTCATTGTGGCGTGCTTTATTGTGAACTTATAACTAATGTAAGTTTGTTGTTTTACATTTTCATTATATAAATATTTGTATTTATGTATACTTTAAACATTTAACCCTTAATAAGTGTCTGAAGTACTTGTTGGAAAACCCCAGGAGTGTTACGAGAGCTTATTACAGGATTTATGAACCTTTATGACCTAAAAAAAAATTGAATGAACGAACGATGTATATTATATATGACGTTAGAATATACAGTTCAGTGCCTGATTAAGGGTTTATATCAGAGATGGCCAAAGTAGGGCCCGCGGGCCAATGGATACCTTTGGATTGGCCCACCATCCCATCTAAAAATAGAGGGAGAATATGGGGAGTTGGTTGGGGCAAATGCCTTTGACAGATCCATAATTTCAAATTTAACATAATCTTTAGTTTCTTTGTTTAATTGAGGAGCTACAAAAATGATGGTTTCGATTAAATGTTGCAAAGGAATCAGACTTTTAAAATGTAAATACTGACAGAGAGATGACATTGCACAAGACATTGGTGAGCAAATCAGGTTAAAAGCAGGAGCAGCTTGACTAGTGTATTCAGCATTGAACTCCATTGTGTTATAATTGGGATTGTTTAGTGTATGTTTTTACTATAATAAGTTCTTATAAAGGGCGCCACGGTGGCGTAGTGAGTAGCACGTTCGCCTCACAGCAAGAAGGTCGCTGGTTCGATCCCCGGCTAGGCCAGTTGGCATTTCTGTGTGGAGTTTGCATGTTCTCCCTGTGGTTGCGTGGGTTTCCTCCGGGTGCTCCGGTTTCCCCCACAGTCCAAAGACATGCAGTACAGGTGAATTGGGTAAACTAAATTGTCCATAGTGTATGTGTGTGAATGAGAATGTATGAATGTGTTTCCCAGAGATGGGTTGTGGCTGGAAGGGCATCCGCTGCGTAAAACAAATGCTGGATAAGTTGGCGGTTCAATCCGCTGTGGCGACCCCGGATTAATAAAGGGACTAAGCCGAAAAGAAAATGAATGAATGAAGTTCTTATAAAATGTCAAAAAACAATCCTGCATCATAACTTAATATGTTTTAAAGCAACGTTTTCTTGTTATTTTTTAATATTAGCAAATAAATTGCCTATGACAAACTGAATGTAAAACGGTTTGATATATTTTACTTTGGCCCACAGCCCTCAATCAACTTTGGTTTTTGGCCCTTTATAAAAAAATGTTTGGGCACCCCTGGTTTATATATTCCTCAATCTAAAGATTATCTCAAAAAGTCACTCTTTAATGTCATTCAAAATTGATGTCTTCCAGATTGAAGTACCAATTTAGGCATAGTCAAATGCACTTTAGATGCAATATTTGACACAGGTATTATAAAATCACAACTCTAATTTCAGCATCGGTATTAGGTGACTGAATGAAGAAACTGGCTGATCAGTTTTTAAACAAGAAGTGGACTGTCTAAAAGAACCAGACGTACTCATTTGCTGAGGCTTTGGATTAAAAGTAGTAACGTACCATAATGTTCAGTTTCCTGGACAGACTGATCATTTCCCTTAACGAGACCTTAATGTATCGTGGGCCGCCAATGGTATTAATTTAGTTTTGCCTGCATATTTTTGACTGCTGAAATCCATTTTATGAATGACCACAGTTTGTGCTAAAGATCTTCTTCACTGTTCTACTAAAGAAAAGAAGTCACCCACATCTTAAACTGCCTGAAGTCGAGTAAATTAAAGAACAAATTTTCATTTCTTTTTTAACTTTCTCTTAAAAATGTGAACTGACAGCTGTGCAGTGCTGTAATGGTATTCCCTCCCAAAATGAACTGCAATCAATTACTTTTAGCATTACGCTGAAAAGACCTAAATGTCTAATATCGGGGACAACATTATCCAGCTATGTAATTAAGGAGAACATTACTTATTTTATTCAATTTGTCTTTCCTCTGTCGGTATCCAGTTGTTTCCCTTAGGCATAAAATGCTTTCCAGTCAAACTAGACCAGATTCTGAGCCAAGATAACCATTTCCAAATAAATTCAATCCAACTGCATTTTTACGATTCCCAAAAAACGAAAACAAACACAAACACAGACCAGATTCAAGATGACCGCCAGTGATAGGATGTCGCGCTACTAAATCTTGATGAAATATTATCCATCCACGCTGACGATAGCATATAAATTAAAGGAGGATTTCCAAGGCCTAATATCTTTCACAGATAACAGCTCACCTCCGAATCCATTCCTTGCATTTCATTCTTCTCCAGTTGAAATTGCACAAAATCGTCGATCACGTGGAAGAGTTCTGGCGAGACAGCTTTGAAGTACTTGTGGTAATCATACTTGACAGCCAGGGAAGCGAATATGGTGTTGTTGACAAGTGCAGAGCGCAGGTCGGTCAGCACGCCGGGCGAGTGCTGCCGGGGGTCTTCATAAAGGTGCTTGGTTATGAGGTAGTCTAGAATTGCATCACCAAGAAACTCCAACCGCTGATAACAATCTGTCCAGTAGAGAGAAGGTTCAAATCGTGCTGTTAATATCACAGATCATTAATATAACGGTGACACAGTACAAGAAAAATATGAAGTGTGTGTGGAAAAATATGACGGAAAATACTGTATATATTGTTCTGTAGAGTTGCTCTTGCCAAGTGCATGCAGCGTGCATGATAATATGAGGAGTGTATGCTAATTGACAAAAAAATGATTCTTTCCAGCTGCATCTTTAGAATGAATCACAACAACGTTTTTGGCTTGGATCAAACCCAACATCAGCTGTCAGAGTTTTTTTCCATTATGTAGTTTTTGAGTATTGCAATTTACAGTAAAAATAAATAAATAAATAGGACAACTTAAAACGGTTAGGCCTGTTTTTATTGTATTATATATTAGACCAAAATATATTGTGATAAATGATATTATTGCCATTTAAAGACCATTTTATACCACTTGTTATATAATGCCAGAATTACAATATAATAGCATCACAATGCGAGTAAACTCTTTCAAAGGACACATAATAGTTTATTGTTAAGAATATTTCATTTATTAATGTCATTTTAACTATTTAATAATTAGGTACTGGACTCAGATTGTGAAAACTCATATGCTAAATAAATAATAATAAAATGTTAAATAAAGAAATAGGTTGTGATAGAATCAGTTTGGTTATGGACCAAAAACGATTGAGGTCATGTCCATATGTTGTGCGATAAGTCATTATATTGATTATTGTGACAGGACTAAAAATGGTTATTTAATATTTTATCTTACAATTGAGATAAAATTTAGTACCTGACAACAATACATCTGATGTAATAGTATATTATATTAGTATAACATTTTATATTATATACTGCATATTATACAATGTATTTATTTTATTGTGGGTTTTGAGGTGATTACTACAAAAATGGGTAGTAACAGTACTAAGTTAAATCATTGTAAAGTGGAGATTTATGATAATTTAAGTTTATTATATAACAATGATTTATTATTTATTATATAATAATAATAATTTATTAGGACTTATAGGATTTACTTTTAAGATTTATTAGATTTATTACTTATTAGATAATTGTTCATTTTATATTAATTAATGGCATTAAATTATATAATAATAATAATAATAATAATAATAATAAACAAAAAGATAACTCAAACATTTATCATTTAAAATTATTTATAATCTATTACATAAATATTTTAAAAATGAAAAATATTTATAGTTTAAAATTATTATTGTATTATTATTATTATTATTATTAATAATAATAATTATTGTAAATTTGACATTTTATTATTGTATTACTGTAAATTAAAAACAATTTATTTCGTTTAAACATCACATAATACAATATTATAGTATTATTATTACTGAATAAATTACAATCATTATATTTATCATATTAATACATCATTAATAATAATTATTATTAATAAATTATATATTTTTTTTTTCTTTAAAAATGATCAAAATAAACGTATGTAAACTATCATATTATTTTGTAATAGCTGTGGATGCTTCATAAAAGCATTCAAATTAACACCAAAAAACAATGTGCTGTGTAAATCCACAGACCTGTAATTGTGTTGTAATGATATGAGGCGTGTGTGAAGGCCTGCAGCAGGTACGCCTTGTTCTTAAACGTATAGTTGATCTTGCTCTCGAAGTTCAGGAAGCCGGAGATGAGGTGGTTGAGCGTGCGCTCAGCGTCCGGGTGCTCGAACATGCAGCGTGGTGGAATCTTCAGCCAGCCATACTGCAGTTCGGCAGAGCCTCCGGAACTCTGCTTCTCTGGCGGCAGCACCTTCAGGCCGAGCGAGCATAGGAACAGCTGAGCAGCTCGCTCTCCACAGCTGGTCAGATAGCAGCCCAGCAGAGCCTCCACACAGTCTGCTATGCTCTTATCTGCGATGCACTGCTCCGTGTGGAGGTCATAAGAAATGGACTGTTTCCCGATGTCCGTGCCGCAGTTTTCCTCGGAGGGATTCCAGAAGCCCACCACGAAATCGTCCTCCTCGCCTGCTTTACTGGGGTCCAGGTAACACATGGCGTCCCAGGAGCTGTAATCGAACTCGTCAGCACCACCATCTGGTGAGAAGTGAGAGTTGTGGGCTTTTTTGGGAGCTTTCCATTCATAGCCGGGCTCTGTGGGCTGGAGGGAGATCTTCTTGCCAAAGGCACCTGAGCCAATTAACATGCTGTCGATGAAGCGGATGTGTTCATAGTAATACTCCAGATCGTCTTCAACATTAACGTCTTCTTTAGATGGCTCAACCTCCGTGTCTTCTGGCTCATCGTCGTCATCCTCGTCTTCATCGTCACTGGCTTTTCCGTTCGCTAAATCTTTATTCTGAAAAATAACAAGAAAATTGGGAATATGTTAAAAGCTGGAAAAACAAAACGATATTAAACTATGAAAGGAAATGTTACAATTATCACCAAAACAATCATTGTTATTAATCATATACTGTTACATGTTATCATTTAAGACCAATGATTATTTTTATTCCAAAAAAATTAATAAGATTTATCATTTTTGAACAACCATAATTGTTACTACTATACATTATATACTGTAATATATTATAATTCAAGAATGATGATTTTTATTCTAAAATTATATTAGATTATAAATAATTATATTTAGCTTTTTTAAACCACCATTATTACTACTATAAATTATTTACTGTTAAATACTATAATTTAAGACTGACGATTTTTACAATAATTAATAATATAAATTATATACTGTACTATAAATTATATACTGTTAAAAACTATAATTTAAGACTGACAATTTTTACAATTAATAATATTATTAATAATTATACTATAAAATTATATACTGTTAAATAATATAATTTAAGACAGACAATTATTACAATAATTAATAATATAAATTATATTCTGTACTTTATATACTGTTAAAAACTATAATTTAAGACTGACAATTTTGACAGTTAATAATATTACTAATTATACTATAAATAATATACTGTAAAATACTATAATTTAAGACAATTTTTACAATTAATAATATAAATTATATACTGTACTATAAATTATATACTGTTAAAAACTATAATGTAAGACAATAATTTAAGAATTTTGACAATAATATAGAATTAAAATCCAGAATTAAAATATAATTAAATCCAGAATTAAAATAGAATTAAAAAAATATTAGAATTTAAGTACTTTTTTTATTCCAAAATAATTAATATCTATAAAATTAAACATTTTATAACATTTATCATTTTTAAACAGCCAGTATTGTTACTACAATACATTATAAACTTCCATATATTCTAATTTTAGACTGACATTTTTTTCCAAAATTAATAATATTTATACATACGTTATAATATTTATAATTTAATATATTTATCACAATGATCTAGAGTATTCATTTTTAAGCACACTTGTGGAAATTGGTCTAATGATGCTAGAACGCTTATAATCACTGACTTTTCAGAGGGCCAGTCATCTTTATGAGAACAAACAAGATTTCATTATTTTAATTATATACTGTTCATTTTTATGCATCCCTACTTTATTACTTAAGACAGATTTTTATTAATAAAATTTTATTGATAAAGATTTTAGAATAATGCTTAAACATGACATTTTAAAACATAAATTTTTTAAAAGTATTTTAACATTGAAAAAAATATATAGAGAGAGGTTAGTAAATGTTTTTCATTTGCTGATTGAAAAATCTCAACTCAAAACAACATCATAAAATAAATATTAATATATGTAGTAAATGCTATAATTTCAAGGGTATTATTTATATATGCATTACTTAAAATAAGAACAATCATTTTAAATATTGTAATAATGCACAAGTAAAAGACTGAAGTAAATGTACAATAAATTTAAATAAACAAATATGTACTAGAAAAGGCTTAACTAGATTTGTATCTGTATATGTATATGTATATTTAAATAAATTCCATTTGTTGTGCATGTAAATCTGCCACATTACTAGACTTCACATCCCTGCTGGCTTTTCCATTGGCCAATTTTTTATTCTGAGAAACAAAAACAGATTCCCCAGCGTCTAACAGCTCACAAACACAAACCAAACAAACAACATCACAAAAGGAACACCGCGTCCAAGAGCCACGTAAAAGCCAAGGCTCAGTATCTACAACAGATTTGCAAAGATTACAAATTAAAAGTGTTTTAGTTCAACCACAGTATTATGTTTGCTCAGGAGAGCCGAGATTCAGTCCAACTCAATGACTCATCCAATCTAATGTGATTCGCAAGCTGAATTTTTTTTTTAATCATTCATATGCCATAACTCTGACCATATGAGCAAACGTCTATTGCATATTCATTAAAATGTTAATACCCTTGACACTTAATACTGTAATAATACATGGAAGTGACACTTAAAATTACAGCACCCACGGCAAATTCAGTACAGTCAGACCATACAAACACACCCGTACCACACAGAGCGACCCAAAACACACAGAGCTAGGCCATCCAGAGCCTGCTAGAAACCAGAAGCAGAGCTCTTTCCATTTCTCTGACTCTATTTGCACATGTCCTAATACAACACACATGCGTCAACACAGATGGAAAAACTGCGGCTTTTATTTATTAAAAGATATTACATATTTTAGGCTCCTTTGAAATGTGTCTTTGCTTAAGGGCTGGAGATATTTTAAATAGCACGATATATTGGATTAACTGATTTTTACACGATCTATCATAAGTTACAGACAGATATTGTTTTTGTTGTTATAACGTGACAAAAAGTTCACTAAGGTTACATTTAAAGTAAATAAAAAATAAATGAGATACAGTTGAAGTCAGAATTATTAGCCCCCCTGAATTATTAGCCCCCTTGTTTATTTTTCCCCCCAATTTCTGTTTAACAGAGATATTTTTTCATAACATTTCTAAACATAATAATTTTAATAACTCTTTTCTGATAACTGATTTCTTTTATCTTTGCCATGATGACAGTAAATAATATTTGACTAGATAATTTTCAAGACACTTCTATACAGTGACATTTAAAGGCTTAACTAGTTTAATTAGGTTAACGAAGCAGGTTAGGGTAATTAGGCAAGTTATTGTATAACGATGGTATAAAATTAGCTTAAAGGGGGTAATAATTTTGACTTGAAACAGCCTTTAAAAAAATTTAAACTGCTTTTATTCAGGCCGAAAGAAAACAAATAAGACTTTCTCCAGAAAAAAAATATTATCAGACATACTGTGAAAATTTCCTTGCTCTGTTAATCATCATTTGGGAAATATTTAAAAAAGAAAGGAAAATTAAAAAGGGGGTAAATAATTCTGACTTCAACTGTATATTTATACTGTGCAGTATGGCTGTACGATATTGGAAAAATCAGACTATTGCAATAAATATTGCGATATACTGCATGTACAATTTCAACAGATGACTTAAAAACTGCTATTTGGAAAGAATTTATTAAATAACATTGATTGGGATAATTCTGTGGGGAAGTTAATTATGCATGAAATGCAATAAACACATTACAAGAATAGATAAATACAACAGAGTGTGATAATAGTGGTGTTTTATGGTTTTCAGGGCAGTCACATAGTATTCAAGTACAGAATTTTTAAAATCAAATGTAAAATAACACTGCCAAAAGTCTTTACTGTATAAATAATTTAATAAAAGTATTCTATATTAAAGAATACTAAATGTGCCTGAATACTTTGAACTCTGTCAGGCATTTAAAACATGTGCAAATGATAATCTTTCACTCCATTATGGTTAAACTTTATGGCAATTATGGCAATAACTTCACAAGTTCACTTCTCATGTGTTCTGAAGTGCTTCCTCTGGCCAACTATAATCATAACTCGACATTGCATATCCTGCGATGTGACTATTGTGGATGTGCACATTGCAATATCGATGAAGCGATATATTGTGCTGCCCTATTGTATAGTAATTTTATTATAATAAAAAAATCAATAATATATTGCTTCAGAAAACATTCTTATGCTGATTTTGTTCTTTCAAATAAATAAATAATAAATAAATTAATGAATAAATAAAAATAGACTTTTCTTTTGTAATGCATTTTTCAGAGTTATTTGATAGCAATTTCCTAAAAATAAAAATAACGTAAGCTTCTAATTATTAACTTATTATTAACTATTAACTTATAATTTTATTTTTTTTATAATTCATGCTTTTATTCAGGCTCTTTCAGATTAAGACAAACTTGAAATAGTTAACAATATAATATACAGATGTATGAGAAAAAATATATATAAATGTAAAAAAATAAACAGATAAAAATAAATAAGTAAATATAGAATATTTTTTGTTTGTTTTACATGAAAGATGGAATATATTAATCTTTCTTTTTACAGTTTTCACAATGTTTGAATGGGAGCACTGGGACCATTCAAACCAATACCAGTAGTTTCATTTTTTCAAGAGACACTATACAATACATATAAATCTATAAATCACCCTAAATACACACCCTAATGAACCGATAATTTCTAACATTTTCAATGGAAAATAAATAACAGCATAAAACCGTTCTCCTCTCCTGCAAGCCAGTTTTACCCAGAAAGGATGTACCTGCCCCCTAGCGGTGAAGAGAAAAAACAGCTGCACTTCTACGCTGCCAAGATGTTCCTCAGCTGAAGGCACAGAGCCATGTAAACAGATTTGTAATTGTGCATGAAGATGCATGTTGATATTGGGTTAAGCTGGACTGGAGCGTTCGGGTAAACAAGCGGAGATGCTCTCTGACTCATACCTCATCTGAGTCCCACTTGTCTGTGCTGCTTTTGTCCTGATTCACGACGTAGCCCGGAGGAAGCCAGTTTACCGGCGGGTCAAATATGGACACCACCATTCGACTCGGAAGACCCTTCTTCTTCCCCAGGCGATACAGGTTACAGTTGCTGACCTGGAAATATCAGAAAAATATTGTTTTTCTGACAAATCAGTAAGTCACAAGTAATTAATCAGTTTTTAAAATAAACACAATGTAAAGTTGCTGCCAAAAGCGGTAACAGTGAATAAAATTAAATAATAATATTCAAGTAAAACACTAAGAAATTGTAAAGTGATGCATGATGAAAACCAAACAGTTTAGGAATCAATTCAAAGTCATCAGTTAGCCATGAAAAAAAGTATTCAGTTAGGCTTCAAATGAGGAATATAGGTCAGTGCGAGGAAGAGGGAAATTATTTTAGAGCACAACTTTGACTGTCAATTTACAGGGTTTAATTCATCTTAAAGGCATAGTTCACCCAAAAACGAAAAATGTATTCATTATTTACTCAGCCTCAAGCGGTTTTAAACCTAATGAGTTTCCTTTTTCTTTTAAACACAAAAGGAGATACTTTGAAAAATGTTAGAATGTGGTAACCAATGACTTCCATAGCAGGAAATACTAATACTACGAAAGTCAATGGTTACAGGTTTCCAACATATTTCAACAGAAAAACAGAAACAGGTTTGTGACAAGTGAAGGGCGAATAAGTGACAGTTTGTTTAGTTTTGGTTGAAGCATCCCTTAACAAAACACAACTGCGTGCGCACACACATAGTTTTGTGTAGCTAAAGCTCTAAAGAAATTCAATTAAATTAAAAAATTATGTATATATATATGCACACACATTTTATAAAAATTTATATATCAAGTTAGTATCTACAGGGTTCATACACATTTTAACTACTAAAATGACTTTTCCAGGACTTTCAAGTAAATTTTAAAGACCTAATGTTTGATGTAATGTCTATGTATACGTGGTAAATAATAAGAAAAACGTACGTTCAACGTATGCATGTTCAAAGTTATTACAGCATATCATAAAACATGCAACAATCTATTTAGTTTAAATTAATCTTTATATCCATGTAAAATGTATTTAGATAATGCTCACACAGCACTAATAATGTGAGAGCATGTGTTTGGCCATGGACAGAAAAGAAGTAAAGACAACTAACCTACATTTAAGTATACAGACATTTGTTCAACAAATTTCCATGACTTTCCAAAACTTTGTCTGTTTTTCCAAAACTTTTCCAGGCCTGGAAAATGCCAGGTCAAAATTCCAAGACCTTTCCAGGTTTTTCATGACCATATGAACCCTGTGTCTAACATCGTGCATGTCGGTCGCACAAAACATGCATTCAGCTGCCACCGGAAGTCAGTGATTGGAAATTATAATTCAAAAATGTGAAATATTTTTTGTTTTAAATACACATCGATCTACTTTAATTCATTTAACAACGGATTTAAGTGCTTTTGGAATTTCAAATTAAAAGTCTCTATCTAACACCATTATACAGCATGGAAAAGCCAGGGTAAAATGCAAAACTACTCCTTCTGCCAAAAAAAAACATTCTCAGAGAATGGCTTGGGGGTGAGTAAATAATGGGCTAATTTTAATTTCTGGCTGAACTATTCCTTTAACGTTGACTAAATCTCACCTTCTTGCTTCTCATGTAGGACAGTCTGCCCTCGTGGGCGTCAGGATAAGTGCAGAACAGGTATGTGGTGATGGCATGCTTCAGGAAAGAGTCGCCCAGCATCTCCAGGCGCTCCAGATTGAAGCCGTCACTGGCGTTGGAGAGAGTCAGGGCCTGCAAAATGAGCCCGGGGTTTGGGCCTAGGGTTTTGGGCGAATCCCAGGCCGGACCAGCGCAGGCTGATCTACAGTCCTCTGATGACTTTTCTGAAGGTGCTGCGGTGCCGGTTGCCGTCTCTGAATTGGGGCAACATTTTGAGGTAGGTTTCTTCACATGTGGGTCGCAGAGATCCGTGCTCCTGCCTGTACATTCATCGCTGGGCCGCGGCTGTGGTTCTCCGGCTGGAGAGGGCCGCACAGGAACTGAGGTAGTGGTTTGTGTCAATAGGTCTCTCTCCAGGGGGCCCAGCTGAGAGCATTGGCAAACGTCATGTCTGTGAGGGAGGTCGTCGCTGTCGGCCTGAGTGCCGTTTGAGAGATTTGGGAAACAGTCTTTGTTCAGATCAGTCACAGGGAGAGCGAGGGTTTCTAGCTTTTCATCTGGTGTGT
This sequence comes from Danio albolineatus, assembly GCA_903798035.1. Taxonomy (NCBI): domain Eukaryota; kingdom Metazoa; phylum Chordata; class Actinopteri; order Cypriniformes; family Danionidae; genus Danio; species Danio albolineatus. The sequence goes on from CAIGQQ010032522.1 coordinate 1,407,890, forward strand.
TGAGAGCGCCCTCTGGAGGCTGGGAGACCTCCATACTGCAGCTCTCTGGGGCAGTGTGGTCTGAATCGGAGCTTGTGCCGAGTTTACAGTGATCGTCGTCTTCTTCCATACATGCACTGGGGCAGGAGATGAAAGACTTGCTGTCGATGGATTTCTTCCATCCGAAATCCAAATTAGGATACCTGGGGTTGAATGAGAACAGTCAATGAGATTATGATTAGCACTTTGACTGAATAGTAACACTTTAAAAGGCTGTAACTGTCAATCATTTGTATTAACATGAAACTGAATCCAACAACACCAGACATTAGCATGTAGCCAAGTTAACCATGTGACTAGGTTTGCATGGTCTGCAACTGTATTTTTGAAATGGAAGAATCGTCAGTAAATGAAGTACAGAAAGTAAGAGTATGTAACATTTAAACACATTTGTTTCCACACAAACATAAAGAGTAATCAATAAACAAAAAGAACTGTGTATTAGACACAACATTGGCAGCGCTCATTCTTTGTTCTAATGTTGTTCTATTGTTGTTTCATTGATAATGAAAATATTTAAAAACAAAGATGTTGTTCTCCTCCAGGAATTATTTCACAAAATCGGTCAAAAGCTCAATCAAAAATAAAAAATCTCAAATTGAATAATATAAATAATAAACAATTAAAAAACTATAATCGTTACTCAATCATAGTAAAGTAACAATGTTCAGAACTGCCAAAATAAAAGTCCCCCTTTAATAGTTAGCAAACGAAACCTTCAATAAGTATTCTAGGTTTTGGAAGCATAAATAAGTGTAATGTTTTATCCATTGACCTGAAATCAGGAGGCAAGGTCTGAGCCCCTACACCAGCATCAATGGCTGTCTGAGACCGCAGCTCTTCGGCCGTCAGAAGGCAGTGAAGTCTGTAGAGAATGCTGGGAAGGCAGACGGCTTTCCTCCACAATGAGGCTGGGATGGGGTGAATGGCACAGAGCTCCGGAACTAAAATCTAAGAAGATAGAGCAGAAATACTAACCAAAAAAAACTTATCTGATATGAATCAAACCTTTGTTCGACCTTCACCGCTCTCACTGGGAGGAAGCACTCGTTCATTCTGCGTGATTACACTTAATTCAGGTATGATGGCTTATAATTATCACCGCAAATTCTTTCCGACAGTTAATACCTGTTTGTTTTGTAGGCTTTCCCACTTGGCCTTTCTCTTCTCCGCACTGCTGAGAGGAAGGGCTTTCCCCTTTTGATTAAGGTGCCGGGGAGTTAAAAGATTCAATCTACAGGAAAAGACCACCATGGACATGTAATGAATTTTTTGGGGTTTATAAAAAAAACACACATACCATAATGTATTTTTTAACTTCCTACCTTGAAGATGTGTGGTCCACATCCAGTAGGGGCTGATTAACATTTGACAGGTCCAGGTTGTACTTAGTTTTATAGTATTCAGCAAAAGTCTCGTACTCTGGAGAGGGGAATTTACTGAGCGGGGTGAGGTCTGTGTAAACGTCAGCCACGTAGAACCGATGCGGCTGGTCAAAATTACGATACCTGAGAGGAAGAGAATGAGAAAGGAGGCCATGGTTCAACTTGAGTGAAAACAAAAGCACAGTATAAATCATCAATGACTGCTTAATTACAACAGCAATAAGAATCGAGGATGTTTTGTACCTTGGAATGATGACAGCATCCTGGTAGTCCTCCAATTTGAAGATGAATGGGTTTTGCTTGGTGTACTGAGTGTTTGGAATGCCAATGCGTGCTTCAGACTTTTCAATATCCTCCATGAACTTGAAATCCAGATCCAAAGTATTGGAATCCTCAACTGAAAACAACACCAGTTATAAAAATTTGGAATATCACTGGAACAAATGGTTGAGAACAGACTATGCAGCCAGTGTATTGCGAAGTGGCCGATAGCTGATATGTATCATTTAAAAAATATTTTAACCCTTGTGAGCCAATTTAAAGTCAGACATAACAAAAATTGTCAGTTAAAAATTCTATGCATATATATATATAAAATAGAAATTCTGCTTTCACTGACATGGACATTCATTTTAACCTCTTAAGGCCCAAGCTGTTTTTTACATGCATTTTTTTTAATTTCTCTTTGCTATTTGGGCTTATTAGAACCTAATTAGAATAAAACCTAAGTTTCATCTTCTGATATGATGTACTTTTAGAGAAAAATGATATCCATATATGTGGACTCGTGGTTAATAACACACACACACACACACACACACACACACATATTTTTTAACAAGTTTTGACTATCAGAGAGTAAAAACTATTTTTTTTCCCCCATTTTAGAATAAAAACACTAAAATAGTGTTTGGGACATTTCATATGCTACAAAACAGTTGCAGGATGACGCTGTATGTCTGAAACAAAATATAAAATGTTCAAAGTACACAACATAAGAGCTAAAAAGTGCTGTCCAAGTCTTTAATATTAGAAGAAATGCATTTTTTCAACATATTAAATGGAATATTTGAAAAATTACAGTCTTGGAGACATGACAGAAACTACAATTTAAACTATTTTTTGTCTCATTAAAAAAAATTTTCTATTATTATTTTTTAAGTATAGTTTATTTGAACAAATAAATAGCTACAAAATTGTGCTCAGAATAATTCAGCATTGCCATCACTAGTTGCAATAAATAATGAAACAGCAAATAAAAATAAACAGATAATTTAAATTATTAATTAGTCTATATTGCTAAATCGAAAACATCTTGAAAACATATTTTAATGGAAATAATAGATATAATATGGAACGCACATGATTGCTCAATAAATCACAGAACAAAAACACTGGCTTTTTGTCCAAATAATAAAACATTTATTTGACAGATTTGTTGCAGATTTAGTTAGTCATAAAAAATATGATAAACTAAGGATTAACTCTAACACTCACCGATGTTGAGAGGTAGAACACAGTAGGCAGAATCTGCCTCTACAGGCTTAAACTCTAGTGCTGGCTTTTCTAGACGGAGGATGTGGGAGAAGATGTACTGATGCAGACGTGTGATCAGCTCCAGCTGCTCCGCGCTCAGACTGAAGCCTGACTTCTGCAGCTCAATGGAGATGGTCACCTCACCAGAACGAGTGTACACAGGGAAGTGAGGGATCTGAGGGAAAAAATGAGCATGACATTTATTATCTTCAAAATTAAAGAGGATAGATTTCCCAAGAATGAAAACGCTGTCCTCATGTTAGAATTGTTTTCTTCTGTTGAACAAAAAAAGCTGATATTCAGAAGAATGTTGGAAACTGACAGTCAATGACTTTGATGGTATATGTATAGTATACAACATTACAGTCAACATGGGAGTTGGTTTTTAGGAATGCACAAATAATAGCGAATGATCCAAATCGGGGAAGAGTTAAGATCGATACAGAGTTCCTTTGTTTAAAAATAATCATTACAAAAAGATCGATACAGAGTTCCTTTGTTTAAAAATAATCATTACAAAAAGTCATTCATATCAGTGTTAGCATTTTAAATGGTAAATTACCTTGAAGGTCTTTTAAATCTCATTGATGTTGGTAAATGTTATATATTGTCTTTTTTTTTAATGTGTACCGAGTCTAAGACAAATGTGTTGTTTTAGACAAGGATCAATTTCCTGAAAAAAGAAAATAAAGTACAACTTAACTCATTTATGTTCTACTATTGATGCCAATGGCTACTGTTTAGCAATGATATCTTAATTTGTGTTCAACAGAATTAAACCTATTAAGGTTAGGAACCACTTGAGGGTAATAAAATGGTGAGCAAATATTATTGTGGTGTGAAGTATCCCAGGATAATGAAAGATTTAGATTTATTCAAATTTTAAATCTTCACATGGTCTTCTCCAACGTTGAAGATATATTAAAGGCAATTACCCGAGGTATTGGTTTAGCTGTCAGAATTCCAAAACATCGGGTTGTGTCCTCTGGTGGATACAGCTTCCTCCGCCGGAAGTTGAGTTCGTCAGGTAGAGGAGTGGTGAGGACCATCCCAATGACGTAAAGGTAGCAAGGCTGCTCTGGCACAGGGTAACAACCCCGCAGACACTCTGGTATCTACAAAAATTCATACAAGATGAAAACTATTTTATTCAGCAAAGACGACCGCAAAAAGTAAAAAGTTACAAAGGACTTAACCTGTATTTCTTAACACCAAAGTTTACACAAAAATATTAAGCAGTACTATTAATGATCATCAACATGATGAAACAAAAATGTTTCTTGAGCACCAAATTAGAATATTAGACTTCTAAAGGATCACTCTGAATGACTAAAAACGTGACGACACTCACGGCTTTTGGGTAACACTGTCTCCGTTTGGTGGAGCCTGGTCTTCCTGGCACGTTTGTCTCCTCTTCATCATGCAGGTCCAGCTCCTCCTCATACTTCACAGTTTCCTTTCCCACGGGCATCAGATGATCATCCAGTTCACCTAGACGTGAACAATACGGATCAGTCAGACAGTCAGACACTCTCCCTCTCTGAAGTAATCTTGAATAATTGGACTTCTTCATGCTCACCAATTTTGTGGAGTTTTTCACAACAGAGAAGAGCGACAGCTTTCTCAGCCAGTCTTGCACAATTCATCACTGGCCCCTAAAGGAATGGAGAAACAATTAGAAGCCACTTCTTAACTTGCAATAAATAAATGAAAAAAACACTTTTGCATTTATTAGGAAGGTTAACTCCAGAATTTATATATCAAATATCATATATCCAGAATTTACATATCAAAATGGCCAAGCTATTCGGTTTCATACAATGGAAGTGAATGGCAACTGTGGCTGCCATGGATTTTTAAAGAAAACTTATCTGGAATAGACAATATAGTAATGAAAGGAAGCAATGTGACAGACAGATAGGAATGGATTTAGGAAAAGTTCCTGAGCAATGACTTGAACTCTGGATGCCTGGAACTCACGTTACAAATGTTAGCTCCATCAGTTACATCAGTGTTTCTCAACCACATTCCTGAAGGACAACTAACAGTTCATGTTTTGGATGCCTCCTTAATCTTTCCCACCCATTTCAGGTCTTTCAGTCTCTTCTAAAGAGCTGATGAACTATATCAGGCGTGTTTGGTTAAGGAGAGATGAAAAATGTGTAGTGCTGGTGGTCCTCCATGAACGTGGTTGAGAAAAACTGAAATAGATGGACAATATTTATGATGCTTTTTTGCACTTTGAAAGCTCATGTTTTTGTGTTAAATAGAAGAACATCAGTCTAAAGGTTTGTGCATATGGGGTGATCACTCATGCTTTTCACCAAAGTTGAATGCCTCATGATTCAACAAAGGGTGCCAATGGGAGCATGTACACAATGGCTAAACGCCAGGAGTGATAGCATTATTAAAAAATGACTTAGGCTCATCTTTAATTTCACATGCCACATTAAAAACTGGTTGACCAATAAGATTAGTACTTCTGCTAACGTGCCTTGAGCTGCTGAAGTTACAGTAAATATGACTTGATGGTGTTAAAACACAAAACGGTCTGGACAGGCACACATTCCTTATGGAGAAGAAGATGCACAGTGGAAAAATGAATGTGCACATCTGAACAAAAAGGCTGTATGATAAACTCTAGTGACTACAAAAATGTCAGCAAAAGGGAGGCATTATGTAGAGGAATTCCAGATCAAATATTATTCAATGGTGAGTTTAATTTCACTTTCATTGCATGCCTGTAATATCAGAGTGATTGTGCATGTTCACTTAGCTCATATGCAGTGAAAATTGATTGGGACTAAATGCTGACAATAAGCAAGAGCGAAACAAAATACCAATTGCTTAAACTATTCTTTTAACTAAGAACTTAAACCTGCCTCTGTGTTGTATTTAAAAAAACATGAACGAACGAACAAACAATAATATTTTGTCCAGAACTCACGGTGACAGGAACTCTGAGGGGTGAGTTGATGGGTAGGAACAGTGTGGATCGATACCCTCCGGTCTTCACCTCCACGGTTTTACACTTCGGAGCAAGATGAGTGAACGGATCACTGGGCAAGCGCGCACAATATCTGCACAACACACAAATACATTTAACCATATGACAAGACAACACTCCTGCCTTTAAAGAAAGAAAATTTACTGACCTGTTTACGTGCCCAATGGCTGTGTTAATGGTGACGCGAGGGCCGCCGTCCTCTGAGCGCAGGACGTACGGTGGGAGAACATTGTCATCATCGGTCACAGGCTCCAGCTCAAAATCACTGCATTCAGCCGACTTCGAGCACTTATTTCTGAGGATCTGAAAGATGTACATCTCTTAGAATGACAGATTTTAATATACGCACATCCTCTTTCTGAAAATAGTTCTCAATGCGCCTGCTGACCTTCTCTATGGCCTTGTAGGTCTTGAGGTCTTCTTCGAAGGTTTTAGTCCGTTCGCTGTCTGCTAGCATGATGTAGTTGGAGACTGGAGCACGGGCTCGACCTTTAGATTGCACGTACGACCGGTACTCTGTCGGCAGGTCAAACCGAACGACCAAATTGCACTTTGGGATATCGACGCCTTCCTCCACAATGCTGGTTGCAATGAGCAAGTTGGTTTCATGGGCTCTGAACTTCCTCAAGACCTGGTGAGTAAACAAGCTAATAAATTACCAATTTTTGGTATTCAAATGCATTTTCAGTGAACTGATGCGTCAGAAAAGACATTTTAACGTTTCCACTCAGTTTTTACGTGCTTCTTGTGATTACTTGTGTTTGGATTTTTTTTATATAGATATATCGTTTAATTTTCATCATGTTTTAGGTCAGTAGGAAGAGCGTAGGTTGTATTTGAGAATGTTTAGAGGCTTCTGACCACATAAGTATTCAGACCATGAAGGAAAATCCAATTAAATGCATTACTGACGACCTCTGGAAGTGGAGAAAGTGGAATGTCTAACATTTCAGATCTCATTAGAACTTGTAATTGATATCTGCGTGTGAATGGATTGATGAAACGCATTTTATGGGGTCTCAGGTAGAAATAAAACCAAAGAGAGCCAGATTTACTCACTTCCTCTTGTTTTCTGAACTCCACCTCCATCTGCTTGTTGCGAGGCTGGTTCTTGCCGATGCTGTGCCCTGTGATGAAGTTGCTACTAATGTAAGCCAGCTCAGGGTCCTGCTTTCCTGCCTCCTTAATCAGCCTGAACCACAACAAATAACACAATCGTGTTTGATTTTGAACAGTTTCAGGTGAGCAAGATTTTTTTAAATACTGACAAGTAAAAAAAAATACAGTTTTTCAGGTAGGGATGCAAAGATTAATTGATTTCACTATTAACCACGCTTTAACTCAACATGGTTAATTAATAATAATCGCTTCTCAACACCGCGTTTCTGCACAGAACAAACTGCTGCAACTAAATGTTATGGCAATTGTGCGCTAGTTTAAAGTTCCAAGCTTGTACTTTAAGGCTAATATCCAAACACACTGGATTAACTATGGCTGAGGCTATTAACTAAGAGCCTGTTCACATGTTGTGTCTTTTGCATGCGCAAGTTCGTTATTTCTTTCTTGAGCGCATATCGGGAGTTACATGCGCGCGGCATGACGTGCTCATGCTTTCCAGCACCTAGTTGAAAGAATGTTGCGAGTGCACCGCGAGTCACATGACAAGAACTGCCCATTCTTTATATGGAATACAGAATTCTACTCAAGAGAAAAAAAATACAAAATTAAAATACCAAACAGTTTTGTATTTTAGTTGATCAAAAGTGCCTTTCAGAAAGAGGTTCAACAGCCTTTGACTACATTTGTTCTCTTGAAACGAAAAATACTTAGCTAATAAGGTGGTTAGATTTACATTAGACAAATACTTTTTATTTTTTATTTATTGTGTCATTTATGTCATTGTCATTTATTTTCATTGTAAAATTATTACTTATGCTTAAATGACAAAAACTTTTTTCACTTATTTTTAAGCCCAAAGAGAAATGAACTATTGTTTGTTTTTTTATTATTATTTTGAGCTGTATTATCTAGTTAGTGAGCAGCAATAAATAAACCTTTGATATTCAAAACTAGCACGTGTTTTGAAATTAATGAATGCATAATAACCGTGATTATTCCTCAGACTATAATCAATCAACCAAAATCTATATTCGTTGCATCCTTATTTTCAGGAAGAAAACACATTTATAAAATACAAATAATAATAATAATAATAATTTTGAAAAAATAAATGAATAAATTTGAGTAATTATTTAAATTACTCCAAAACAGTAATGAGTTTTTCATTGAAATTATATTAAATAGATTTACTATTTTTCCTGTATTTTTTATTAAATAAATGGAGCCTTGCTGAGAATTTTTCTCAGAGAACTAAATTTAAATGGTGTTACCAATGAAGAACCATTAAAAAGAAACAAAAATTATTATTATTATGTTTTTTTTTAATGAAATGCCTTTTTTTTTTGTGTAGTTCAGCACATTTATTAATTATGTGGTGTTTCTTAAAAAACAATACTAACCTGTTTAAAACAACTGCTGTATATCGCCTTTCCACAAAGATGATTCCACAGAGGATATTGGTAAACGGTGAGGGAAAATTAGCTTCGGGCTTCTCCTTTGCCTCCGCCTCTTCGTCCTCATCATCGTCCTCAGAATCGCTCCAAGAAACGTAATTGTCCTGATTGCGATTGTTGTACCACTCCACACTCTCAAACTGCTGCCGCTCGAAAGGCTTGTACTCGTGGAGAATCTCCAGGAGCCTGATTACCTTGGGAGTGACAAACTTCAGGTCTAGGGAAGCTGGGGAAAAATGCTCCTCACATAAGGCATGGATTTTCCTCAGGATGGTGTCGGTGAACAACAGGAACTTGCGGTTCAGCTCTTCCTGTTCGTGTTTAATATATTTCTGCAGCTCCCGCACCATGATTCCTGCAGCTTTATCCGCACACCAAGGGCCCAGCACAGTCAACACGGCACGACAGTCATTCAGCACCTTAGAAAAAAACCCCACAAAAACAAACACATTCAAAAACACTGTAGTTTGACTCAAAAGTAAAGCTGCATTCAAAAAAAAAAAAAGACCTGTTTGGAGATGAACGTGGGGTCTCTATCTTCTCTATGTACAGACAAGTTGCAATCATTAAGAAAACTGAGGGCTTCGTCCAGCTCATTTAAAAGCCTCTCAGAGAGCCCACTCTGATCCTGGTACTGTCCACAGTCCAGCACCACCTCACGTGGCTGTGACGCATACCTGAACATTAAACATACAAGAAGATTCAATTGCAGCAGGTGAATACTTACGGATTAACATTTTTCACAATCCTATTGCATGGCCTCCGCTACATTCACCAAAATTCACACACCAAAATTAATTCCCACCATGGCTACATTACAGCTTCTCACCGAAAACATTCAGTCGTTGTTGCTTTTTTAATAGGGTGTTATAATAAAACATTAAAAGGTAAGCGAATTATAACAGAGCAAACTTTTCTGTAATCGTAGTAGTGCCGTGCGTGAGGCCAGTAAACACATAGCTTTCAGTTATAATGAACACAGTTTCCATAATTACACTTTTTAGATGAAGCTCTGTGGTTCTGCATATAATGACTTTATCTATGCCATTATCTATATAATGACTTTATCAATGCCATTCTGTAGGTCTATTGGAGACATTCATAAATATTTTTAGCAAATCTAATAAATGGAGACATGCTCGTTACATAAACGCACTAAAGCGCACTTCAGCAGCATTTATTTGAGAGAGCACAAGAAAATCTGCACTTGAGCAGCGTATATTAAGGGCGTGCAAGAAGTTTTGTGCACGAACAGAGGAAATCGTCACGCAAGCAAAGAAATTCGCACACTCGGCTATTGCATGAATACTGCGCTCACGACATTTGTCATTGAAATAACGCCGTAGGCTAGTTGGAAGATCTGTGTAAAAGTCTTGCCGCCACAGCTGGAAAAAATTCTAGAGGAAACACTGCTATTGTATAAATTATAAGGAAACCTTTATGTTCTGCGAGCTGCAATAAAAGCAGACATTCATGAATAAGGAAAGCTGAAGACGCGCACCTATCCAGCACCACGAGATCAGTGGCAGTTTCTGCATTGCTCTGAAGAATCTTCTCCAGGTTCTGAATCTTCTCTTCCAAATCACAAGGGTCACATTTGCCATTTAAAATGGAAGCAGTCAGACCCAAAATGCGAGGACAGCCGGGGCAACCTTCACAAATCTGCACAGATGATTTACAACATTTAAAGGAAGAGTTTGTACAAAAACTAAAATTCATTTCATTTTAAACCTGTTTCAGTATCTTACTTCTGATGAACACAAAGAATGATGAAAAATATATAAACATAGCCACTGACTTTCATAGTATTTTTTGTTCCTAATATGAATATCAATGGCTGATTTTTTTCAACATTCTTCCTTTAAAAAAGCATTATAAAGAGGAAAATCTTATAAAGATGATCACAATTTTCCTTAAAACACAGGTGAATAATAAAAACTGTACTACTGCAAAATCTGATCTCCAAAAATGACAATTCTGTTATCAATTACTCATCCTTGTGACTTTTAAGTCCATGATACCTTTATTCAGAAAACAAATTAAGATATTTCAGGTGAAATTTGAGAGTTCCCTCGTCCTTCATAGAGAGCAAAGTTACAGACAATGTCCAGAAAGTTCCCAAACAAACATCCTCAAAACAGACCATATGCATTCAGTGGATCAATCCAATTAGAATGACCCAACTTCTAGAATGCATCTGTGCACCATAAAACAAAAATGCCAACTTTGTATTCAACAGTTTCTTCTCTTCCTGTGTGTCAGTTTAGGGCAGGCATTCACAAACCACCACTCGAGATGCCTACTCATGACTTCCTTTGTTTGAAACAAAGCACAGGCTCATCTGAGGTAATACATCTGTATAGAAGATGCTGTTAAATGAAGTCGTGGTTTTGCTTTATGTGCACATAAATAACATTCTGAATGAATCATTGAAGGCATACAATTTTGGTGGAATTTTCTGTACTCTGAATGGAAACTGTCTAGGGAGGATGAGGTAGCGCTAAAATTCCCCCTAAAATATCTAAAAAATTTGTGTTCCAAAGATAAACGAAGGTCACAGGTGTTTGGAAAAAGATTTTTGGGTGAACAAACACTTTAGTATAGTGTTGGCAAAAGTATTGTGTTAGGTACCAATCAGCACTGAAATTTTAAAAATGTTTATTTCCTGCTAACATTTGAGTGCTGTTGAGCACGTTCTTAAACATCACTGATTGGCCATTGCATTCATGTGCTCGACTGAAATGACTGTAATTGGCCGTGAAGTTCAGTGGATGAAAAGTGCTGAACTGATGACCTTCACGGCCAATCACAATCATTTCTGTTGAGCACGCGCGAACACAATGACCAATCAGCAGTGTTTAAGAACTTGCCCAACAATGCTTAAATGTTAGTGAGACATGGAGGTTTTTTTAAACTCCAGTACCGATTGGTACCGAACTCTATACTTTTTGACAACACTACTTCTTGTTCAACACGTTACTAAATACATTTCATCAGTTAAGATTAGAACCAACTAATCCAAGATCAATACTCTGATGTCAGCTGATTAAAGCTCGCATTTTTTGCATTTCACAAAGTAACTAAAATAAGACTCGTATCAGAAAATATCACGCTAGTAGAACTATAACAGGATAATTCACCCAAATAAAGTTTAACTTCCAGTGTATGGTGACTTTTCTCAATAACTTCATGTTGCAAAGAAAAAAGCCATAGATCTTAGACTTAAAGGTGAATGTAAACAAATGAATTCTGTGTGAACTATCACTTTAATTCTTTATTCAGGAGGTGGGTTCTCATCTCTCAACGTTCAGTTAAGAAAGCTTATCAGAGTGCCTATGTTCAATCTCAAAGACTAAACACATTCACATTAATAATAGTGAATTGACATCAGTTTAGCATTTGTGTGGAGTGACAGTTAGATGAGACCTCCATCATCCCCCTCTTAATACTGACAGATGTGATTTCGCAGCATACGTTTAATGCACTGCAATTTCACCTTCATTATTTCCCGATAAGGATGGCCAGTGATTGCAAGGTGGCATTCGTCAAAAACCAGCAGGTTGATCTTTGATAGTGGCAAGACTCCATTCTTTAAAACATGCAGGAAGATGTGGCACGTCATCACCAGCACCTGAAATTACAGAAAAGAGATGTATGAAGAGGACTGCATTTTCTTACAATAGAGATATTGCATGATGACACCTCATCAAGACAATTATATGACTTCACTGGCGTGTTAAAATCACACCTGATTTTCAATCATCTCTCTGTTCCACATCTCCTCCGGCCATGATGTCATGTCCTCTGACATGTAGTCGCCTACTTGGAGATCAGAGTGTGTTCTTACAGTAGATGCTTGCTGAGCCACAGATGATGCTTTAAAAAAATATATAAAAAACAGGGTTTGAAAATGACTCCGTATTCAGAAGAGTTTACTAATGTTTATACTGTGTACATGGCAGAATCAATGAGTCTTCACCTGAATTCACCAGGAAAACTGTCCTCTTTCCATTCTCTCCACGGATTTGGTGGGAGAGTTCTTTGATTAGGAGCACTGCGATAAAGGTCTTCCCTGAGCCAGTATTTAAGCAGACTATAGTATTATGTTCAAGAGCTGCTTCAAGAAGTTCAACCTGTTCAACCAAAAATAGTATTAACAGCGATGCCACTAAGAGAAAAGTCACATTTTCTATTTTACTGACTAAAAAGCTGAATTTCCATAAGATCTAATGAATGCAAAAACTTTATCAAAATAATTTTAGCTTCAATATCATTTTGCATGATTTTAACAGCCACTATGAAACGAGCAAAGGATAATCTGTCTGGAATTTTGAAAGAAATCTGAGGTACTTATTGTTTGTGTGGCTTGCAAGTGCTTATTCTTCCTTATTTGATAGCTTGTAGGTAATTTTACAAACTTTACATTTTTTTATTTTGTCTTTAAAGTGGTCATTTTGAGGCCAAAGCTTAGTAAAGTTTAAACATATATTATTCTGGCATGTTAGCCTTAATTAACAGGTACAGTCTGGTGACTGTATTTGACTAAAGTGACTACCTGTTGATAATTGTGAAAGAAATAATATGGAATTTAAAATAGACTTAAGCCCATCACACATTTTAAAATTTAAAACATTGTTTTATATGAGAGTATGCACAACAGCGCCACAATTCGCCGTCTGTTAGCTTTGCTTAGCAACTTATAGAACACAATGTAAAGACGGGAAACTGCGTAACGTAGTCATCTGGTGTGTGACCCCCCTAATCATTAAAAAATAGGCACGAAACAGCACAATTTAATAAAAATATGGTATAGATTAATTACATTGTGTGTAAATGTAAATTATAATTTTAATTCCCAAGCAAAAATCATTGGAAAAATGCATAGAAAAATTCCCTGACTTTCAATGTATGGAACAGACATTTCAAAATTCTAATATTCCAGACATATTTATGACCCGTGGGAACTCTTTACTAATATCTTATTTTGTGAATTTTTTTTAACTATTCATTTAAAAACACTAATTTATATCTAAAAGAATACCTCACCCAAATATTTAATTTCTGGGAAACAAAGGAAAATACAGTGAAACAAATAAGACTGTAGCCCATCAACTGTGACTACTTTTATAATCTGGGGTGAACTATTCAGGTGAATTTGGATGAATTAGAATTTTCACAATAGTGTCTGAATAGTGTAAACTTAGTTAGTTAGTTTGATTGTTTAACTCCATGTCAGCCTCTATGACTATTTTCATGGCAATAAATAGTGTACTGCAATTATAAATTAAATTATTATTTTAACAATTTAGCTTTGCTAAAAACTCCAAAGCTGGATTAATAGTGTTAAAATCACTTCAAAAGAATGAACTGAATAAAATAAGCTTTAAAGTTCTATATTTTACTTTTTGTTTAATATATCGTGTCTATTTCAATGGTGTAAATTTGCTCGGTAGCTTATCTGGTAGCATTTTTATTGTACAGTTTTTTGTGTAATGTTTCACATAGCCCATATGTTATTTTCTATAAAGCCTTCAATCTCTCATGAGCTATTTGATTTCTGAATTGCCAGTCACATCTGACTGTTGCTTAAATAACAAATTAACACTTTTATAATCCCTTTCACTTAGATTTAAGAGTAACAAATAGTAATGCAATTTTTGTCACAAGCATGCCTTTTTTTGCATAGTTAATCTTCCGACCCATTTCAAATGACTTGCCTGATATTTCCTTGGTGTGTATATGTTGTCATGGATAGCTTCCTGTTGCCATGGGAGACCAAAAAAGGGCCCCATGGGTGAGGAGGCAGGCGTCACCAGCTGTAGGCCAGCCATGCTTAGAGACTGATAAGCAGGAGACCTCCAGTCATCCAGTGTTTATCTCATTGCATCATGGCCTTCTAATGCTCACTGCCGGAGACAGACCACGTAACATCAGATCAGAACAATGTCAGTCAAATCAACAAGCGTGTCACGATGCTATTGTGTCCTGTGGTATATTGAGCGATGTGATATTCGGTGCTGGTTAGGGGTCATCAGGATCAGGCGGGTTACTGATTATAGATGAGAATGTTTACTCACAGCATGTGCGTTCCCCACTTTGCTCTGTGACCAGGCCGCACTTATTCTGGGCGTCATTATCTGAGCTCTTAAAATCAGCTCATTCTTTTCTCCCCTTGAGTTACTCTGCTAGGAAAAACACACATTTAGAACCTGCACTAATGGAAGGCAAAAAGAAACACTTTATATAAAGGACACACAGGTATAAGACTATGATGTTGGTAACACTTTACAATAAGGTTGTATTAGTTACAATAATAACCAACATTAACAAACAATGAACAATACATTTATTACATTATTTATTCACACTGTAGAAAACACTGGGTCCCACACAATTCCTTCATGTTGTAAACACAAATCAATTGAGTTAACCTAATTTAGGTGGATTGAACATAAAACAACCAAGCTGTACCCCCCAAAAAACCTTAAGAATTGAATTGTTTCAAGTCACTTTAAATGAGAAGTTTGAACAAATAAGGAGCAAAATAAATTGAGTGCATCTTTGTTAATATTAATGAGAATAAAGCAGTTCATGCTAACTTGCAATGCATTAGATTTGTGAACCTACACTGGTCTCACGGTTCGGTTACAATTATCATGCCATTGATTCGGTTCAATTCGATGTCTCTGTGCATCATGGTGCGTTGATGATGCTTTCCATACATAATTAGATTATTTCTTCAAAACACACATACATGAACTGTCCCTTTAATTTAACCTGCTCAAAGAAAATACTCGTTTTGAATGTTTTAGACAAAACTCCAATACATGCACAGAAGACAACGTGAGCATTTATAGCAAATAAACGAATGTAAAAATTATGCCACTTGCTTTTTGAATGCTGTCAAGCGAGATCTTACACTCCTATCATTGGTCACTGTCTTCACCTGCTCAACAGAAAGGGCAGCGATTGGCTTTAAAAATGAAAGCGCTGTTTACCGATGAGTGACGCGGGAAGAACAGTCTATATGCGTGGTTGCAGTCTATATGAGCATAATACGCGGTTATCACATGTAATCCGTAATAGATACAGTATAGAAAACTCGCACCACAGGCACGCTCGTGTCTGGATTCACAAGTATTGCTTTAACAGCCGAAGAGAGTTGGCGTTTTACAGCATTTCTGCTGTAAATAGTGAAATAGCGGCACGTGCTGTACCTTCTTTAGCATTAGTGAAAGACTGTCCAGCAAACTCACCCTCAGTGAACTGTGCACAATTATCTTCTTTTTAAGTAGTAGGAGCGTTTTATTTACTCACCCTCGCCTCCTTCACTATAGTATTCTACCGCAACATCGCGCATAGATGAATGACGGCAGTAAGTAATAACCGGTTATGATCTATTACTGAACCGATATCGAATTGTCCGCATCTGCATTGCGGAGCAACGAAGAAACAGTTCATTTTGACACCCCTACAGATATATGAACTGTACCTTTAAAAACTCAAGTACATGCACAGAACAACATGAGCATTTATAGCACATAAACAAACGTAAATATCCCACTCGCTTTCTGAGCCTTGTCTAGCGAGTTCTTACACCTCTATGATTGGTTTCTCCATATAGTGAAATAGGGGCTTCTGCTGTAACTTCAGTGTCAGTGAAAGACTGTCCAGCAAACACACATGCAGTGAATTGTGCAAAGTTTCTGCGTTTATAAGTATTTGAAGTGTTTTAATTACTCGTGTTAGCCTCCCTCGCCATAGTAAGCTACCGCAATATAGAGCATATTAGATAAATAACATCAGTACATAATAACCAGTTATGATCCATTACTGAACCGATACAGAACTGTCCACATCTGCATCGCAGTGCACCAAAGAAACAATTAATTTCGACACCCCTACACTGCATTTATATTCATATATTTTTGGAGTTTAATAATACATTAGTAATTGTTCAACTATAATCAATAAATGCTTTAAAAGTATTGTTTAATCTTAGTTCATGTCAATAAATACTACAAACTAGCATTGATAAAACCTTATTGCAAACTGTGACCAGTAGGTCTTTTTCACTTTTAATCATGCAATTAAACAGATAACTACAATGTAGTGCTGTAAAACAAACCAATTTACAAAAAAAAAAAAACACAAAAAAATGAAAACTGATCTAAACTAAATGATATATTTATATATAATCTATACATAAAACTAAACTAAGAAATATAAATTGGTCAGAGACAGATGCATTGTGTATTTATCTGTGTGTAACAAGTGTATTTTTACTTATTTAGTAAATTTTTTTAGAGAATGTATTAAAACGTATATTGTTTTAAACGAATGTCATTGTATTTTGCACTGTATTATGTATATTTTTATCCTGTATATTGTGTACTTAAATGTATTTTGTGTACTTAAATGTATGTTAATGTATTTTGAACTGTCTGAAGCCTGCACCTAAGCTCACTCACTCATCGTTGCACATGTGCTGCTGGTGATATGACAATAAAAGTAATGGGCTATACGCATAGCTAGTGTTTTTCAGCCAATGATAAACTTCCGGTGAAAACTTAATTGTGACTATTGTCAATTTCCTTTTCCAAGGTTCCTTTTACAGCATCGATGTTGTAATGTAATTACAATATGCTTCATATTGTATATCTATCAGGCAGTGAAAATGTATGATTTCTAAAGAAATAAGACCTTAAACGTGCCAATTTTACAATGGAAGGACAGTTTACCGGAAGCATTGAGGCTGGCTGGCTGAAATTAAAAATCCGTGTGCATATACCCCATTGGATTCAATTTGAGGCAAGTTATCAAATTAAAATTTGTGATTTTATAAAGGCAATGTATATATATTTTTTTATATAATCTCGAAAAGAAAAGAAAAACATGAAATAAAATGACTAATAATTTTGCCTTTACAATCCATTTAACGTCATACAGACATTAATACTTCGATTAATTTTCTAAACATATCAATTAGTTCTTACCTACCTGATTAAGCGAGAAGCAATGCACATGTAAAATTAATTTAAACTTTTTTTTTTACTATTTACATTAATACACACATTAAACAAACATACATGTAACATACACGTTATTAGCACTATTGTAATTTGAGATGCAATTAATTTTTAATTGAGTAATTTGAGTGATTGAGAAATTGAAATCTCAGCAGGCATTTCTTCTATAATTATAAAAGTCAGATCATTATAATATGTCACTTTAGGGCTTAAGCATTTCATATGATCAAAATCATAAAAAAAGCTAAAGAAGTGCAGAAACAGAATAGAATTGTTTGAAACTGAAATAATTGTAATATTATAAATGTCACACCCAAAATCTTAACAACATATCTATTGCCCACACACAAATGTTTGAATGGTACAGTATTTTATATTAAAAAATTACTAGAAAATAATTAAAACACCTCAATGTTTCTTTATAATACTGCATAACTGTCTAAAACCTACAGTACATGTATTGATTTGATCCATTAACAAAGGGTATTTTTCATCAGACAGAAATGATCCAAGTACCTCAATGCTGCAGATGGGGGAGGGGGCCTGAGACAATATTCGTTCGATATTCTGAAAAAGAAGAGAGAGAAAATACAGCTTGTGATAATGGACGTATCTCTAGCAAGGAGAGGACAGCTGAATTCGGATGACAACTGGCTTGTCAACACGTTTTTGCCACTCAGGATCGAGCCACACGTTCCTCCCGACCACCGCTGTTCGACACAGCTGCAACAAATCACCACAAGTCATTTCAGCTCAAGTAACACAAGGCTTCATTTTCAGTGAGCGAACACATTTGCTCCTGGTTAAGAATCGGCTCTCAGACTCCATGTTCGGGTTCATGAATCTCTAATGCAACCACATAGGTTATTTACTTTCAGATTTCCAAAACACTGACACACATCTGTTTCGGTGAACCAAACATTCGATGTTAAACGCTTGACTGCAAAACAGCTGGCCAGGTCACGGCTGTCCAATTCCACTACACACAAGCAGGTTTCCAGTGTTATTAAAAAAATAATAAATAAATAACTGAAAAACAAATCAAGACTCAAGACAACTTGTTTCTGATGCTCTCTCTCAATTGGTCAGATCAATTGAACCACGAACACTGTTACTGCAGTAATTATGATACCATATATCCATTTATTAATGTATTAAAATTAGCTCAGTTCCAGTTTCTTTATTTTGTCATTCAAAACATCCCAGTAGACGTAATGCAGAATGAAATTAAGTTACATAGACACTTGGGATGTAACGATTCACTGTCAGACGGTTGAAAATCGATTCAAATATGTGACGATTCAAAACCAGTAGAAGTGTTGAACAAATCACGATACATTTTTTGAACAGAAGAGGCACTGTGTTTACAGGCGCAAACTTTCTCTACATGCACATCAGCGACAAGCAAAAGGTGGGGCGACATAGTACAATGGTGAAGTACACCATAAAAAACACAAATTGTGCGCAAATACTGCAAAACGACATTTACTTACACTAACAGAACAAATATGATGCACATAAACCGTCAACACAGTGAAAAACTACTGTCACAGAAGTCTATACGCAAAAAAAAAAACAGTAATAAGCCAAACCACGCAGACCGAATAATTTACAGCTCCGCTTGCTCCAACGAGTGCTACAAAGCACTCACGGTGCATCAGTTTTCATAGCGAAGCGTGAAGATCTTTTTTTTAGACTGAAAGAGAAAGTTGCTCTCTTTTTCAAATTAGTTTATGCATATTTTAATAATTGACTTATTATTCCTGAATATTTAAAAATGTTCAAGATTATCTCTTCGTAAGTGTATCACACTGATACTTATACTAATTAATTATACAGGTAATATTAATTATTCTCCTTCATAATCATGTTCAACTCCTGTCTAGCCATGGGTCGGCATAAGATTCTGACGGTATATGCGAACCTTGGATAGAAATATCACGGTAATGTGATTACTACTCCAAAATAAGTTCTTTTTAAATGTCTGGGTAAAAAAACAACAACTTTTTTCCCTCTATTTTAAGAAACATTTAAAATAATTTAAACCAGTAGCTTTTGATGTAAAGGTTCCTTTTCTGCTGGAGATACTGTTTTCCTAATAAACTAAATAAAATAGTTATGAAAAATGTAAAAAAAATAAATTTAAAAAATGAAAAAAACTTACACATGCCTTAGGAACGGTGTAACAGAAAACTTTGGTGAAAGCGGTCATCGTCCCTTGCCTACTCCTGTCTCTATCCTACTACATAAATTTTCAGCAGAGGATGTTGTAAATGTGCAAAGACCTCAGCTTTTGCCAGAAAACAGATATGCTAATATTTCTTTTTTAAAATGTAAAATCCCAGTACACAGTTTTGGCTTGTTCATATTAATGAGTTTTTTTTATAATTATTCTATTAATTTTTTATTGTTAGCAATTATTTATTTATGGTATGGCAGAAAGAAAAAAAAATATTTTGAGGGAAAAAAATTAAAGGGTTATTTACCTTAAATTTGCCTCAAATAATTTTGTTAAAAAATCATGACTAAATCGCATCGTGGGATTAGTATCATGAATCACATCAAATCGTGAGTCGGGTGAATCATTACATCCCTATTAGACACACAGCAAGAGCATTAAAAAGATCAGTAAACATTTGAAAAATGTAGCATAATAAATAAGCTTTTGCTATTTCATAAATATATAAGAATATAGTTATATATAAAATATAAACCAATTTAAAAATCAAAAAAGAATGAATAAATACTTAAATACACAATATTGATTAAACTGTTGCTCCTAAAATGGTGTATGAAATCCCAAGTCACTTTGACATGCAACAGTTAATCATGCAAAAAAAAAAAAGCAGGACTTAAATTTATAGAATTGATGGCAACTCTGAACTTTACATTAAAATAAATATTATTAATTGACTTTAATAATTATTTTTAAATATGAAACTACAACAAGCATAGCGAGTACATTGTAAAATTTGCTTTATGACCTATATGGACCTAAAGGAGCAAAACAAATGACAAAATATATTAAATAATATAATTAAGCCTGTTGCAATAACCAACATATCAACATGACCTTAATCATTTTTGGTGATGCAATGTATATCGACGAACATCTTTAGAGACCGTAAAAACAATCGCAATTAGGGCTCCACAATATATCATATCAGCATTTATATCGCAATGTCCGCATCTGCCATAGTCACATCCTAAAGATATGCAATGTTCAGTCTGACTTACAGTTGACCAGGAGCTACAAATTTGCATATTTTATTACTGTCTTAATATGAAATGTATATGATTTATGCAAAAAAATAAAAACAAAAAATAAAAAAGTGTCTTACTTTGAATTTTTGTCTAGATTCTAGTCCAAATATCTACATTCAAAGCCAAAACAAGACTATTTCACTTACCCCACTGGCAGATAATTTGCTTGTTTTAAGAAAAATCTCTTAATCTGGTCTTATTTCTTCTAATGGTAAAAACAAAACAATATTTCACTTGCTCTAAATTCTTTAAGATATTTGTACTAGAAATGAGACCAAACAAACTAAGAAAGCATTTTTTGCATTGTAATTCATTCAATTGCTGTACCCAAATACTGTTAATGCTGACTCCACAGAACGATACCAAATAGCGCTATTCAAACTATCTTGTGAAACTATATTCATGTCACAATATTTAAAGCAGAAAAATAAAATATCGCAATATCAGATTTTTCCAATATCATGCAGCCCCAATCGCGATGATAATTTTACCTAGTTGCAAATCTAAAATCAAAATAGTGCCATTAACTGCTAAATTTGAAGTAGATCAAAACATTTCATCAATGTTGTAACTATAGATCAGCACCCACGTTTGTTTTAGGACAAGTTTGAAAAAATAAAATAAAATAATTATATCCACTTCAAGTTGTTGACTATGGAAGTGCACTTATTAGCGCTGCACGATTTTAGAAAAGAAATATATTATTGAATATTATTTCACCAGATGACTAGAACAGCTCTATTTGAAAAGGATGAATATTTTTTGACTGTTTGTTATGATTTCGTAGGGCAGTGCATGTGGATAAAGTATAATAAACAAAACGTAAGCATAGATAAATAGAATAAAGTAAAAACGAGAAAGTAATGAAATAGTGCTTTATGGTTTTTGAGAGTCTAACTGTATTCAGGTGCAGAAATCTAAATGTAAATACACTGTATCTTCATTGGATAATAAAATTAATCTTTGTTAAAATTACAAACATTATAATTATTATAATTTCTTACAGTCAAATGGTTTGAATTTGCATCAATTCGAAAGTCACAAGCCTTAAATACATAAGCAAAATTAAAATCACTCTAATAATATTAAACTGTGCAATGATGCCACAATATTCTGAACCATAGATCTTGATCCCAGTTTTTTTCGATGTGGAACCAATATAATGTCCAGCCCTAGCTCTTATTTTAACTGAGCACAGCTAGGGCCACTCAAACAAAACTATGAAGATGTCTAGACTTGCTGTTAACCTCTAGCCACACTGACTGTAGGCAGAATGTCAGGCCAGACGGGCTACATACCGCAAACCCAGTTGAGTTTCAGAACAAAGCGCTGAGCTTGACCTACATTACCATGTGAATGACTCTGAATATAGAAGCAGCTATGATCCTGTGAGGACTGATTACCTAATAAGATTCAATCCAAAACAACTCAAATCTTTTAAAAAGTGCTTACTATTGCAAAAACAGGGACAAAAAAAAAGCGGCACTGTGGAAAAATAACAGCAGTGAAACCAGCTGTACTTACAAGGTTAGTTGACCACAAAATGAAAATTCTGTCATCGTTTAATCATCCTCGTGTCTATCCAAGCCCATACAATTGTATTCATCTTTAAAACACAAATGGTTTCACCCATAACTTTGACACTTTGAAGTATTAACGGATTTGTAACAACAAATTGCTTATTGAGCAATCTGAAGCATTTAAATTTATGATTATCGTTGATTTATCATTTAAGTGCATTTTAAGTGAATAGACATAAAATTTCTCTCTTACACATGATTATAAATATATTCAATTGTATTCACGTTTAATTGAAGTCTTATGAGTTTGGAATGACATGTACAGTACATGTGTATGAGTGGCAATTTTAATTTTGGGAAAACTAACATTTGAATATGGGGTTATAATTATTGAATTGTCAATCAATTTAAATCATGCACTTACAACAAAGAGCTCCATTTATGACTTCAATCAACTACAAATAACATATGCAAACAAGACAACAACTGGCTTCAAAATAATTTCACATGCATGAGTATCAGCACAAACGTGCTCAACACCTGATTTCAGGCCTCTAAACTCACACTTGTCACATGAAAGGGCCCCTTCAGGCCAACCTACCCTGCAGGTCACCTGATTTGACCCTGAAACTAAAGGGCAGGTTTCCATAACCTTGCCTTGAATGCACTAATAAATTCTCATCAATAATTCATTCTGCTTACATTACTGTCACTTTGTTTTGAAGGATGCAACTAGTTGATTCAGCAGAATACAGCATTTGCAGCGCACATGTTTACATGTGTTAAATATTGTAATGAAATTCTGCTGTAAGCAATTTATGAACTTTGTCAACTAGTTCATTTCACAGTATTACAGTATTAATTTTACTCTGAAACATGTGTGGATTAGGCATGGTACGATAACATTTCTCAAAT
Source organism: Danio albolineatus (assembly GCA_903798035.1). Classification (NCBI taxonomy): domain Eukaryota; kingdom Metazoa; phylum Chordata; class Actinopteri; order Cypriniformes; family Danionidae; genus Danio; species Danio albolineatus. The sequence continues at coordinate 1,431,158 of CAIGQQ010032522.1, forward strand.
GGCCCGTTTCCACTGAGTGGTACGGTACGGTACAGTTCGGTACGCTTTTAAGGCCGTTTCCACTGTCTAAAAGCGTATCGAACCGAACCGTACCCCTTTTTGGTCACCCTTTCGAAAGGGTACCGAAACCCAGAAAGCGAGCCGTAAGGCGGAGCTACACGCGCAGCTAAACGCCATTGGCTTACAGAGATACGTCATTTGCTCATGCAACAAGCAGAATGAAAACAAAGGACCCACCATGTTTAATACACAGCCAAGAGACAATGCTCCGAAATAATATCAGCATATAATAACGAGCCATGGTCGACCCGAGCTTAAACAAACCTTGTCGTCGTCTTGAACAGCCACCATGCCGAGAGAAGAGCAGATCCTTATGGGTTACGAGCCCATAAGCGCGAGCGTTAGGTTTCGCTTCTCTCTTGTGTCCGCGCGCGCGTCAATGTTTGAAATAACAAAGTTCTTAACCTGGACTATTATAAACTGGGAATGACGGAGTTACTCTCTAACGAGAGAATAATGACGGAGCTGCTACATGTACTGGTGAAGATAAAAGACACAGATGAGAGGTTTGCACAGACGGGACTCTATTTCGTATTGTTTTTGAACCTAAATAAGGCATACATGTCTGCTGTGTCTAGTTTTTCTGTAATTTGGTAACATCGGAGACTGTGTGGGGCTGTGTGTTCATATATGCTGCATTTATTTATTTATTTGATATAATCGCGGACCGTAGGCTATTTCGCATCAATGATCTGCAGTTATAATTAGATCATGTTCAGTCAGTAATGACATTTTTACACCAATGTTTATGTGTATATTAAAGCATCTGTTTTGTGAGAAGTGCTTCTCGTATGATTTTTGAACGACCCATAAAGCTTTACTGTAGACATTTCCTCGAGCGAAAATGACGTCGACAAACTTTCTGTCATACACCACGCCCATCAAAAGAGTACCCTTTTGCAGTGGAAACGCAAGCCTGATAAAGGTGACCCGTACCGACCCGTACCGTACCTTACTGTACCACTCAGTGGAAACGGGCCAAAAGTATACCACGGTTTGGAAAAGTCAAGGTTTTAAAACTGCCAACATTTTCTGTAATATCGTTCCTAAGGTACGTGTATGATTTTTTTATTCATGTTTTTTTTAGGACAATAGTATCTCCAGTAGAAAAGATAGTCAAAGATGCTGTTTTAAATTGTAAAGAAAGTCAATGATTCATTTTTATTACTTAGCTTACTTGTTACCTGTCCAAAAAATATTAAATGTTTCTCAAAATAAAATATGTGTTTTTTAACCAGACAATTAAAAAGAATATATTTTAGAGCTGTAATCATTATCGTCAAAACCATGATATTTTTATCCAAGGTAATCATACCTTCAGAATCTTTAACCGGCCCATGCCTAGTGTGGATGGGGATAGTTTTGATTGTAGTCAGATTATGTACACAAAACTATTTTGGTTTTAGTACATTGTTGTCATGGGTTTTAAGGCTTAAACATTAACCAGATGGTTTTAACAAGATCTAAAAGAGAGATATTTTATTAATCTGATGCTAAAGTTATTTTTTAACTTACAAATCTTGCTGTTATGATTTCAGCTATCCTATCCAAAAATTACAGAGATACTGCTTTTCTTTAAGTTATATTAAAGCAAAACAGAGACTTTAAAGAGATGTATTGAGATGAGAATGTATGAATTAACAGTAATTCACAATGTGTTTCACACTATTTATTCAACTTTATGTTAGTTATTAAACAAACACCTGTATTTTATACCAGTATTAAATTTTTAATTTATATTTGTAAAATGTCAAATATTTATGTTAACTAAATAATAAAGGGTTTAGAATTTGTCACAATAAAAAGTTCAGTTAATGTTAATAAGTGGAACCTTTTGTAAAACCGGCTTCCTATCCAATTAATAAATTCAACTCGAAAACATTAAAATCATAACATTAAAAGTTAGCATATGGAGTATTATAAAATCTATTTCACAGCAAATATCAGTCAGATGAAAAGTAGAGAATGTAAACACTACTACAAAAGTTAACCTACAATTAATATTCAGTCTAACACAATGGTTTACAGCAAAGTACAGTAGTACCCTTTCAAATAAGTGTAATACCATATTTTTCACCATTTTTATTTTTTTTGTACATGTAACATGGCTATAACTAGGGCTACACGATATTGGAAAAAGTAACAGTGCTTTTCTTACTTTGTTTTGCCTTGTTTCTAGTCCAAATATCGAAAAACAAATAAACCTTAGACCAAGTAAAAAAAATGTATATATAATTTTCACAGGGAGAATAAATAAGTGAAAATTTATGTTTTAAGGATATTATCTGGCAGTGGGGTAAGTGAAATAATCTTGTTTTCGCTTTGAAATGAAGATATTTGGCCTAGAAACTAGACAAAAATTCTAAAAGTTTTTTTTTTTTGTTGCATGAATCATATAAATTTCTTCTAATTGTAGCTCATGGTCAACTGTAATTCAGACTCAACATTGCATATCTTTGCAATGTGACTATTGTGGATGCGCACACTGCGATATCGATGCTGAAACCATATATTGTGAAGCCCTAGCTATAACCATATTTATGAAAGTCTGAAGATCACAAGTTTTTAAATTACCTTGGCATGAATACCACCACAAAACTATTTTGTACAGGACATCATGACCATATTCATTATTTATAATATCAGTAACTGTAAAGTGCTGAGGGCAAGACAATCAACAGCAAATTTTCCTCAAGATTGCACAATAAAGATAAAGACATATATAAATAAAAAAAATATATATAATTTAATTTCTCCCACCCAGAGCAAATTCATGACTGCCGTCTGTGTGTGACAGTCTTAATAGCCAATTGAGTGAGCACCCTTTTGTTCTGCTCAATCAGAATTATGCAACTGTATATCAAACAAACAGGAAAGTGCGGACAAGTGCTTCAGAAGTATTAACAGACTAATTAATATCAAAGAAAAAGAGCACATCAGTGATATGGGAATATTTTGGTTTCAAAGTCACAGGCACCGAACAAAAACAGGTCATTTGTAAGAGCTGTTGCAGAATTACTGCCACAGCATGAGGAACTAAAACAACCAGAACCAAAAAAAGCACCACAGGCAGCTATATAAGGAGTGTCTTGCTAAAAACTCAACCAAACGTATTGCCAGTGACACTCAATCTAGTAGCAAGCAACAGCAAAGTACAATTTCAGAGTTGTTTGCGGCTGTTATACCATAAGAAAAAACATCACGAAGGCACCAGGAGATAACTAGCACCATAACTCACTACTTTGCTAAAGACACAGTGCGTTTTAATGCAGTGACCAAAGGGATTTAAAATGCTGGATAGGAGATATACATTGCTGTCTCGCACATATTTTAGCCATTTTGCAGTACCACAACTGTACGTTGAATGTCGTGATATTTTGTGTAGCATCTATGATAATTACTTTGTTTTTATACAATATAAGCTACAGAAATTATGTTCTGTATTTTTATAATTATTTTTTTGTTTGTTTGTATAATAAGCTACACTATCCCCTAAATTTGCGTTGAACTTGTTTAATTTCTGAATATTATGAAAACTAATTTGAATAAATGTTGGAGTAAGTTATTATATTTTCAGTTTTTTTTAAACAACACTCACTGCAGTAAGAAGCTACGATACAGATTATTGAGCTGAATCTTGCCTATAAAATTGAATCGCAAAAACAAATAAAAAAAAAAAATAGAAATTGCAAAAAGATATCTTACCCAAATCACACAGCCCTACTTCCCCCTACAGTGAAAATCCCCCCTGCAATATCTAACACTCCTAAGCATGATTTTAATTCCTTCACAAGAACACAAAACAAGATATTCTAAATATGTTGGTGAAAAGCAGCCATTGATAAGCACAGTATGAAAAAATATATAGTTTTTCCAGCATTAATCATTATCTTGTTTTGTTTTCAATAGAAGTAAAAAACAACAACAACAACAAAAAAACAGGTTTGTAACAAGTGAATGAGCAAATGACAACAATTTTCACATTAGGCTGAACTATCCCTTTTAATGTGACACCACTATGGCTAGACCGTTTCAATTTTTGGTCATGCCATTGGCCGGTTAACATTTCTTGCTTGTTATGAAACTATTTCATAACTGTAACAAGAGGCAATTCAATCATAACTCAATGTTAAAACAGCTTTCATAGCATTATTCATAACATTATAAGTCATGTGTGGCTCTTTTTGGATTCTCAGAAGGTTTAGAAATTAAAAACGTAAAACAGGCAATACGTTGGGACCCTTATTTTTGTTTAAACCCCCAAAATGGTCTATATTGTAAAATAAAAAGAAAACACTTTAAAAATTAGGCTACCACATACAAAACATAAATAATTCTTCTTACACAAACAAATACCAAGCAACTGAAAACCAATGCCCTCTAGCAACATATTTACTGCACTATGGACATCATAATCACAGAAGCTACTTAATATATCAACATGCCCTAAAGATTTTTAATCATGCAAATCAGTTAGGCCTCATCGCGACCTTGGCCTTGGCCAGCAACACACCCGAGCCCCCCCTCTAAAAAATCATGCATCTGTCAGTTTGCCAACCATTAACGCGCCTCTTGCGCTAATGCTAATTTCTGATTACACGTGAAGTGCATCCCCAGATCTCAAACTGTGCTCGTAATCAATATACGTCTGCCATGTGAATCAGTCTTCTAACGTTTGAGGCTAGCAGAAGCGTGTAGCTAAAAAGGCACCGTCACGCAATTATTAAAACACCATACATTGATTTACCTTTTTTAAAACCCTCATGTACTGAAGCACGTTAGTTACAGCATTTACATCGACAGAGGTTGAACGTACGGACAGTTTCCATCCAAATGTACGCCGGATAGTTCGGTTTTGAGGCTGATAGAGGTTAGCACGCGAGCTCGTGTTAGCTTCGGCTGATTTTATTGATTATTTCAAGATCCTGAGAGGAAAAAACAACATAGGAGATCAGCGCGGCAGGTGTTTGTAGATTGAGGGTAGTGCTCACCGATGGTGAGTTGTTTTATTGGCCGTGTTGTGTTGAAGAGTGTCTTTTTAAACGGTCAGGAGCCCCTCTCTCCCCATTCCCTCCTGCTGCTGCTGCTGCTGTTGTCAGGCTACTGCACGCCTGTGAAGCCCGCGACTACAAACAACGCGGAAACCGCGAGCACTGCTAACTACAGACATAACAAATCCACAGAGATCGTGCTACTTCAAAATAAAGGTCGCGGCATTTTTAGGCCGTATGAATGTTAGAAGCAATGACTAGCGCATTTACATCTACACACACTAAAGTTAGCAGTGTTGGGGAAAGTTACTTTACGAAGTAATGCATTACAATATAGAGTTACTCCCCCCAAAAATAACTAGTTGCATTACTTAGTTACTTTTTATGGTAAGTAATGCGTGATGTTACTTTTGCGTCACTTTTTATTACCTGTCTGAGGCTTGATCTCTTTCAGAACTTGTTTTCATTTATTTATTTATTTATTTATTTATTTATTTATTTATTTATTTATTTATAGAAGAGCTCTGCAATTAACAACCATTGTAAACCCTACATTTACCTTTAAAAAACACACACATTAAAAATCTGAGAACTTTCTGCCCCCAGAGCTATACACGCTGTGATTATTGAAAGTTTAAAGCAATGTGTTACTTTTGTACTATTTGTTTTATGTAAAATCACTTTCCAATCACTTTCCATTGAGACCATCTCCTTTTCCTTTTCTTCGATGTGTTCAGATTAATAAACACATTCTCTCATTGATTGTGTGGTTCATTGTGAATACTTTAATTTAAATTCAGCAATTTATTTTTTAAAAGCTAATTAAACAAAAAAGGAACTTGTGTTATATTTTCAAAAAAAAAAAATCAAATAACTTATTTGAGGGGAAACAATTACCAATAAAGTGACCAAAGCTTAAACTTAATTTGTATTGCCAACGCAGTCTGAAGTAAAATAATAGAATACACTGAAAAGAAACAAGTCATGTAAAAGACAGATAAATTAGGTAAAACTGTGTTAAAGTAGTGCAGTTTAAAAATAGAAGTCAAGTTAACAAACACAACAAATTAATAAATGATTGATTCTGGACTACTGACTAAAAAGATATACCCATTTGAGATTGACAGAAAGGGAGACAGGTAAATACATTTACCAAGCATGTCTCTGATGAAGGATCTTACATCTCAAAGGAACACGTCACGATATAGTAATTGTGAGCAAACATTACTACTTTTTATACACTCATACATTTATTTATTTAACAACATACTTTACGTGCCAATTTGCACGTAACAGCTGCACATACAACGCTGTATAGTAATTTACCTGTACATACATTTGTCAATTTGTATATTTGCATTCACTTCTTACTTCTATTTTTAAAATATCTTTATTATCTCTTTTTTGTCCCATCTCTAATTTTGTTGCACTTTAGAAGCTCTGTCATGAAAACAAACTCCTTGTATGTTTGAATATACCTGGCAATAAAGCTCTTTCTGATTCTGATACATAAAAATATATATTACAAAAGATTACAAATGATTTATTTATTTTTATAACTTATTTATTTATTTATTATGTGAATAAGAAGTATAGCTATGATAAGGATAGAAAAGAAGTTGGAGATCTCTAATCAAGCATTTTCCCTTAAAATATTGCTGTAAAAGAAAATCTGTGTTCATGCATAAATAGATATAGCAAGGTGAACCATGAACTTTTTAACAGCTGGAAAAGTGCTAAACATATTATATATTAATGTATATTTCATTGGTAAATGACCAAGTGCCATTTATATTAACTGGAAGGTCTACAATACTTCCAGCTCCTGAGCACAACATGACAGTTATGGTTTCCTACAGCCATCTTCTGGTCATTTGAAGTACTACAGTCGTTCAAACGCAAGATAAACATGTTTGTTGATTGTGGATCACAGTTGATTTTTTATTATTCAAAAGTTCAATATTACTAGAGTGGCATTAAACAGAGAAAAATTAAAGATCATATTTAAAACGATGACAAGATAAAGACGAAAAGCAATGAACAGAACAATCCGTGTATACATCAACCCCCAATATCAACACTCGTAATACAAAAATCAAATAGTGTTCAAACCCATACGAAAATGAATCTTTGATAACTAAACTTAACTAGCCTATTTAAAAAAACAAATAACTTAATTTGTTTGGGATTAGTTTTATTCACTTCGTTTTATAATCGAATAAAATTGTAAATATTTGTGTACGCGCTTTTAAAAATATGCATTAGTTCTGTGAAAAGATTATAAAACCTGTTCATCATTCAGTACAGTGTGTGT
>CAIGQQ010032522.1:1453522-1466557 GCA_903798035.1 Danio albolineatus
ACAAAAGTTTGTGTAGTAAGATGATTGGAAAATGCTTATATAACCAAAATGTGGGTGGACATTAGTACATTCTGTAGCTGCTTTTTCACTGCAAAGATGTTGCTTCACCTGATACACAACATCTGAAAAACAATGATTTATCACACTTTATCAACTCCTCTTTCTCAGGTCTGTTTTTTGAGGTCTTGTTTGGTTATGGCACTGCATTAGCACCCAGTTATGAGGCATTTGCTCTGTCTCGGCTGCTGGTTGGTGTGATGAATGGAGGAATGGCATTGGTCTGCTTTGTTTTGACTCAGGAATATGTGGGAAAATCCTACTGGGCGATGACAGGTGCACATTTATTCATTATCTGATCATTTTCATTGTTTACTTTCACCATAGTCGCGTGATGTTAATGTGTTTCTCTGTGTTCCAGGGACCTTGACTAATATGACCTTCGCAGTGGGCATCTCTTTGTTTGCTGCTTTGGGTTATTATGTTCGGCCGTGGAGAAACCTTGCAACTGCTGCCAACTGTCCTGGACTTTTGCTCTTCCTGCTGTGTGTGTGAGTCAGATCACCACTTCCTGTTCAACTATAGCGCTGTGAAGTTATTAAAAGTCAGCAGGAAGATACTGCTGGAGGTTAATGTGTAAAGCTGCTGTTGCTTTTTGAACACAAAACCTTGGTATAGGTTAGGTGTATATCCCCGCCAACCCAACCCGCCCCCCAACACCTAAAATGTTGTACCGTATACTCTACTTAAATATACTGCTTTTCAGTAGTTGGTTTATAAAGTTTTAAGTCAGGTAGGTCTTGAGAACACCCCTGGTATAAGGCTAGAAAAGAGGGGAAGGAGTCGGGGTGGATGGGGCGATTCGTCAATCAGGCTATTTACTGTATGTGCGTTTGGACTTATTTGATTAATATACCATGTGATTGTTAATGCTAGACCAGTAGTGATCAATCATAAGCACGCAATCCTCTCGATTCCTCTCAACTAGTTTATAAAAAGCTTCACTTGTTGTGTTAAAGTAGCGGTTTATTCTTTATTAGGGGAACAAGCCCCGTCCCTTGAGTAAATGGCAAGTACAGTAGAGTTCACTGCTGTTTAAACAATGTTTTGTTTTGTTTTTTACGTCTGGGAGTGTACGACATGGCTGCCGATAAACACCCATTTTGATAATTGATATCAAAAAAATATGTATTAATTTATTTGGTTAAGTACAGTCATTAAATTTGCGTACAAGACCACAGACACCTGCATTGCAAAATGCAAAAGTCTTCCCATACAGCGTGCCGTATTTAATTCCATTAAAACAACACTCTTCCAGCGGTTCATACTCTCATCCAATATCTCATTTGTCATAGGGGGCATGCATGAAACGTTCCTGAATGAAAGTGAAAGTGCCAAACTGCTGTTAAAGTTGACAAATTAAAAGTGAAACGCCTTAAATTACATGAAACTCCAGAGGAAATGTGGATAGTGGGGTGACGCAATGACATTAATCAAAATATGCACTATAACATGTAAAATGGGATCATGAAAAGAACATTAAAAAAGCAACTCATGTAAACACCTTAATCATATTATTGCCTTATTCAGATTAAGGCAAATAATTATATTACTGATGTTTATGTAAACGTAGTCAATGTCAATTTACAAAAGGGTCACAGAAATGCACAGAAAGCAAATGAAATGCACATAAAATGTATTCTTGTAAAAGAAATGTAAGAAAAAAAGGTAAATTATTTACTTATTCAGTGAAATATTCAGATTTTATCTTTGTTTGTTTTTTTTGAAAAAAAATAATGCATCAAATAAACAATGTATTGTAATCTATAAAAATACAAATATGAAAATTTATTTTGAGGAAATTATGTTGTGAACATTGTCAAATGGCAATCGCTAGCCTATTTACCCTAGCCTGTACTTTTTATAATTACTAGTCATGGGCTAGTAGTTGACAAATTGACAGTGTCTGCCTAAATTGAGATATTCTGTTCCCTTTGCATTAAGGCATTAAATGGTCTTGCATCTCCATATCTGTTGAAACTACTACACTCTTAAGGCCCGTGCACACCGAGACGTTTTTTGCTTGCGTTTTCGGTCGACGTTTGACGCCTCGTGACTAAATAAAGGGCGCCAATGTGATTGTGCACACCAGCGCGCAAAACGCCAGGCGTAAAAGCATCATTTTTGAAGAAACGCCTCATGCTCGTTTTTTTGTTTTGACGCCCCGCGTCAAAACCTTCTCCACCAATCAGATTGCGACGTTTGTTCACGTGTACGGAGCCGCTGAAGTTACGGTAAACACCCCTCGGAGGCGCTCAAGCGCAAAACTGTTAATGCGAGCGCAGATGCCCAGAGGCGATATGAACGTGGAGCTGCTTATTGCACTGGTGAACAATAATCATTTCTTCATCGCTAGAGCTGCTACTTGAACCATCTATGTTTTGCCGATCGCAACAGCAAGCGTGTAAACTTCCTCTTTTCTTCTTCTGTGTAACAAGCGGGTGTCAGAAGCTTGGCGCCACCGTGTGTGCCATCTAATGTCAAGGAGTAATTTTGCATGCTCTTCTGCTCGACGCCAGAGAAAATCGCTTTGGCTTGAATGCTGAAAAACGTCTCGAAAAACACCGACGATAAACGCAAACGAAAAGTGTCCCGGTGTGTACAAGCCTTTACTCTCCAACCCGATCCCTCAGATTGTCTGAGCTTGGTCTTTTGAGTGTTCCTCGTTGTCGGTGGTCCACTGTAGTTGGAAGGTCTTTTGGTGTTCATGATCTCAAGTTATGGAACACCCTACCTTTATCATTTAGAGATATAACATACTACCATTAATGCTCAGCTAAAAACATATCTTTTCAAGCAGTATTTTGCATAATGCACCTCAATGGCTCTGTGCGTTTGTTTTGTCAGTGTGGATGTCAGCTATGTTAGGCAACCTTAAACTATGGAAAGATGCTATATAAATAAAATTACTACTACTTCTTCTTTTCGACTCTGCCAGGACTTTGCCAGAATCTCCCCGATGGCTTTACTCACGAGGTCACACAGAGAAGGCTGAGGACATCCTGCAGGATTTTGCTGTGAGGAACGGGAAAGGCAGAATTGTGGTGAAGCTCCGGCGGGCCTCCAGCTCTCCAAATTCAGCCAGTCCCGGTGTCTTCCAGCTGGTCACACATCCCATACTGCGCTGGAGGACTGTGGTGCTCATGTATGTGTGGTGAGTGTCACAAAACTACTATAGACTGACAAGAGATGATCTAGATCTCCATTTGTATATCTTTTGAGATTTGTGTATTCTTATGTACATGTTTTGTTTGTATATAACAGGTATGCCTGTAGCCTCGTTTATTACGGGTTGACTCTCAGTGCCAGTGAAGATAAAGGTAATCGTTACCTCAGTGTTGCCATGTATGGCTTGGTGGAACTGCCTGCTTATCCTCTCTGCATGTACTTCATTAACAAACAGTGGTAAATACACTCACAGTCACATCTACACCCTAATGTATCACACTCTCCTGCTGTATTAATTCAAGAGTGTTTTTTTTTTTTGTTCAGGGCTGGCAGGAGAAAGTCAATGGCCAATTTTCTTGCCTTTGCAGGCATATCTTGTCTGCTCACAATGGTTGTACCTGTATCAGGTAATCACTTTTATTCCACAATTCCACAGAAAAATTGTAAAATGTGTAAAGTTTGTTTTCTTATTAGCAGTTTGGTAAAATATGCTGGAAGCATGGAAAAACAAGCAAGCAGTGTGTTAAATTTTGTTATATTCATAATCTAGTTCCCTAAAGTCTGTTTCTTTTTCCTTAGGATCTTTATTAAGTGCCACATCACTGGCTCTAGTGGGAAAACTGATGGTCAGTGCTGCTTTTAATATTGTGTATGTGTATACATCAGAACTCTACCCAACCGTGATCAGGTACAGTCAGCAACTTTGCAGCATGTCTGATGTTAATCATTTAACTTTTTCTGTTTTACCACTTTTTTACACTTTTCCATAGAAATAAAATGTTTTACCTAAATTATTAATTATTATGATATTATTTGCTCAGAAATTTTATTCATCATCGGAAAACAAATTAAGATATTTTACATGAAATGTGAGACCTCTCTGATGCTCCATAGACAGGAACAGACACAGGAGGTTTAAAGTCCAGAAAAGGAGCCAAAAAACATTGTCAGAACTTCAGTGCTGACCTGAAATCATATGGAGCTTTTAAGAACTCTTCTGTGTGCAAAAAATATTTGCTATATTTGCTTATATTTGCTATATGTATACTATGCGCAATACAACATACTGCCATTATAGTCAACAACGCAACATGCAAGTATCGTATTGCTCATAGTATGCGCATATTCTGACTTTTTTTTTTTTTTTTTTTGGCAAACAACGTTCTTCATATGATTACAATGAAACCACGGAGTCACATGGATCGTTTTGACAATGTTTTTTTCTGGTTCCTTTCCTTTTTCTTTCTGTGTCCGTTGCTATCTATTAAGAGTCAGAGAGCTCATGCATAGATTTAAAAACATTCTCATTTGTGTTCTGATAATGAAAGAAGGCCTCAGGGGTTTGGAGTGAGCTATTTATTAATATAATTTATAATTTAAAGTTTTGGGTGAACTAGCCCTTAAATTGAAATATTCTGTGAGCAAACAGTGTCCTCTAGTGGTGACTAATGTAATTCATGAAATTCTCGCATTGTATTAACTGGTTTAACTAATGTGTGTGTATGTGTTAGGAATGCAGGTTTGGGAGTGTGTTCGATGTCTTGTAGAGTTGGGGGAATTCTGGCACCATTTGTACCAAGTATGGTAAGTCGATAAAGGAAATTAGCCCTTTCTAATGCTATTTTGTTTATGTTTTTTGCATCATTATACATTTGCTATTATTAATACTGTACATTGATATACTTTCAAGCTGCTCTTACCATGAAACATATTTTGTTGGAATGTGGAAGTCTGAATAACATTAGACACATTTTTTTAGAGTACTTTGATGGACATTTTTAAAAGGTACCAACAGGAAGAATCTTAAGATATTTTTTTTAAATTGAAAAGAAAATCCTATTTAACTTTGAAAATATTTTTTAATTAATTGTATTTATTTATATTTCTATATTTGTCTATGTAACTTTTTATTATAATAGGAATTTATTTTTGTATATATATTAAATATATATATTAATATATATTTATGTATATCCATTTTTGCCATGAAATGCCATGCCATAAGTTGCTGATGTGGCAATCAATTAATAGATAGATAGATAGATAGATAGATAGATAGATAGATGGACAGATAGATAGATATATAGATGCATGCATTAAATACATTCAGGTAAAAAAAATGTATTTATTCTTTATGTACTGACTTGTTATTGTCCAGAAATCCCTGCACACCTCCATGCCGTTTATGGTGTTCTGCTTGAGTGGGATTTCTGCTGGCTGTCTGGGCCTCCTTCTGCCGGAGACTCTCAATAAACCTGCTGCTGAGACACTTGATGAGCTGCACAGTCCCTCATACCAGCGTATCCTAGAGCCGCAGGTAAACAACACCATCACAAAGCGTCTAATCAGAGAGCGGCATTTCATACTGGTTGCATGAACATAGCATTATATATATGCAGCCAAGCATTGATTCCATTTTCATGTTCCTTTTGTAAATATCTCATTACATTTACTTTTTGCGTAAAATTAATGCTGACATCAATGTTTTATTATTAGCTGTGAATTTTCTTGACTTTTCCTTTATTTCTCATTATAGAATAAATATAAACAAAATAAACCCCTCAGTGTCCAGCATACTATTATTCATGTTTAAAGGAATCCCAGGTACAGCTTTTCATTATAATTCTCTATAATAGATTGTTGTATGTCATTTTTAGGTCCGCTTTTTGGAGGAAAAGCACTTAACTGACTACAACGAAGATGATTGTGACTGAGACAAGGACTTTAAAAAATGCCTTGCATACATTCCTGCACACAGTTGACCTGAGCCAGTGTTTTGACCAGAGCCAGACTGAGTGAAAGACTGATGGTGCCTTCCAGAGGATCAGTTCAACACGTTTACCTGTCAGGACCAGATACTCAGTAATAACTCATTTCTCATAGTGTCTGACAGTTCCTGCTAATATAAAGTGCTTACTGCCATTTGTGAATGTTTTGTAGTGAAAAATATGGCATTACATTCACCAGCATGTAAATGTTAGCATCGATGAATAATAACGGTTGCAGAGACCACAGATTTCAGTCAAACTGGGTTTTTGTTAGACGCGAAGATAATTTCAGCCAGTAATGGTTGAAACTAAATAATAAATTCTGTCATTATATTATTTACTGCCTTTTAGTTTGATAACCACTCTTAGTGGTATTTTTTTTATGTAGAATTTTACAGAAATCTGTCAAGTGAGGGCATTTTCTTTCTGGACACTTGAGGTGAAATTAAGTGGAAACTATCATATAAAATTTGGGATTCATACTGTTATTTATGGTCTTTGTTTGTTTTTCCACGGGGGAAAAAAAGCATTTATATATTTACATGTGTAAAAAAACAAGTGTGGCACGGTGGCTCAGCGGTTAGCCCACTGCAAGAAGGCTGCTGGGTCACTCGTTGTTTCTGTGTGGAGTTTGCCTGTTCTCCCCGTGTTGGCGTGGGTTTCCTCCGGGTACTCCGGTTTCCACCACAGTACAAAGACATGTGGTATAAATTGGCCATACTGCATGAATGTGTATGTGAGAGTTTATGGGTGTTTCCCCCCAGTAGCCTACTGGGTTGTGGCTGGAAGGGCATCTGCTGCGTAACACACATTCTGGATAAGTTGACAGTTCATTCTGCCGTGGCGACCTCTAATAAATAAAGGACTAGGCCGAACAAATGAATGAAAAATTAGTGTATTAACAATAATATTTATGTGAAAATGACATCAGCATTTTTATGACTATGAATAATGGCAGAATTTATTTTTTTGATGTTATTCTTCTCTAAATGGAAGAGTATAATGTTACACGTGTATATTTCTGTACAAATCTGAACACACATTCGCTTTAAATAAATACCTCAAGCGTAAGAAGAATGAGTGTAGATATCCTTCATTCATCAGTAGATGGCGCTGTGTTAAAGGCTAATTGTCTGAACTGAAGTCACCTCTGACCTGCTCCAGTCCTCGTGCTGATGAAGTCTGCTCTGACGCAGGTGAACAGCGCACAGGTAAACCACAGGATTCAGGAGCTGGAAATTTCAAAGAAGCCGACACCATTTTTTAAACCGCAAACCTGTTTCCTTCTCTCCATCCTTGCTGTAATGGCAGCCTGTGGCACTGCATGTAGCTGACGGAACAGGTTGAGAGAGAGCAGGCATTAACTATAATAACTGTTTTCATTCTTGAAGTCTCCCTCCGAGGCCTGGCGGGCGTTATATCACCTAGCACGGGGAGATAAACAGCACATACAGAAGGTGCGGTCTTCTGACTGCATCATATATATTCCTTGCCGAGTTCAACTTGTAATAAAAAACGAATAAATGTGTCTGTTATTAAGTCTGCCTCAGACATAAACATAATTACATGGTTTGTATATGATAAGGACACTAACAGTTGATTTAAATGTAGGTTGGATTTCATTTATGAAATGCAAATGACAACAAAGAAATTATGAAATAAGAAAAAGCATATTATCAGGGTGCGAATTACAGGGGATTTGGGGGGTATTGACCCTCCTAATTAAGGCTTGACCCCCCTGAATGACATCAAAACAAGATGTGTGTGTGGTCAGCACTTTAAAACTGAGAAAACAGTTCTCTCTGATCTGTATTTTGACTTAATGTTAATAATTAAAATTATGGACATCCATTTAACCACCTCTGTAACGGTTCCTGTTCTGAATGCATAATTACGCCAATCAGTCAAGAAAAAAAGTAATTAAACAATCTGAAATCGGCAGAAGATGTAGAGAACACCACATGTTCTCATTAAATAGGTGTTTGTTTGTACATTTTGCCTAAAAGTTTTGTCAAATTACACAGCAAAGAAAATCAGTGTACATTTAACTCAATTTGAGTTTAACTTAACACTCCTTGGGTGTACATATGACTCCCTCCATTTTGGTGTTAAAATAACACTTTCTAAAGTGTGAAATTTGTACATTACTCAGAGTTCATTTTAACACAGTAAGAGTTTATTCTTTCATCGAACTGGAGTGTGTGTGTTCCCCTTCAAAGTGTTAATATATTAACTTTTTTTCTGTATTATTAATTGGTGTGTGTGATAGATAACAGTGATCAAATATGTTGAAAATAGTTTGAATTTATTAAATGTTCATTAATCTTTTCAGAAATAATTTCAATACAGTCAACTCTTTGCATTTTAAAAAGCAACAAGACAAGTTTAAGTAAAACATACTGGTTTGATCTCTGTTTGTCCGAAAGAACCAGTTTGAGTAAAAAAAATGGACTTCCATCACTAGTGGGAAATACAGTGCATATTGGTTTAAAACATTAACTCTGGAAAAAAAACTCTTAAATATACGCTCTTTCACACTTTCCGGTTTTAACACTGAACAACACAAAAAAAATAAAATAAATAAAAATCACACTATATTTAACACTGTAATTTTTGCTGTGTAGATGCATTGTTTGCATAGTTTGCCCTAAAGTAAGCTGAAATAGCTAATAAGGTCAGAATACACTAAATAGCCTACCCCACAAAACACAGAAAACTTAAATCCATTTTATGAATAAATTAGATGTAATTACAATAAACGCATACATTTGATTCACTGAAGCATGTATTACACAAACTAACATTACCAAAAAAAAGTTGACCACGGTCGTCAATGTATGATTCGAACAGTGTTATATGTTGGTTTATTACTGATTCAAATGTAATTTAAGTTCAGTTGTATAAGCGCTTTTCACAATAATTATTGTTTCAATAATTAAATTATTGTTTTTTTACATTATTGTATCATAATCAAAATCTGAAAAAATATGGTTATTCATTCATTCATTTTCCTTTGGCTTAGTCCCTTTGTTCATCAGAGATTGCCACAGCGGAATGAACCGCCAACTTATCCAGCATATGTTTTACACTACGGATGCCCTTCCAACTTCAACCCAGTATTGGGATACATCCATACACACTCTAAGATTATTAATTACCATAACTTTATTAGTAACTTTAACTAATATCAACAGTTAAAGTTATAAATATATAACCCTAACCAATGGTTAAATAGTAAATAGCTGATGTCATGTGTACATGTTCAATGAAGTGTGTTTAGTGTATGTGTTGTCCTTGAAAAGTGCTCACAAAGAAATATAAAGAGTTGGGTTTTATTTATAATATTCTATATGTTTTCTATAATAATCAGTCAAGGAGAAGCTGATTTATTTTATGTTACAATGTTTCTCCATATGCAGGAATTCCTAGTGTACAAACCAAATTCTCTTTCTGAAAACAGTTTTCCCACAAATCAACATCATTATTATAAACATCACTGGTACTTATTCATGTAAAGAAAGATAAGCTGGAGTGATGTCACTTTCCTGCTTACAGCACATGATCACATTCAGAAAGCACAACAACTGTCACACACCTGGTGCAGAAAAGTACCTGCGGTTCAATATCAGGTCATTGTGATTGTATGTGGGTGTGGGAAGACAGTGCTGTGAGGTGAGCCATCAACACAGGTATGAAGCCTGAGGAGGAAGCCAGATTTCTGGAAAATTATAGAACAATATGACCTGAGACTGAACTTGCAGGATCGTCGCTGCAGGCCATACTGCAGGCATACTGGTTCTGTCTGTATAAAGAAGCAAAAGAACCTGTGAAAACAATGCCGTCAGAATAAAGGATGTAATTCTTCTACACTTACTTATACTAACACTCTGTAATGTTGTTACATTTTATTATAACAGTAGCCTAATCACGATTTCATTTATTAGGCTATTATGCTGTTTCAAGCCGACAGATATATCATCAAACCTCAGAGTGGATCAAATATTAACATTTAATGCTAAACCTAAAATCTATAGACACTGAATATTTAATTGAGTGATTTTGTTTTCCACCAATTATTTTCATCAACCCTATAGCGTTTCTGAGCATGCATACAACAACTGAACATTTTTAGGAAAATTGATCTTGTGCTCAGACAGAAACCAGGAAAAACATTCTCTTTTTATTTATTGATTAAACAGGGGAGTACAGAATTATATATAAAACAGTTTACAAGGGAATTAACAACAAAACAGTATATTATAAGTATTTTTTTCAGCAGTTGGGGTGTCTTAATAGCTTTACTATTACTCTGTATAGAAGTCAGGACATCATAAAAACTTTTTAGATCAATGAAAAATAGTTTACAATTTGGTACTGTCAGCATGCATTTCGTTTTGTGGATGTGGTACTTTCCAAATAAAATAAGAATTTTTGTTATTTTGTCCATTTCCTATAATCCAGAGTTTGCAATCCATAAATAAAACCATTTTATCAGTTACATTGATACATTTTTAATACACTTCAAAAAGTAATAAAGAAACTTGGAACCAAAACTGTTTTGTGTAACTGCAACTGAAAAATGAATAATTGTTTCCACTCCATTTTACAAAAACAACACATGGGTGAAAAACCTCCCTTAAACTTACTAATAAAATCATTTTATGGATAATATCTATGTAATGTTTTAAAATTTGTTTCTTTTACTTTATTAGAAATTATGTATTTTTTAATATCTGACCAGATTTCTGGGGAAAAAGAGAACGAAGGGGATGCTTGTTTCTATTTAACCATTGCTATTGGAGGAACACTTTTATCTGCAGTTAGGATTTTCCGGATATAGTTGTTATTACATTTTTTATCCATAATAGAAAGGTCCTTTATAGTAAGCTCTGGAAGAGAGCCAGATACATATATATTTTGCGGTTTTAATAAGGTGAAGTAATTATGGGGAGATACTATAAATATATTTTTTTGTATTCATTCAAAGTAATTTTTTAATGAAGTGTTTAGAAATCCACTGTGATTATATAAATCCCCTACATTATTTAAAAAGTCTGTAAGAAGAATTTCAGACGATGATTTCATACGCAAAACAGCCAATCATAACGCTTGCCTGTACACCGGCCAGCACCGGAAATGAGTCACACCATACGAGTCGGGTTTTCGTTTACCTTCACAGAGACAGCCCACGCCAGATACCATACACGAACCACTCGACTCCGCCATCTTGTAACGGTCAACGTAAAAATCCGTGAGTTGGTTTGCTGCTATGCATACTCCGTAAAGAATATTAATTATAAAAAAGAAAAGAAGAAGAAACTGGTATAACGTTTCAATTGTGTGAGTAAGTTACTTTGTTGTGAATTAATGTTTTGTTTTTAGTCATGGAACTTTTTAAATGTTGTGTTAGTTAACATCTTTTCTTGTAGTTGCTAAAATGTTATCCAAATATTCCAAATATTTCCAATGGCTCTATGAATCTCAAAATTCTTATTGAATATGCCACAAAATACAAATGGTAGCCTGGTTTTAATGGTTAACAGTTGATGGTTTGTAATAATTTTAATGGTATTTGTAGTGGAAACCATTGGAACTGATTTCCCCCCTCGTATGTCTTGTATTGTTAGTTTAGCATATTTTTCTGCTAAAGTCTACTTTTTTTGTATACTGTTGCAGGTGTACAGTATGCTTGATTGCACTCCAGGTGTGAGCATTGTTTCATTTTGACCATTCCAATGATTAGCATGGCTAAAAAGGCATCTATGTGAAAACCTATATCACAAATAAATAAATAAGAAAGAAAATGTTTCTAGTGTGTATTGAAAGAATCGTTGATTTGTTGGTCCTTCAGCTCTTGTTGGTGTTGGCATGAAATTTAAATTGCCTTTTTGTATTTTTACATATAGTTTAGCTTGTAATCAATGATGTATCTGTGCAATGCATTATTTAGCAAAAAAATGCATTTGACCTTATAATCTTTTATCAAAAACCATTACCTTCCCTACCTCTCAAAAGGACATTGCTTCACTTCTGGTCACTTGTAATGGCCTTGGGCAGTGCTATCATATCTAATTTATGCCTTGCTTTTGAAAAAATGGCAAACTTTACTTAAATGTTATGCCTACTTTAAGGTGGTGCAAGGAAAGGAGGAACTAACTCTGAATATTATTTAGGTGGTGCAGGGAAAGGAGGAACTAGCGCCGAATATTAATTAGTAAAGTGCGCAAATACACACAAATACTATGTGCAAAGCAATTGGCTGCAGTGAGCCAAACTTTAATGATACTTGAAAAGGTTTTTGATTACATATAAGTTGTGACAGTATCACTGAGGAACATCACATTTGATGACAGATTTGTGAATTGAGATGCCACTAAACTGTGTTTCAAATCTCATTCAATTTTAACAGCAAAAAGTCCTCCCTTGCTGTAGACGCTCAGTCAAGCTGAACCCTTTCATTTCTAAGCAGTTTTGCACCATCAAAAGCTCATGCATCTATGTGCTGACAGTGGGTGTAGCATTATCACTGAACTGATTCTTCTTTATTAAAGCGTGTCAATCACCCTGTTGCTGAACCCTGAAAACTCGACACCCAGCTTCTGTATCTGATGAATGTGACTTTATATATGCAGCACTGCTGTTTGCCGTGATTAACCCAAGGCCGTGAGAAAATGTGTTGTATAACTCAAATTCAGTCAACTTTGGTCAACAGCAAGTTCCATCGCAGTCTGTTGGATGTTTCCCCTCATATTTGCCTCATGAATGAATATCCCCCTAAAGGAAATACAGTAGGCAACAACACGTTCACCTGAGGTGAGAATGATTATGTGCCAAAGAGCAACAGGAAATGATGTGATCTAAAGTCTGCCAAATTTGATGTTGCAGTAAGCAGCAAGGTGAGGTGATATCCTCATTCTTACAAAGCCTGAGTGTCATTAAGCGCTTGTATGTATTAATGTATGATGTTGTTAACTTGACTTCCTGAACTGTCTGCTTATCTATCTATCTATCTATCTATCTATCTATCTATCTATCTATCTAT
>CAIGQQ010032522.1:1479913-1514934 GCA_903798035.1 Danio albolineatus
ATATAATATAATATAATATAATATAATATAATATAATATAATATAATATAATATAATATAATATAATATAGGCCTAACTAATTTACAGTATTTTACTCCCATAAAATAATTATAATATAACATTACAATAAAGCCTGTATGGGTAATATTTCAAAACTTGTTAGTAAAGGTGTTACTTTCAGAAAAAAAGATGTATAATGAAGTCATTGGATAAATATTAATAATAAAAAAACATTCAACAAAACTGTTAGAAACCGAACAAAATATTAATTAGTCTTACCTGGAAAAGCCAGTGGAAAGTTTCTCCGACCAGCGGCCAGCCCATGGATCCCTGCGGGAGTGGGAGTTTACACGTCCGGTCCCGGGTGATGCTCCACCTGAACTCCCACAGCAGCCGCGAGACCGCGAGCAGCAACACTGTCGGTACGACGGCACCGGCAACCGCCAGCAAAGCGGACACGAGACAGAAATCGTGCCCGAACATCTCGAACGATGATCAAAAGCCAATAGAGAAAGAACAGAATCCACGTGCGCCTGTGCGTGTTGTTCCAGTGATGATTTGCGGGATGGAGCGCCTCCAGAAGTTGTGCAATACGCAAGAAGCTCCCTTTACGTGCTCATCGGATATCTGGAAATGGAATAAGAATACAACATTACATTACACTTAACAGTGATTCATGAGGAAAAAAGGTGATATACTCCACATCCAACCTCTCCAACTTCCCAGGGAAAGCCAAGAAACTGACAACTATTCCAAACAGTTTTACAAGTTGCATGCGCTGGCATGTCTTTCATCCGAGTTTATCCACGTTTTCATGGGGTGCAACTTTCAGGACAGTCCTGCTTTTATCCGCACTGACGAACTTGATATTATGGGAAGCTTGGAAACAAGCACAAAAATGTGCGTAATACAGAAAATCTATCCTCTTAAACATTTCAGCGTAAGTGAACCTCATACAGTCTTTATTTTAAATAACATTTTTATTGTAGGCTACAGAAATTCAATTTTAAAATGTGATACCTTAGTTCTTTCATTCAACCTTTATTCTAATATAGTGAAACAATGAGCTTCAGAGTTTTGTCTTTAATCTTAAAATATATACTTTTGGAACACGACTCTTGATAATGAACTAACTATACCTAATAATAGTTACAGATACTTAATTTAAGAGTGTAACAAAAATCGGTCTCTGTCAGATTTGCAGCTAAAACTTGCAATCAGCAGTCTAGAATCTCAATTACAGAACTAAAGGTGACTTTTAGGTGAAACAGTGTCAAAAAATGAGTGTACTCACCCCGGCACGACTGTAAAATATCCACTTTTAGATTCTGTCTCTGTTTAGTGAGCTATATGAGTCTTCAGTGCATCTCGCGCGCTCAAGCTTTATAGGTATTGGCACATATTATGATCCACCTTCACCCAGTGACGTGTGAGCAGTTTTTTTCTCTCATAGTTGAAAAGGTCGTGGATGGATCACAGAGATGGGAAACGTTTGCGATTGTAGGTTCATCAAATGGAATCAGAAAGAAAGAAAATGGAACACAGAGAGAGAGCGAGAGAGATTGTTTGAGGTTTTACTGGTTGCTTAACCATTTCCTCATTGAGATTCCATTCGATCCTCCTGTCGTCACGTTTTCATTAAGTACGATTTAAGCAAGCATTTTTGTTTACAATTGTCTTCATAAAATATTAGCATGATACTTGTGTAAAAAATATATTTAATTGGAAATAAAATAAAAATTGCGTAAATAGTGCGTAAAATAGATGTGCGTAGTGCGTAAAATAGATAAACGCAAAATGAAAGCAAATGTTATAAAAGAATAAACAAAATGTGAAAACAGTATTTTTGATAGAGAAGACGAAGGTCTCTTTACGCATTAATTTAGCCCGTATATGGATTATGGATTTTGTTTTTAGTGGGCATCTTAAAAAGATATTAATAATTTTCTAATCGCAGTTGGTTGAGCACAAGGATTGTGTTTTTGCGCTCAGAGATGAACTCTTCTAAACATTTTAAACAAAAACGAATGCTTTTCTGTTATATATAGCCTATTTGTAATAATCAGCTTTTTACTTTACAAATAATTTGGTTAGCAATTTACATTAAGGTATGGTATGGTAATTTCGATGGACAACCCGCTGAGGATAAATAAAAGTCAAACAAATGCTGTGGTTTGCTTATTGTTAATCAATTTAAGTTAATGCATTAACCATAAAATATTATATATTAAAATGTTTATATATACATATACAGGTAAATTCAAAATTGTTAGCTCTTCTTTTGAAATATTAATTAATATTTTTTCCCCCCAAATGCTGTTTAAGGGCAAGGAGTTTTTCAACATTTTTAAAAAAATGTTTCGTTTTTAAAAGCTAATTTCTAATAACTAATTTATTTTTCTCATATATTCATAATATTTTCTGCTTTGTAAGACAGTAGTATTTGGCTTAAAGTGCCATTTAAAGATTTAATTTGATTAATATGTTAAATTAGCATAATCAGGTATGATATTGGATAACAGTGTTTTTTTATGTAGACAATCCAGGGGGGTAAAAATTAACTGCTTTCATTCTAGCCAAAATGCAGAAAAATATTATCGGAAATACTGTAAATTGAAAAATAGTTGAAAAATTAAATAAAAAGAATGAAAATGTCAGAGGAGGGCTAGTAATTTTGACTGTATTTTATTAAAATTGTTGTCATTTTGATATTTTTGCCTGAAAAAAGAAGATGGCCTTTCTAAAAGAAAAACTTGCCTGTATATAAATAGAGTAGCCTGCAAACAATGGCAAAATACATAATACAAAACAAACCATTAATAACACAAATTTCACATATAAATCTCTTTATTTTATTTTTTAAAAAGTTTATGTATGTATGTATGTATAGATATGTGTATACAATTACATCAAATTAGTTTAGAGCACCATTGATGCACTGAGAATTTAATGTTATTATGTTACAGATTCTGTCCAATGTATCGATCTTGCCAGTATTTATTTTTCTCCAAACATCCTGCATGTTTAAATCAGGTCTGAAGATGCTGCAGGTGGCTGGTTTTCATTTTTCTTTCATGACTAATCTCTGATGTTTAAACTATGTACGATGTAAGAGAGAGGCAGGAGATGGAAAGGTGTAGAAGACATTCCCTGTCTGGGGTGGCTGAACAAATCCCGTTATTAATTTTAACAGCAGAGACCAAGAATACCAACTAAAGCTCAAAGTCAGGTTAAAGACATGCAGGGGCTTGTTGCGTAGTCACACACTCATGGCCAGATCTTCTCTTACATATATCTGTAATCTGCCATATACACACAAACAAATGTAAACATTCTGATACTCTAAATTATAAAATATCAGGGATTTCCAAAAACCATAACTTTAATTCTTTCAACATGCAAGCCTAAATTCTTTTTTTGAGACCTAAGGCGTATTTTCACATTAGCAAGATATCTTTTATAATAATAATAATAATAATAATAATAATAATAATAATAATAATAAATTGTAATTATGGGTCAAACACAAGATGATACATTTATATAATGTGTTTTGTATATAATGAGTTTTACACACTAAAAAAATCCTAGTTGCTGTTAAACTGACTTAAAACAACTTGTGTAACTTATAAAATTAAGTTAAAACATGATTAACTTGGATAATAAGTTACAATGACCTGAAAACAGATGCTGTCAGGACTAATTTAACATATAATTTTTTTTAGAATTCTGTGCTGCTAAAACAAAAAACCCATCTCCTCTGGAGTCACCTGAACCCCTATGAACAAAATCAGGACCCCACCTCCACCACACCAAACAACAATCTCAATATGCAATTCTGAGTGTGCCTCGCGCAGGTGAGTGGGTTTGACAAACCACCTGTCGAAAACACATGTCATATAAACACAAGTTTTGTACATTTGCACCAGACAATTTCTTATGATCACTTAGACCCAATCCCAATTCTATTTTTGTACCCCTACCCCTTCCCCTTAGCCCTTACAACCGAGGGTTAAGGGAAAGGGCTTCAAAACGTACCCCTACGAATTGGGACAGCACTTCAACACCTGCACACGTCATCATATGTCATCGCGATCTCTTGCTTCAAATGAGATCAGACGATCACGACTGCTGGAGTTATTCCAGTTGTGTTATTTTTTGATATTTAGCTTGAGGAAATCACTGAAGGCGTATATTATGTTATCATAATGATCTTATGGGGCAATAAGATCGTAAATATACTGGGCATTTACACAGTGGCCATATTCATCTATGTAACACACAAAAACAACATTAACATTATAGCAGACACTGTAAAAAGCTCATTTTCAACCACTAGACATTACTGACAGGATATTCGAGTGTCAAATGTTGTGGGACTGCTGTACATTATGATTATGAGTTATGATTATGGATTATAGATCGTGAAAGTTAGTTTTTTTTTGTTGTTGTTTTTTTGTTTTTTTGCGTTTTTTTAAAAAAAGCATGAGAGTAAAACACGAACGCGTTTATGAATATATTACAACATATGTTTGTTTTTCGTAAAAATTTGTAATAATGACAAAACATACAAATTATTGGATCTCCTTACTTACGGGTTCAGTTGTGGCAGGTGTATTCTGGGAAATTTTCTTACCCCTCCGTTTTAAGTGTGGTTCTGAAAAATGTTCGTTCGAAGGGGTGTATACCTCTTGCCCTTAGCCCTACGCCTTCAAGCTAAAGAGAATTGGGGCACCACTACCCCTTGACGTGAACTCGCAAAACGAGGAGCAGGGGTAAGGGGAAGTGCTAAGGGGTAGAATTGGGTCTTAACATCTCCAAAAAACATAACACAAGTGAGTGGACTTGACAAACCAGCTGAAGAAACACATAAAACAAACCACAAAGAACACTCTCCCACCTTACTCCAGCACTCAATTCTCTGAGCACTAACAGTCGCTTTTTATAATTAGCACTTCTTATGTGTATCAGCTCTTTTTATTAAGTTTCTTTGGACAAAATTGTCTTCTAAATGACTTAATGTTATGAAATACCTGTTTAAATACTGTGCATCTACTGTATTCACTGATTCACAAATATAGGTTCAGTTTACTGTAATTTGATGGCTACAGCATATGCTATTTATTTCCATAACTTGTGTATATTACTTACCCATAACCTCTCGGATCTTGACGGATGACATCATCAAACAAGTTAGCAAAACCACATCACTCATATATTAGTATGGAAGTTTAAAGTGTGTCTGTGTGAAATTTATCTTAATTATCATGAAACATAAAACTGTTGATGTTGACAGGCCATAATATGGTTTTGTAGATTTTTTTTTACATGAGTGTTTTAGGGCCTTTAATGACATTGCTGATCTTTGATATAAGAATCGTCTTTGATCGTCTTTGTGTAATGACACATTTGGAGGATTGTTTTACTGTGGCTGTTGAGGTGATGTGCTGAAAAATGTCCCTTGCTTCTGTTGGGACAAGCTCTTCGTGACAAATAAAACCTATGGTCTGCTTTCCAGACGTTTCACACAGACTTGCACATTTGTTAAATTTTGAGGTGTGTGTTTGAGACTTTTACAATGCACATTGACAGTTTTTATTTTGTTAGTAAAAGTATTAAATATTGATGGATATAGCTGTAGAAATGCATAAAATGTGGCTCAGAATACCTTAGCAACTCTTAACAACATGTTGTCATCAGCCAACAAGTGCGTAAGATCGTGATGATTTTTACACCATTAAAATTTTTTTATTGACTAGTACAAACTAAATTATTTTTCCACACCGACGTACAATATTGTCCAGTTTATTCTATGTGTGTGCTGAAGTTTTGTTGTCTGTCTCTTTAAATGCTCACGCTCATTATCTGTGAGTGACTCTGTGTTTGTTCATCAGCTAAAAAAAATTTTTCCACGTTAAAAATATTTAGGATGCATATTATCAAATTGGCACAAGGACATATAGAGTATCTTCATCGTTATTTTGTTACTGTCCTTGGTGTTAACTGAACTTAACATACGTATTATTCCCCAATGCGTTGTGTAATTTATCTACTTTCATTTCATCAAGAAAGATAATTAGAACATAATTTATTAGCAGTATTATAATAAACACAATGCAGTTTTTTCATCTTGCACGTTTTTTCATCTTTATTTCTTATATTATCTTATATTGTTTTTACCATGTAGATTGTGCCAAAGCAGCTTAGCCTAAAAGCTCTAGTAAATTGAAAGTTGAAGTTCAATACATTTAAGGTATTCTAAAATATCTTTAACACTTAAAAAAAAAAAAACTTTTCAGACTTTTTAATCTGCTGTTACTGTTTTTATTGTTCATCAGCTGAAAAATATTGTTTTTAAAGGGATTTCAGTTCCTCATTACCATATCTTCTGCTATTCTTTTATATTAAGAACAATTTTAGAATACCTTTATTGTTATTGTTACAGGGGTGGCATGGTGGCCTCACAACAAGAAGGTCACTGGTTCCGGCTGGACCAGTTGGCCTTTCTGTGTAGAGTTTCATGTTCTCCACGTATCGGTGTAGGTTTCCTCCGGGTGCTCCGGTTTCCCCCACAGTCCAAAGACATGAGCTGTAGATGTACTGAATAAACTAAATTGGCCATATTGTGAATGTGTGTGTGAATAACCGTGTATAGGTGTTTCCCAGTACTGGGTTGTGGCTGGACGGGCATCTGCTGTGTAAAACATATGCGGGAGTAGTTGGTGACCATGGCGACCTCTGAAATAGAAACTAAAGGCAGATTTATACTTCTGTGTCAAGCCCACGCATATGCTCCGGCGCAGCCTTCATGCAGTTGTATACCCTTGCCAAGGCCGTCGCTGATGCGCACCTCAAAAACGCAAGCTCTGTGATTGGTCGGCTTTGTAGTGCTGACGAGGATGGGCGTGGGTGAGAGCCATGCGAACCCATTGGAGAGAGTGTTAAAAAGTGTCTAATCTCGTTAAGGAGCTCCAGATGGAAACTGTGGTTTTGTGTTCACCTTATGATTAAAGTTGTTGCACATTTGTCTGCCTCCGCCTCTGAATGAGCGAGTTTTAGCTACTTGTAAATTAACACCAGCAAAGAAACACGACACAGAGGAACATAAAAACCTACTGCCAGCTAACGGTTTGGAAGTGTTATTGCAGAGTAACACAAACAGGGTGCAGAAGTATAAATGCATTGCAACGTGCAAGGCATGTGCTATTGGCCATGCCGATCACTCGATGCAGAAGTATAAACCAGGTTTAAGCTGAAGGAAAATGAATGAATGAACTGGGCCTACAGCCCAGTTTTTGGAAGTGATTAAAAACATCCTTTTATTTTCATTCTTCTATTAAGTTGCTTTTTAGGGATATTTTTCAGATTTTTGATTCCAAAAGTATATTGTAAATATATCTGTTAATTTGTCGCTCACAGTTGTGTTTCTATTAATTTAACTTTCAAATTGCACCTTGATCTCTGCTCTGCCAAGATTAATTATCTGCAGTTTAACAGTGACTTTTTATGTAATTTTTCATTTGTTTTGTTTTGTAGAAGAAGTACTAGCAGCTCATCACCAGTTATTAGTTTTTTTTAGTTTATTGCTATACTAAAAATGTTAATGAAAGCTACATTGCTAAACTTTTTAACATCAACATTTTTAGGAGCAAAGATTAAAGGGCACCTATTTTACCCATTTTACAAGATGTAAGAATAAGCCTTTGATGTCTCCAGAGTGTGTCTGTAAAGTTTCAGCTCAAAACACCCATCAGATAATTTATTTCACGCTCCTGAGTACAGTTTGGCTGTTTTTTTGTTGCCTGTGGCTTTAAATGCAAATTAGCTGCTTATCCCCGCCTACCATACCCACTTTCATGTTTGCTTTTCCTGCATTACAGCAGATAAACAGCAGTCAGTGATAGAGACAGACATGGATGAAGCTGCAAAACAGCTCAATAGTCAAAATTATCAAGTAAGTTTAGCCTTGTATTTGTAGTGGAGTTTATTCAAGCCTTTCTAAATTAGATAGTGATTTTACGTTTGTTTTTACAAACATTTTCTGTTTTAAAAATGTTTTAAACAAATAAAACTTCAGAATAAAATGACAGAGAGTTGGAACAGATATTTAAATTGCAGTTTCTTTGCAAAAAATATACTGTGGCATGTGTATACATGTTAGTAAAGAAACATGGTGACGGTCAATCAATTCGGTGGGTGGGGAAAACTGCACTCCTACGTCAGGCTGTGGCGGGCTTCAAAATCACTGGGATTTGGGTCCTATTTTAATGTCAGAAAATGTAAAAAAAAAAAGACTTCTTGGGTTTATATCACTCCAGTATGACGATGGAGTTAGTGGACACACTATACACAGACACAGTTCTGTTCAAACAGCTTACAAAAGTTGATTTTCATCACAGGTGCCCTTTAAGGTGTGTTTAATTCCAATTGAAAGTGTAACTAAACAGAAAAAAAAACCAAATCGCACAATGTGGTTAATTAACAGATGTTGACGGTGTACAACGAGTCATGAAACAAAATAAATAAATCATAGAGTTCAAGCTAAATTGTTCAAGCAAATGGACCAATCCATTGATCTAAGGGGAATACCATTTGTGTATGGAATCTACACTCTCACAAACTCAGCACAGAGATTCACAGAATGAGACACACACGCACACACAACTGTGGTTTAAGTGGTCACCTTATCCCTCGCTCTCTAATGCTGCTCAATCATCAGTTCCTGGGTCAGAGGGAGAGAAAGTGTCTCTGCCGATGATCAGAGGTACAGCCTCATCTGTCAGCAGTACAAAAGCCCTTCCTGTCGGACACAGAGACACTGAAGAGAAATGCAGACAGGGAAATATTAGCACTATAAAGAGTTAGACCATTTAAGAAAGATAAAGCACTAACAGCGAGATAAAAGAGAATATTTTTTTCAGATATAACTATCTTCAGGTTAGTCCCTTGTCTCAAACACCCAGGCACACACATATGCAAACTCGTCTCCTGCTTGTCCTGCTTTGATTTTTAAGGGTCGTTCCCTCCTCTTAGATGCTGTCCGTCATCACTATGTCTGGCAGTTTGTGTAGAAGACAGATAAGTGTTTAAGAGAGTCTTTATTTATTTGTTTATTTATTTATTTTTATTCTGTGTGCGATCCAAAATTAGGATTCCTCACAAACTTACATATTTTATACTTAAAGTCTTATTATAATTTTTTGTTTGATAATTATTTTTTAGGGGTTTTTACATTTATTATGATAGGATAGTGGAAATTTAGTGGCAAGAAAGTATTGGGAGCAGAGATTGGGGAAGGGTCGGCAAAGGACCTCAAGCCAGGAATTGAACTCAGGTCCGCGTGAACACATTGGCGCTATTTGTTAACCCACTAACCACTAGGCTATTGGGGCCGACAGCTGAATGAACCACCAACTTATACAGCATATGTTTTTACGCAGCAAATACCCTTCCAGCTGCAACCCATCACTGGGAACACCCAAACACACTCATTCACTCACATACAATATGGACAATTTAGCTTACCCAATTCACCACACCATAACTTACCCAATTATACCACATGACTTTGGACGGTGGGGGAAACCGGAGCACCCAGAGGAAGAACACGCAAACTCAACACAGAAATGCCAACTGACCTAGTCGAGGCTCGAACCAGCGACTTTCTTGCTGTAAGGCGATCGTGCTACCCACTGCGCCACCGTGACACCCCTGTTTTTCTCTTTTTATCTATAAAAATATAGGACTGATTTCATTTGTACGTTGACTTTTAAAAGAAGGCATGAACCCCAAACCCCACCCCTAACCCTACCCCTCATTAGTGGAGGAGCAAGCTGTACTGAAATGTACATATGAGATCATACAAATTAATACAAAATTGCAACTAAATCAAAAAGTTACAGAATGTTGTGAGAGTCTGTTAAATATTTCACATTCTTTTTGCCATTACATTTATTAGTTTTAAAATTTAAATTAAAAAGTTTAAATTCTTTGTTTTGTATTTGAATTAGAATGCAGATTATATCAGACATTTGATTCTGACTGTATCTGTACGATGTGCATGTGTGTGTGTGTGTGTGTGTGTGTGTGTGTGTGTGTGTGTGTGTGCGTGTGCGTGTGCGTGTGCGTGTGCGTGTGCGTGTGCGTGTGCGTGTGCGTGTGCGTGTGCGTGTGCGTGTGCGTGTGCGTGTGCGTGTGCGTGCGCGTGCGTGTGCGTGTGGAGTGAGGGAAGCGCAGCGAGCCCCAGGGACCGTAATGGAGGTTTTTAGATGTGTAACAACTTCTGGCCACCCGACCGACTTCCTTATCTGTCAGAGGGGTGTGAGGCTGAGCGAGTATCAGGTTGTGTTCTGGGTGTTGCCCCGTGACCTCACTCTCTGACCCCTGAGGCCTACGCTTCCTCTCGCCACTATAGCGACAAGGCAAATACACAATACCTCGATTCATTTTTCCTTTTTCTAGAATATTCAATAGTTGAAAGTGCAGTGATTTAGAGGTAAAACAAATGCAGACTGGGCCGTCAGGTGTTGGATCACCTTGAAATGGTTCATTTTAAGATAATGCTGTACGTGATGACAATAATTAGACCAATTTAATATGCTCTTGCTGAATAGAAGTAGGTTATTTGTTTCTTATTAGCCAATCTAAAAAAAAAATCTTAAAGGGGCTAATATTATTGACCATAAATTCCATTCATCTATTCATTTTTCTTCGGATTACTTTATTCATCAGAGGTCACCACAGCGGAATGAATCGCCAACTTATTCCGCATATATTTTTACACAGCAGATGCCCTTTCAGCTAAACCCTGTACTGGGGAACATCTAAACACACTAATTCACACACATACACTGTGACCAATTTAGTTTATTCAATTCACCTATAACGCACGTCTTCAGAGCACCCGGAGGAAACCCACGCGAACATAAAGAGAACATGCAAACTCCACACAGAAATGCCAACTGAACCAGCCAGGACTCGAACAAGTGACCTTCTTGCTGTGAGGCGACAGTGCTAACCACCAAGCCACTGTGTCGCCCACCATAAAAATTGTAAAAAAAAAAAAAAAAAAAAAAAGGCTTTTATTTTATCCAAACTAATTAAAGATGTTTCAGAACGATTTGGAGTGAAAAAAACTTAACTAATTATTAGTCTCTGCATAGATTTTAAAGGAGTCTGTCAAGGATTTTAAATTCAGGAAGACACTTCTCTTTCTCGAGGTCATGATGACATGGGCTCCATGTGCTCCAGGATAGGATCTTCCTCTCTTCTCACACTATACAATGGCATTTTGAAGAGGCACCCTGTTTACACTCCATGGCACTAACAATCTCTATGTGTGTATGAGAACGAGAGGGACAGATCCATTAGCCGTGTGGAGCTTACCTCAGGCAGTGATTAAGAGGTCAAATGCACCTCAGTACAAAAAGGACAGATAGACAGAGGGATAGAAGAGAGGAAAGAGCAGGACAAAGACTTTAAAAGGCCCGCAAATGTTTTTTTTTAAAGCTTGCTTTCAAAAGGTGTTTCAGTCAAAAAGCCTGAATCCATTAAAGCTCTTCTTCTCACCCACTCTCGCTGTGTCTTCAGGCCTAAGGGGTTAAAACAAAGCTATTAGAATAAACAACAAGTGGTTCAGGCTCTGCATGGCAGTGGCTTTCAGTGGCTTTTGCTTCAGTACAATTCAATGCAGTTTGTAGCTTTTTTTCATCCACCTGTTTTACATCCTTTTTAGATATACAGCATAAAACATGCTGGATGACAATTCTACAAAGTTCATTCTGTCTAACTTTGTGTCCAAACTGCATGTGCCACAGCAAGATTTCAGTGCAAGCAGTTTGTCTGTCTGCACTAGACACAGCGTGACTGTAGTATTTAAACACCAGCCATTCAATAGCACAGAGTAGTGCATTGCACTCCCAACAAAATGGTACGGTTTACAGTAAATATCTGTATAATTATTGAATGTACATGCTGAGTGATTTTTGCTGGTTTGCACATTTCCAATGTTAATTTTCAAATGAGCTGGTTATTTTATTTTCAAGATCTGAAGTACACTATCTGCTTCTGCTTACAGTATGGCAATACATTTAATGTAAAATGGTATTCAGACTCACATTAGTAACATTTAACATTGAGTAAAACACATATTTAGTACCTGAGGTTTATCATTGTCATAGTTTATGCTGTGGTTCAGCCACGGCATTTCAGAATTAAAACCGATTTTAAAACAGAAATTCTGCCCATTTTTAGATGGATTGGAAAAAAAGTATGTACTTATAGCATACTGTAATGGACTGAACTTGTTTCACACTGATGAAACCAACATACGTTCATACTGAAAACGTGGCCCTGTATACATTTCTGGAGATTGTGAATTATGCAGCCAGAGCTACAGGTACATACCGCTGCATTTCATCTTCAAAACGAATGCTACACCACCAATGGTGCACCACAATGCTATGACACCATTGCTTTTCTCGCTTACCAGCTGACCACTTACCTCTGTATGGACGACTTTTCCGTTGTTACCCGTCAGTTGGTCAGCCAGTAAGTCAGTCAGTTGACAGCGACCTCTGGTGGATTTACGTGAGAACAGACGACATGAATGGCACTCGCGAGAGAAATTTGAGGTCTGAAAAAGCATACATAGTAGCCTCTGGGGGAATTCGCAAAAACAAAAACAGCCAAAAAAATGTATCTCTTGGGATGTATTTCGCTTTCTCCAGAAATTTATATAGGGGTACATAATCAGAACGAGTCTGGGTTGGATGAAACTTTGTACCTGATTTACTTTTGTAAGGGTGCTGTGAGACAATTCATGTTATAAAGCACTGTATAGACTTAAATTTGACTTGAATTGGCTTTTAATGCAGTAGACTTTCACCGTAGTTCATCTGATTCAGTGTTTGTACCCTGAAACATGGTCCATCAAACAAGTCATAAAAATTGCTTCACATTTTAGTTTCAGGAACACTGTTGGTTTGGTTTACAGTAACATTTAGTGTTTAGGTGGAATATGGGATTTTTTTGAAATGTGACTGTTTATCGTCACTTATTGGCCAATAGATTTTTGAAATGTTGTTGCCTCAGGCATGTTTATCTGTTTCTGAAAAAGCTGAATACTCTTTTAAGCACTACACTCTGGAAATTTCTTTTTGCTGTCAAATTGTCAAACATTTTAGCAAAACTGTCCACATCTTAAAAGCATGCTTTCTTTGTTATTTCAACAATTGGTTTGAAAATACCATTGCTAAATTTAACCTATAGCAGTGCAGAATGTCCGTATTTTATTTAAATTTAGTTTTAAACAACCCGTTTTTTTTTATTTTTTTTTAATCTAAGCACATATTTTTCACGGATTGATTTATACTCCTTAGCAGATCACATATCATAGCTTGACTTAAAAAAATGGGAAACACACACACCTATGCACACATTTATCATAAGAGGAAATACATTGTCGGAGTGTCTAATGTTCCAGCTGTCTAAACGTTCAGCTTTAGCTACAGTAGGAGGTACCTGAGAATATATCACACAAGCCTCTGCACAGACACACACTGTCTGGAATGTGTTTCTGACGGGTGTGAATTTGATGTCTGTCCAACCCTCTATACTTCAACCGACTTTACCTACAGTGTACACCTCTCTCTCTCTCTCTTTCTCTCTCTCTTTCTCTCTCTCCCCCCCCCCCCCCCCCTTTAGTCTGTCTGCCTTCATTATCTTACAGTTATAATATTTATAGTAGTGATTTAAGTATATTCGAGATTCTATGGTAGTTCCTCCATTTTCATTTAAGTCAGTTTTAGTAATTTGTTGTTTTACTTTGTTGTATAGTTACTATGGTAATACTTTACATTGAGGTCGATTAGTTAATGCATTTACTAACATGAACTAATCATGAACAACATTGCACAGCATTTATTAATCATAATTAAACATTTACTAATGCATTATTAACATCCATGTCCATACTTGTTAACATTATTTAATGCACTGCAACTTTATTTTTATTAACTAACGTTAACTAATATGAACAAATACTGTAGTAAATGTAATGTTCATTGTTTGTTCATGTTGGTAAATGCATTAATTAACATAAACTAATGAACCTCATTGTAAAGTGTGACCGTTATTATTTATGTCGTATGTTATTATTTGTTCGCATTTATATTCAAAGTGGCCTCCACCTACTGGCCTTGCAAGCAAAAAACATCAGTTTTAGAAATTGTAATAGATTTGTTTGTAGCACTTCATTGTTGTGTATTTATAGCCATAGTTGATTATAATAACCATTATAATACCCCCTTGGAAAATAACAGAACTCGTTTTTATTCATTGTCATTAATTATACCTCTTATTTTGCAAATGAATTCTTCAACAAACAATAAAAAAATAAACATTATTTATGCAAATAGTTATCCATGTTTGCAAATTTAAAACTATAACCCAAGGCAGAAATGAACTGTTTAAACATGAATGCACTGAAGATAATTTAGAGAGATCACTGAAAGTCTCTCTAATTGAATCAGGTAGAGGTTGGAGAGGACATTAGAGGGGCAGGTTATTTTGACCCAGACATTTTAATGTTCTTCCTCCGTCCAGAGGAAGTTGTCTGGATGGCCAAAACGCCAATCACTCAACATCCCGCCTCCCCACTGACAAGAGGTTCCTGTGGTGAATGACAGGGGTGGACTGCAATAAAGAGCTCAATTCAGTCGAACCCTACTAATCACACCAAAGACACTACTTGACTAAAATATACTGGAATATGCTTTACAGGAAAATACAACTTCACTCTTTGCACTTTAAAATGTTGTGTATTCAGTGTAATTCAGTGTTAATTATTTTTTTCTGCTTATCTACTTATTTAAAATGAGCTGAGACAACACAATTCTTGAGTTTTTTTGGAGAACAACTTTATTGTTTTATGCTCAATACACTTAAATTTATAAAACAAAATAATTATGTTAGCTTAATTAATTTGTGTTGGGACAACATAAAGGGATTGTGTGGAACCAAGCTTTTTTTTTTTTGCAGTGTACTTTGTAAAAAATGGTGGGTTTAACACAATCGATTTGCGTTGGGATAACAGGAAGGAATTAAGTTAATGTATTAGTTTTTACAAACTCAAGTTAATTGAACAAAAAAAATTAAGTTGTCCCCCCCCCCAAAAAAAACTCAAGAATTGTGTTGTCTCAGCTTATTTTAAATAAGGTTTTTGAACAAACAGCAAATAACATTTTTTTAATTTATTACTTGACAAAAAGTCTTCCAAAACCATTTCTTTAGTGCTTAAGTGCGAAACTTTGCATGTGTAGAAATACATAAAAATCCTTCAAGCTTTAACACAATCAATTAAATGGATTTTGTACTGTTTTGATAGATACACCTGAGATGTCGTTTTTAGCATCAGACTAAATAAAAGATTAACCTTATCAATCACCAAGCAAGTTCAGTCCAACATTTAAATGTTTATACAACGGCTGCGAACAGCCGTTTGTTTCATCATCCTGTGCTTTTTAATTCATGGGAAAATCTCGAGCTCTTTTAAAGTGGCCACATTAAAGATTAGATTGTCCAGACTGAGAAAACTCTCTGTGTTGGATTTGTGAAGAAATTTATAGAAAGGTACACACAGGCACACACAAAACCCCCACCGTGGTCACCTTTTAAGCCCTCTCCATGATCATCAATATGAAAGAGGAAAGGAAGGAAGTTTTTAAGGGGAAAGCAGTGGGAGGGGGGGCCGCGGCTCATTTTAAAACACAGTCCTGGGCTGGCCTGACTTAATGAATATGTCGTTGTACTCTAATGGATTGAGTTAAAGAGGTTTGTGTGGTTTTACCCCCCTTTCTCTGTCACCTCTCCAACTGAACCCATTCATTCTAGCCTAGTGTAATCTAATCACAGCTAACTGGATTTATCTGCTGTCCTTTCACATTCAAACTCGCATTACACACATGTGGCTCCCTGTTACAGAGACAGATGACTGATTGAATGAGCTTCTACAGAATGAGAGTCAATCGAAGGCAGATCAGCATCTCTGATCTAGGGATGAAGGGCCGTTTCACGTGGAGCAAATCCATCAGCCACATTGGGATGCTCTGTGAAATCCTTAACCATGCCATGACTGATCCATTATAGTCACATTATTATTATTTTTTTCTGATTTATGGACTGATCAACTTTGAGTTCCAATTAAAGCTAAACAGAGTTCTGTGGTCATAAGACTATGTTTTAACCCTTACAAACATTAACCATGTTTGCAGAAAAAGCATGTTATGCATGTTTACTATTTGTGATTACCAGTTGTATAACCACTTTTGGTTATAATTATTAGCACACTAAATATAAGAGTTGAAGGCTTAGCATTTTCTAATGATCAGTCAATTTATTTACAGAGCCAGATCAGTCCCAAAATAATATAATTGAAGTTTGAAGATTGAACTGCAGTGGAGGGTATATTATATGGAAACACTATATGATAGGGAGCAATTCTCACTATTAAAGGTGTAGTAGGTGATCTGCCAAAATGCTAACCATTTAGCATAATATGTCTGAAACAGTCCCTCATGAATGCGCACCTTAAAGATGATAGTAGACAACCCACTTGTTCATGTCATTCGCCAGTTAGAAAACTTTATAGTACTTTATAATACTACAATTCCGAATGAAAAACTGTATTATATTGAGCACATTTTCAGTTGTGTAGCAAGCAAAACTCGTCATGATGTGCAATATTTCATGCATGCAAGAATCGCTGGTCTCACTCTATCACGTGCTTTGTCCTCAAGTAACTACTGTATGCTTAGTGGTTGGCCGACGGGGTGCAGGAATTACACATTTTAGTCATGCTAAATGCTATTTCAGAGAAAATATTCAAAGTAGCATGGTAAACAATATATGAGCACATCAGGTTGTCATTGTTTAAAAATGAACCAATGCGAATATAAAACCACCTTCACCTCAGTAAAGCAGGCTAGGCAGAATAGCGCTATTTACTTATGTTTTGTTATTAAACTAAATTAAAAAATCCACATTTATTGATGCTATAAAAGGTCCCTTATGAAATAAAAAACAGTTACATTATTCTTTTGCCAGAAGATTTCAGTGGCTGAACAACACTTCTGTGCATATAACTCATTCGTAAAACAACACAATCTACATAAGCTTTGCGTGACTAAAATAGTTTTAAAACATAACATACCTGTCTTAAAGACATACTTCAGCCATGGTGTTGTCCTTTCTCCAGCGTGCAAAAGTAACTCCAATATTGATTCAGTATTTTAAAAAGTTGTGTTTAGCATTTGTTTGACTGTTGTCTCTTTCTGTACACATGAATGCGGCTCGTGTGCACATGCATGACTGACAGTTTGGACTATACTTATTAGAGTTATGGGAATGATCAACCAGACAAATTTTAATTGGATGAACATTTTTTTAGTCTTATGTCTTACACAGAATATAAAAATACATATAAATGCATTTTAGATCATTTACTTTAATCTTACTACTAGAATGTGAAGAGACTTTTAACCAGCAGAAATAACAAAAAAAGTTCTAAAGACAATCACATATTGCACCTTTAACTAGTTGCCTATTACGTGCCTGTCATTTTGTTATTTGTTATATATGAAGCACATATCCTGCGTGATATTATTCTACATCTCTAAGCCTATACTAAACCCAACTAATATCTTACTAACTGAAGAGTTCAGATGCAAAAACATTTAAATTCCATCTGAAATTCGCTTCAAATATCAACATTTTTCTCAACCTCTTATGTTCATGTTTGGTAATTTCACTTTACAGGCCTATTCATTGCCATACAAATGAAAATACTGAACTTACACTCAAGAACTTGACAAAAATACTCATTTTAGAAGAACATTTTAGATCAGATTTAGAGGCCTTTGCATCTGAACTCTTCAACTATTAATAAGCAGTAAATATTAAAAAGGTAATGTTTATTGATAGCGAGAATTAAAATAAAGTATGACCTATTATTCAAATCATAATTATTACTAAAATCATCCCTGTTTCACAGAATATTATTTGAAACAGCATGAGGGTGAGTAAATGAAGAGTTTTATTAAATAAAGTAAATAAAGTTTTAATGTCGTGGTGAACTAATCCTTCAAATGAAAAGGCTGAAGAGAGGAATGTGTTGAAGGGGCGCATGTGTGTGACCCCCTGCTGGGCGTTTCTCTTTTAAATGTATTTCTTGCAGTAATTGTTCTGTAGGTTTTTAAATAGCTTTTGAGCTTCTGTCTGAATAGGACAACTGAGTCAGCAGGGTTTTTTGGGAGCCTGACCTGTCTGCTGCACTAAGGGTTTGGTAGCTAAGGAGAGAAGCGGGAATCTTATGCATTGACAGACAGGGAGTGGAGTCTTCCTTTCAGAATAGCATTCACTCAGCACAGAGAAACTTCAGGTCAGTCTTTAGAATAGACATAGCAGCTTAAGGCTAAACCAAAGCTGGCACTTTATTCACAAAGAAATATCCGAGCATTCACGTGGAGTTACTTATTGAAAAGAAAATGTCAGTGCAGAGTCTATATCTTTAAATGAATAAAACATGTGTAAATATATATTCATTTATTTTATATGTAATATTAGGTATTGGTATATGTTTTTGTATTGGTTATATTATTTTTTGGTGGATGTAATCCAATAAAATGATAAAAAGTTAGAATTTTAACATTCATACTTCACATTAAGAACACTATTTGAAAAATTTCTTTACTAGAAAAAATATATAAATATTCCTAAATATTATAATATAATATAACGATAATATAATAGTTTTTTTCTTGAGCACCAAATCAGCATATTAAAATGATTTTTGAGGGATCATGGTATTTATTTAAAAACAAAAAATCTGATTCAATATAGCGATTTATTCACAAATTACTTTTTTATGAACTCTAAATATGCGGTCACAGTAGTGATATCTGCATTATCTTGCAGACAAAAAGGCCAATCTGAAGTCTATTGCAGTGATGTATTAAGTATTGTTAGATCACAATCTTCAAATAAGAACTAACCCCGGACTCCAAACTAAGTATGATGCAGTGCTCAGACTTCCTCTGAACAGGATAAATCCAACAAGTGTTATTATACCACGTGCAACAGCAATGAAAAATGACTGCTTTACAACATTGTCCAGTGACAATAAAGACAATGAAATGGAGACATTCTTTTATCTCTTACTTGCTTGAAGCCACACATTCATAAGATTATAACAACATGAAAAAATGAAATAGTAAAGCAATAATTCTAGGAAAATAATAATAATAAAATATAAACACATAATAAAATGACTAATAATAATCATTAATAATCAAATCATTAACTAATAATCAATTAAATGAGATAAAGATAATTATACAAATGATGAATGATCATATGATTAAATAAAATAATTAAATGAAGAATAAATTAATATAAACAAATGACAATAAAACAACAAAAATAAATGGTTGTTTTCTTGTAGCAAACTTATACGTGTGTTTTTTCAAGGATTCTCAGATTAACCTGATCCCACGGGAAAACTAATTTAACTTGGAGGCAATTTTTGCATGTGTTTATGCATTTAATAAAAATAAAGCACCCACCCCGAATGATATAAAATCTTGGGAATGTGTGACAAGTCAGTCTTCGTAACTGGAATCACATGCACAGCTAACGTAATTATAAGATGCAGCATCTGTGATGAGCACAACTACTTTACCCATTCCTTTTCTGTCAATCACTATGGAGTTATGTGGAGATGTTATCATGAAATCTGAATAATGTTGTCCCAACATAACATTTCTAAGATTTATAATTGCCTGCTCTACTAAGTGACCATATTTTGACTATTTTAAGAATGACTGTTAATGTTATTTAAAGAATGACTGTTTTAAATAATGGTTTGCACACAGTATTGTTGGTTTACAAAAAAAAAAATCAAACAAATATAAACCCTGTTACACTACTACACTTGATTTAGGCTTTATTGTAAAAAAACAAAAAATAATTAAGACGTGTTAAATGAGAATCTGATAGATTATATGGCATACTTCAAAAATTTAGATGATTTAGTATTCAAAATTGTTTTATTTAGATAAAAATTTTATTATTTATTTTAATTGGACTTGCACTTCATATTTTCTGATTTTCATAGTATATGTATTAATTCAGGTACTTTCACTATAAACCAACATATTTGAGGTTTATATTTTAGAAATTATGGAATGTGTTGGGGAAAAAAAATACATTGAGTGTGTTAACTAATGACTTTAGGAGTTAAGAAATGCAATTCAAAATGTTTTTTTTTCTTGGTAGGGCAGTTAAAGGGTAAATGACTGTCCATTAACAGAGAAACTTAGTTGTCCATTCATTCATTTTCTATTCGGCTTAGTCCCTTTATTAATCTGGTGTCGCCACAGCGGAATTAACCACCAACGTATCCAGCATATGTTTTACGCAGCAAATACCCTTCCAGCTGCAACCCATCTCTGGGAAATATCCATACACACTCATTCACACTCATACACTACGGACAATTTAGCCTGCCCAATTCACCTGTACTACATGTCTTTGGACTTGTGGGGGAAACCGGAGCACCCGGAGAAAACCCAAATGATTACGGGGAGAACATGCAAGCTCCACACAGAAATGCCAACTGACCCAGCCGGGGCTCGAACCAGTGACCTTCTTACTGTGAGGTGAATGTGCTACCCACTACGCCACCGTGGCACCTTAGTTGTCCATATTCTAAAATAAATAAATGTTCTTTTTTTAAATCCTGAAAATAAAGACTTTTGGCAATTTAATAGTTTCATGGATAAACTTTACCACACTTGGAACCTTTATAGTCTATTCTTTATGGTTTTAAAGTGTTCCTTAGATCATTCAAATATTCTTCACACTAAGACAAAAATAGTTTAATAATTTAGGAACTGTTTGTTCAAAGGCTCTTTAGGGAATTCAAACTGATATTTCTGTGGCATTTCTGCTAAAAAATAAAAACCTTTATGTTTATGAGTGTTGGGCGAGTAAATGATTTTTGGGTGAATAATCTCTTTAAAGAAGAAAGAATAATAGATTGTAAATGAGTAAGGGCAGGTGAGAGTTGAAAGAGCTTTACACGACTCCTTTTTCCCCTGGTTAAACGGTATACAGTCTGAGTGTGTCAGGCTGCCTTTTATTCTCTGTGTCAGTGTCACTCAGTATGATTTATGGCAGTTATTCAGACGCAGGGAACTCCCAGACTGAGAAATATGACTACCGTTGGCTAATTACTTTAGCATTGATGTAGCGAGCGCCTGGTGCATTGACAGGGCAGAGTAAGAGTTCAGGAAGGAGGGGGTCTCTCAATACACCATCAATCCTCATAGTCAAGCTGTCAATCACACTCCGCTGGGGGCAGATGGAGGGCGGGTTTTTTTCAGCTGGGGGTCGACTGGAGGATCCGGTCCCAGATACGCCTGATTCCAAATGATTGACACTTTAGACTTTAGTCTTACTATGGTACGAAATACAATCGGCAGTCTTGTTAAGAATATTTTATTTGATAACTTTGTTGTC
This sequence comes from Danio albolineatus, assembly GCA_903798035.1. Lineage (NCBI taxonomy): Eukaryota > Metazoa > Chordata > Actinopteri > Cypriniformes > Danionidae > Danio > Danio albolineatus. The sequence goes on from CAIGQQ010032522.1 coordinate 1,501,491, forward strand.
TCTGCAGGTGATTGAAAGTGCTCTTTTATACAGTCGTCAGAAATTAAAGGTCCCAATATTCTTAAAGCAAAAATTAAGTATGAACTGGTGTGATATGGACGACATGGTGGCTCAGTGGTTAGCACTGTCACCTCACAGCAAGAAGGTCGCTGGTTCGAGTCCCGGCTGGGTCAGTTGTGTGGAGTTTGCATGTTCTCCGTGTTCATGTGGGTTTCCTCTGGATGCTCCGGTTTCCCCCACAATCCAAATATGCACTATAGGTGAATTGAATAATGTAAATTTGGTCATAGTGTATGTGTGTGAATGAGTGTGTATGGATGTTTCCCAGTACTGGGTTGCAGCTGGAAGGGCATTCGCTGTGTAAAATATATGCTGGATAATTTGGTGGTTAATTCCGTTGTGGCGACCCCTGATGAATAAAGGGACAAGGAAAATGAATGAATGAATGAACTGGTGTGATGTAATTTCAAACAAAATCTGGACAAAAAGTTGTGTCATCTTTTTGTATGTAATCCTGCTGGTCCTACACCAACCAACCCACTCCAATCTGGGATCGAACTAGCGACCTGGGAGTCAGTTCCTCTAACAAGGAGGCTAAAGACTATGGCCTCTAGTGTCTGTCACTAGACCACCTTTTTTAGAGGTCAGAGCAGTGATGTTTACCTGCACAGCACTTTACTAGCTTGTCTGCTACACTCACCCTCCTAAACTTCACTCCCATCTGGGTTACGGCACCAGTGTAACCTTCCACATACAGTAGGAGTTGGTTGCTCTAACAAGGAGGCTAAAGACCAGCACTATTCAGAGGTCAGAGGTGTGACTACACTAGCCGGCCTCTGCTTTATCTAGCACATGTGTATTGCACAGTCTCTCAAAGTATAATTCATTTGACCATTATGTGTACATAGGCATTTAACTTTGAGACCCATCTTGGCTAAGTATTCATCCGCGCATATTTTCTCACCTCAAGTTATAAGGATCTTTGTATTCTTTTTCGCTACACTTGTACAAACAAAGGGTGCTTTATAATCTTTTTGAACAACTGCTCATCTGTATAGACATACAGTGTTGCTGTAGTTGCTTTTGTTTATGCTGTTTTTCTACATTGAAGTACAGTAGTCACCATCTGAAGTGGATTATCTCTGCTTGCAGTTTTTTTCTCTCTCACACAAATCTACTAGAGGTTGCTGTGTACATTTTTGACAATCCCGAATGTACGTTACTAAGGTCATGTTTTTTCATATGTGCCAGTTGCATTTCGTTTTCATAAATCCATCGCAGGCCCCGGTGTACATTTCTGCAAATCTCATATATGTTACTGGGCTACATCGGCTCATTATACATGCTATTTACACATCCTTCATGCACAATTTCATGAGAAGCCAGTTGTCTTGTCATGCATAAGATTTGCTATCGACTGTCAGACCTACCTCGTTTCCGATAGTGTTTTCAAAAGCAAACTAGAAGAGAAAAGCACATCGTGATCACCATGATTTCATACTGCTTTTTTTTGCTTTTTGTTTTACCTGGTTTCTGGAACCGGCCTTCGTCAGACTCGATTGCTGGTCCACTCTACGTTCAAAGACAAGCCACTGAGCAAGCTAGATATAGGGCGTACTCACACTATCTACAGTTCCCTTTAACCGGGCCAAAGCAGGCTTGTCCCCCTTCCGTCTCCGCCGACGACCCGCACTCTCATTGCATTCGGGCCTGAGCACGCTTACGTCATCGATGATGCGCTATTCAGTGTAAGAGAAACACTCTCTGAGATATCAGTGGAGATTTCTGTATATTATTATATTGTTTTAGTGGTTTGATATGCAGTGACACACAGTCAAATATTCGGCCGAACAGATCAGCCACTGCTGACATTCATAAACAATCATAAAGTCCTTGTGCTGCAGGAATTAGAAGGTTTACTAAAGGCGCAGCAGTCGTGCAGTGAGGGGTTTGTGTCTTTAACAATCTACGACAGTTTGCTCCCATTAAACAGTAAGAATGATTAATAAATCCATATGAAACAGTCCCCAAAAGTCACGTCTCCTCTTCAGTTTCGGGCTCAGGCGTGCTTTGCACTCTAACTACAAGCTCACCGCGCTAAAGCCCAAGTGAGCCCGATTCAGCGCACTCACACTTCTAAAATTAAACGGGCCTGAGCACGGTTCGAAAAGTATAGTGTGAGTACGCCCATAAACAGTCAGCAGTAGTGCGAAAAGTAAGTTGTCTGTGGTCTCATACCACTCCATATAGCGTTAGTTTCGCACAAAATGTAACCGGATGTATGCCATGGCAGATATTTGTGTTTTTTATGAATATGTAGCCCTGAGCATACATTCCCAATTAACCCTTTGTTGGTTTTTAGTGTGCTCGGACCAAACAAAAAAGCATTTTATTACCTATTTAAAAAATTTGCAGTTGGGCCGTATTCAACAGTGTACCTTTCCAACAACAACAACAAAAAAAAAAAAGATGCATTGTTGACCTTTTGTGTTCATGTGTGTCTCATATTGTCGTTCAGGTACATCAAACACCCCTGAATCTCACATTCAAAACAGCAATATCTTTCCCTTTCATTTTGGCTCTCAAAAACTGGTGCTGAAAAGCACTCAGTACTCCACCCATCAACGTCTATTAACGATTAGGTGTAAATGAAGACCCTCTGTTTCTATGTATCTGCAGACACCTGTGAGGGTATCAATAGCACAGCCGACGGTGTCGAGCCCTATGGAAATGTCTCTGAACTCTATTCAATAGCAGACCAGTCAGGTGAAAAGCTATAGCTGTACTGTTTCAGACATGATGTGTATCTTCTCTGTGCTGAAAACCACGGATTCGCACAAACTGTCCGCGAAGAGGCCTGCTATCAGTTAGACAGGTGTGTCGGGGTGTGCCAGCATTTAATGCCCAGCTGTCTCGATGCTTAAGCCTGGCTCAGACTATGTAGTCTTCATTGGGTGTTACTAGGCTAAGGTCATGGCAATAAGTGTGTTTGTTTATAGAAGTTATACAGTGTGATTACACTCACCACGCTGGTTAAATGAGTGCAACAGACGCAAAACTGGAGGGTTTCAGGTAGTTTACTGAGTCATACAGAAGATACTACTTGGTGGCAATGTTTTTAAAGAAAATATGAGTTGGATTTAATGACTATAATCCATGTAAAACCTGCTATATCATTTTTAATTCTGTGATCTCTGTCAACATAACAAATGTTGAAAACCTTTACAACACCATCTACTACCTGCGTTCTTTTATCTGATTATTACATGGCTCTCTGGAATACTTGATTCCGATTGGTCAATCACAACATTCCAAGGTACGTTATTCTCAGATAACAAGCGGTAAAACTAATAACACAAAAATATCCAGGTATTTCCAATAATCTTGACTGTTGTTAATGTGATCCCACACTCTCAGAAAAAATGGTACAATGTTGTACCAAAGAAGGTACAAAGTAAACCCTTGTCACTGGGGCAGTACCTTTTTATGGGACAGAATTGTACCTTAAGAAAGGAAACAAATTTGTACCTTTTAAGGTCATGATTTGTACCATGGGAAACCAAAATGTACCTTTGTTTTTAAAAACCTGCAGATACAATATTGTATACTTTGTGAAAGGTACCACGTCAGTGACAAGACCTTAACAGTGTCAAAAATGCTTACCAAGCATTTATTAAAATGCCTTAAATGCTTAGTTTACAATACCTATAGTTTTATGTTCTACCAGAGTTGTTTTGTATTATTGTATTATAGAACTACAAATTTATGTTTATAAGTATCTTTAAACATACTTTTAAATGATGATTCTTGTTTTAATCTGGAAATTATTCATAAAAATCACTTTGCCTTTCCAGTCATATTTATTTTCATAGATACTGTAATAAAGTTGTTTTGTACCTTTTATATGAGAACAATTGTGTACCTTCATTTTAGTTGTACCATAAAAGGTACAGAACAGTATCATAAGAGGTATTTTCAGTACCATATAAGGTACAATTTTTACAAAGGTACAAAACTGTTCCTCAAGGAACATTATTTGTACCATCGTGTACCTTTTTTTCTGAGAGTGCAGAATTACGGGTACATTTTGCCTCCAAGATAAACCTTCTGTAAGTTTTGAATTATGACACAAATGTTATCATGTTAACTCTAAAAATAATGTTTGTATGCATTTTGTCTTGAAAACATGAACTCGAATACTGAACCTTACAGGCAATTATCCTCTAGTAATTCTAATAAGTGAAACATTTGCACGAACGATCTGTTTTCTGTCTTATATGTAATTTAAAATGATTTTTGTGTCATTTTGAAATATGGAGCCAACTGACTTTGCTTAAAAGTGACTTTTGATTGAGTTAAAAACAATAATTTGTCTAAAATAGTTACACATTTCAGACACATCGGAGTATAGAAAATCTGGGCATATAATATTCAAACAAATATTAAGATAGACAAAAAGAAGACAGTTGATTCACTATGCAAAAACCAACACCCTAATGCACAAAGTAAACTTTTTAAAATAGTTGGTACACTTTTTAGTAACAGAAGGGGTCTCCGTTTCACTAAATCTTAAGAATGTTAATATGAGACGCGAGAGTTCAAAAGGCTTTGTTGAAGGTGTGTAAAACAGTAAAAAAGTAGCATTAGCTCACTCTGGTGTCAAATGTGTGTTATCAGTGAGATGGTCCTGGAGCAGCAGGGGGTTCATTGTACTCGCAGATAAACGGCTACATGCTCATTAGGCTAAACAAACTGAAGGGAATTTAACCCTTCTGACTTAATCTGTGATGAGTGTGAGAGTATGTGTTTGTGTGTTAGAAATGGATTAGAAATTGAGCTTGTGTAAAGAGAGCCACTGCTGTTTGCTTTAGGTCTGATGGAGTGAGAAGGGAGGGAGAGAAAGTAAAGGCCCGGTCAATTCACGAGGGCGGTGATTGTCATATGTAGTAGTCCTTGTCTGGTGGTAGTCCTGATGATGTTATGTTAGGATGAGATGTTGTTCTTTTGAGCTTTTTATTAATCAGAGATTCAGATCTTAATCTGAATTTCCACTGAAAAATATTTCAATACTGATAATTATAATAATTGTTGTTTGCTATTAAAAATCATTTACTTCTGTATTACAATAAAAATAGATTTTAAATAATATTAATAGAAAATATAACATTAAAAGTGTTATATTTTGATCAATCTTGGACTTATTAAATACATTTGTTTGTTTTCATTGCCTATTATATATTTTATGTTCTAATAAATTCATGTTTACTCCACCATGTGATTTATAACAAGTTGATATAATAATCAAGATTATAACATGCAAATGTTAATCATCCTTTGGAATAAATTGCTTGACTTTGACTATTGTAGGGTTTCATTTATTTATTTGTTTATTTATATTTTATTTCAAATAAGAAATGCGATTTGTATTAATCTTGTCAATGTATTTTAAAAAATACACAGAAACTGCGTCCGTTGTTAAAAGGCTTTTAAAGAATGCTTGTAACATTGCTTGAAAAACATTTTCCCCTTCTTTTTCAAAAGTTTTTCCTTTAGCACACATAGACTGGAAAACAGTCATTAAAAGAGTCAAATCAGCAGAATAAACTCATTAATCTTACCTTATTCTTTTTTTCTCTCTCACCCCAATAACCCTCAATCACTGACCCCGATTCCATGCTCAGCATCTTTCCCTTAACAACAGGTATCGTCCAGTCATCAACACATCAGCAGATCTTAAGCGAGACCCCCAGAACTACACATTTAACATGCTGACCCTGCTACTGACCAACAAACACACACAGCTCACATTAATATTGTCTGCTTAGAACTTTTTGTCAAATTTTTATAAAATTTCCTTAAAAACTTTCCTTTATTTTGATGGTCCCCTTTAGACAATATCTTGACTATAAAGCCACTATTAAGGTTTTTATGCACACTACTACTACTACTGTAAATGTTAACATATATTACACAGCTCTTTAGAATATTTAATTCTGATCAGTCAATCCTAACACCCAAGGTATGTTATTCCCAGATAACAACTGCTGAAACTAATAACACAGGCTCATCTGGGTATACTTCAAATCATCTGTTAGTGAATACATTCATACCCATATTTATATGCTTGATTTTTCATCTTGTGACTGAATATGTAGATTTGTGTAGGCTGCATTCACAGGGTGTCCGCGGGGTCTTAAATAGTATTAAAAGTTGATGAATCAATTATGAGAAAATTTAGACCCCTAAAAGTTATTAAAGTCTGTGTTTTTACAAGGTCATAAATTTGGTTTAAGCGTCGTCCAAAGTATTTGACTCCAAAAAAAGCATAAATACATTTATTTTCCTCCTAATATCAACAATAGCGAGCTCGATCCACACGATTGTTTCAGGCCGGAGCTAGTGGCTGAAGCTGGTCACTGAAAACAACCGCGTAATTTATTCTTTCAAGCTTTGTTTCTTCTGAGCGTATTTGAGTTCTGTTGCATGGTTGTGCTCCATTGATTTATTTAACTACAACTGTTTAATAACAACTGTTCATTAAATTAAGCTTTTGATACTAATTAGTACTTAAAGTGGCGACGAGGTCTTAAAATATTCTGAGAAGATCTTAAAAATTCTTAAATAGGTATTGAAATTACCTTTATATACCCTGATTCAGCTCAGATAAATGTTTTGTGTCGAATTGTTTTCATTTTTTGTCATGTAAAAGTCAGCATAATGTACATCTAGATTGTTGTTTTCACAGAATAAGCCTTTCAAACTGCTGATATGCCAGTCCGATTTTATGAGAAAACATAACTATTTTAAATATTGTCAGAAAAGTGGCCAATACGTATGAATTTATAGGACTTAATTCTTATTAAAGTGCCAATTTTTTAAAGGGAGGCATGCCACCAAGCCCACCCCTAATCCTACAGTACGCTAGAGCTACACGATTCTGGCTAAAATGAGAATCATGATTTTTTTTTTTGTTTGTTTTTTTGCTCAAAATAAAGATCATGATTTTCTCCCGATTCTTTAGATGTAAAACAAAGGTTAATACGAGTAAGCTATTATTATTGTTATCCTCAAACATATGGTAAAACAACAATAATAAATATTAGGCTTATGCTTAGGTCTACTGTTGGTTAAAATGCTAAATTTTGTAGAAACCTGGAATGGTTGATTTGAACAGACTTTAAATATGTCCTGGTTTTTAATTCACAGTAAAGTGATTACATACAGAATACAACTATTCATAAATTTAATGTTGAGTTATTATGTTTAAGACATACAGTATGCGTGTCATTTGTCATTGACAACATTATTACATTTTTTTTCACTGGTAACATGAAACATTTGTCATTAGCAGATTCCCTCTTGCATTATATTCAATATTACATATAGGCTAGAGTAGTTATACTGACACTGTTAAACATTTATTTTCATGCACAACACTTTGTGTTTGCTATGAAAAAAAAAACATGCTTGACAAATGCTTATCACAATCATGACTCTAAAATGCAATATGATCATTTAAATGATGTAGCGCAGGTTTCACTTTCACTTATTATTCTTCCTGCGCGGCTCCCAAACAATCGCTCTGTGCAACAAACAGAACGTTATTTACAATTTTATTCGCTGTGATTCACATCCTAAGCAGGTTCTGTTCACTAAAGTAAACATTGGCGTGCACGCGCGTCCTCTCAGTAGTAAACTAATTTCATTTGTCAAATGTGTGATTTCATTTGCCACCACTACATCATTATATCAAGACAAATGACATTTTTGCGGGATTTATACCTTATAAATACAGTATGTGACAATTTTAACACCACTTGAAGGTGTCCATGCTACTGAGCAAAATGTTTGCAGTCTATGTTGCTGTGAAGACTTGTGCGCCTGCTTTACGCTTTTCTTTTTACCTTGAAATTATAATTGGCTGAATTAAGATCGCGTATAGGGTCGAATCGAGATCGCCATCTTTTTTCGATTAATCATGCAGCTCTACCCTATGCAGAAAAAAATAATTCATTGGATTTACACAAAGGTAAGTGGTTGCAAACTATTTATATGGGCTGAATTTAAACAAACAAATTAAGTTGAACATTACTAAATTTTATTTGTTTGTATACATTCAGCCCATATAATCTGCTTGCAACCACTTACCTTTAAAAAATGTTAATCCAATGAGTCATTAATTAATCATTAAGCAAATCAAACAAAAATGTATGAATGAGATTGTACAAATTAATATGAATTTGCCACTAAATCCAAAAGTTACAAAAAGTTATTGCTGTGAGATTGCGTTGGATAAGCCTGTCAGGCTTTATTCTGCAAGAACAAGCACCTAGATAGATTTATCTAAATCTACAGTACATTATCTCTTACTTACAGTAAACAGACTATTAATGTATTTGGGGTTAAAATGTCGCAAAAAATGGTATATGGTGTCTGTTGCATTGCCGCATAGCTGAGCATGACATGATGCTAAAGTAAACTGTGACAACAAAGATCTAGTGAGACGTAATCAACATATCAAATACTAACACCTAAGATGAGTATATTAGATATGCTATATACACAAACCCCTACGAGTGAACTGTCTACCCACACATGCACATACGTCGAGCTCCAGACAGTGTTGTCATCTGGCACGCTACCAATGTTTCCACAGGTTTGTGTTCGACTGAATTCGAAAAACATCCTCACCCCCTACTCACCTTACCTGTGCGTACCTGACTCTAACCTCCGACACCACTGCCTTTAATTACACTAATTACAAGCAATTACACGACACTACTCATGCCTGCCCCAAGGCCTGTTTCCTTCTCGTGCTGCTCCGTGCGATTCACAGGATCTCTATGGCTTCTCTTACAAACTCATGCCATCATGGTAATTAGTCTCCGATGAGTGTGAAGTGCAGAGTTTATGACCTCAGAAACAACAGAAGATAATTGCGTATTCTGGTTATTTAAACAGTGCACTTGTCAGAGGCTGTTTGAATAAAAAACACGACTGCGGAACTGCTGTCATGGGGAACATTGTTTGTTCAGTACGGATCTGGCTTTGAAAAGGGTTAAGGGTAGATTCTGACAGGATTATTTCCACAAACCAATTATCTATTGCGAATGATGTGGTCTGACGACTGCTGAATGGTTTTAGGGAAATTTTCTAGACTGTTTCATCCTTATCTCAAACTGTTATTGATGATAATCGCCAGCCAAATTACTTGGAAATGGCAATGGCTATGCTTCGGGATCGACAGCTGCGTTAACTTTAGTCTTAAAATCTCTGTTTCTCTATGACAGAGGCTCAAGTGCTGTCTGTATGTACTTATGTCTGTGATACTTGCTGTAAAAGAATACTGCGAAGTGTTTTTAGTATGTAATTTTCACTGTTAGAGGGCACATATTCACAACAAACAAAGGCATGGTCTGATGACAGATTTGCATTATATCCTATGGGACTCCTGCAGAAATCATGTTCATGGATGAGCTTAAGTATTCATTAGATTTTATCATAGTAGTGCGAATCGGAGTAAGGCCGAAAGCTGTTGAAGCGAAACAAGGCTGTTAAGTCAACTGCGGATGAAAAACACGCTTGACACGACACAAAAAGCTGTTGAGCTTTAAATATGAAAAAGTTCACCAATACCGATTTGTCTGGTCATGATCATGCAGAGCAGAAGAAGTGCCATTTTATAACAACAAACACATTTTAAGGTCGTGTTATAAAGCTGCTCTGTGCAGTTTAATGAAACACGCAACATATTAAAGAATCTTTGGTGTTCTGCTGTTTTTTTATGAAACCAAGCTAAAAATCAAGGGTGTCTGTGATGTCTTTAGCATGTTGACACAGAGCATATGTCCGTGTTGCTAGTTAAAATTGTTTATTTTTTTCTGAATTTTAACCTTTTTTTTTTAAACTTCAAGTGTTTTTTAAAAATATTTTTTATTGAAAAAAGTGTGCCTTTAGAAGTACTTCTAAACCAGTAATTCTGTAATTCAAAGAAATCATATACGGTACTGTGCAAAAGTTTCAGGATACTAACTAGTATTTTTAACATAAAAAGATCAGTTATGTCTATATTTTCCTGTAGCATGTCAGTTTGAAATATCAATTTACATTTCTAAACATTATTGTTGTCATTAATTATAAGTATACAGTATTTCTAAACATTATTGCTGTCATTAACTATACATATACAGTGAGGTTATTGTCTGCCAACAGCCAGTGCTCCACACAGAAACCTGATCTGATCATCATCCAGTCTGTCCGGGCTCTGGAATGACATGAAGAAACAGAAGAAACTAAATCCAGAAGAACTTTGGCATCATCTCTAAGAAAAACCATACCTAAAAAGCAAAGGTACTGTTCAAAGTTTTATGCACTCGAATTAATCAGCAATTGGTATGACCACATTTTGTATGTAAAACATTTGGTCTACTTGCCCAAAGTTCTTCAGTTTGCTTAGCTTTTTGTTGCCAAAGTTCTTCTGGATTTAATTTGTCTCAGTTTGTTTAGTTTCTTCATCTCATTCCAAACAAACAGGATGATGATCAGATCTCTGTGTGGAGCACTTGTTGTTGTCAGACTCCTTGTGCACAGAATAAGCTTACCATATACTTATAATTAATGACAAAAACAATGTTTAGAAATGTAAACTGATGTTGGGGCAGCACAGTGGCACAGTGGGTAGCACAATCACCTCACGGCAAGAAGGTTCAAGCCCCAGCTTCAGTTGGCATTCCCCGGGTTCGTGTGGGTTTTCCCTGGGTGCTCTGGCTTCCCCCATAGTACAAAGACATGTGGTACAGGTGAGTTGAATAAGCTAAATTGGCCGTAGTGTATGTGAGTGTGCACGGGTGTGTGGGTGTTTCCCAGTGTTGGGTTGTGGCCTGATTAATAAAGGGACTAAGCCGAAAAGAAAATGCATGAATCAATATCTCAAACCGACAGGCTACAGAAAAATTATAGAAATACCCAACTTCAAACCTTTTTTTTTTTTTTTTTTGGGAAAATAATGAATGGATTACAGAAGTGACAACCATATTATGCTAAAAGATGGGTATCATTTGTTTTTTTTATGATACATGTGACAAATCTGAATTAAATAATAAATAAATAAATAAATAGACTACCAGAAAAAAAAATCTACCAAAATGCTACCAGTGCCTAAATGCCACCTGAACTGATATATAAAAAAGATAGATGACAGCTAATTGTTTGTAAAAAGAAAAAATGCACATATAGTAAGCACATTGAACAAAAATTACAAATAACAGTTATATAACTGATTTAAAAAGTTGCATATTGTTTTTAGATTTCAATCCTTTACTGTAATCTGAATTCTGAATTGGTCTAGTACACATCAATGTTTGGTACACAACTCTAATTTTGCTGCTGGGTGAACTTGGGCCAAGCGTGTTGTTTTGTTTACTGGTTGTTCTGTTTAATCTACAGCGTCCTTCATCAGCGATTAAAGTTAAGCATTCTTATCTTGTCTTAACATGGCAGGAGTCGAGTGAGCTGATAATCATTTGACATTTTCTCACACACTTTTTGAGAGGTTTCTCTCTCACAGCTGGTAGTTAAGGGACTCTGTCTTCTAAGTCGTGGTAAATATTTACCAAGGGTTAATTGGCTGCTCATTGTTGGAAGGTGGAATTGTGGGAATTGTTCATTCTCATTCAGATCCGTGTGATTGTCTAAGTGTGCGCTGTGGCCTGTAGGGAGCTCCACAGGAATGGCTGATGTCTTGACTTCTGCATAGATAAAATCTGCTGATACGGACAACTCAGATGCAGTTCTCCCCCACTTAAACATTGGAAAAATTAGCCTAATTGCACTTTTTAGGACAAGAGGGTGTAGTCCACGATTGATAGAAGAGGATAGAGATAATTAATCATTCATTAAGGCTAAAAGGGTTCACTTTGAAATGTCACAAGAATAGTAAAAACATACGAATTTAATTACGTAAAATGTATTTAGAGACCTGTATAAATGCATATTAGGGCTGCACAATATTGTAAAAAATCTGACTTTGTGATATAAATATATTGCAATATGAATACTATTTCATCAGATGGCTTGAATAGCTCTATTTGTTAAAAAAATCATTATTTAGATTGGTTTGGTTGTTTTTTAAGGTGAGAATCATGTATAAAAATAAAATCAAATTGCAAGAATAAAAGAAAAGTAAAATAAACAGTTCTTAATGGTTTTCCAGAGAGTCAAACAGGACTCAGATACAGAAATTTAATAATGTAATGTAAAACAACACTATAATCTTCATCGTATTAATAAATTCATAATATTTTTTTCATTAAAGTTACAAATGTTTTACGTTATTGTGCTGAATGCTTTACACTTTCTTGAAATACCATTAAAACACATGCACATTCTAAAGTTTCAGTTATGGTTATACATTGCAATGACGTGTGTTTACACATATACAGTTGAAGTCAAAATAATTAGCCCTTCTCTAAAATTAATTATTTTTAATATATTTTCCAAGTGCTGTTTAACTGAGAGGATTTTTTTCAACACATTTTTAAAGACAATAATAAAAAAAAAATATTTCTAATAATGGATAACTAGGCAAGTCATCGTTTGAAAAAAGTTTGTTGAAATAAAATGATAACAATTTCATTGGAGGGATAATAATCTTTCCTTCAACATTATATAAAAACACTATATTTGGTCTATAATTCTTGGTTCATTAATGAGTTAGTTCATAATAGGGCTGAACAATATATTGTTTGAGCATTGATATCACAATGTGTGTATTTGCAATAGTCAATAAATGATGATTGGATTATTTAGAAACATTAAAGTATAAAAATACTATTACATTTTTTTAAAAAAATTATTCATACAATGATAACCATTTTTTCCATGTTTGATTAGTCGATTTCTGTACTTGAATATTGTTAGACTAAGAAAACCATGAAGCACTGTTTATTAATTTAGTTTTGCTTGTAATCTATTATATTTTATGCAGATGCACTGCATGGAAAAAGACTTGATCATCTCAGTTGATGATCAAGTATAATAATATAAATTAGATAAATAGATAAATTAGATAAATTAACGACATCTTTCCAAATAGAGCTATTACATTCACCTGGTGAAATGATATTCATATCGCAATATATCACAGAAAAACAAACTTTGGCAATGTCAGATTTTTTTCAATATTGTGCAGCCCTAGTTCATAAATCATTTAGCCTGTTTAGCCTGCACAGAAAGTAATTATAATTTTTTAATAGTTTATTTAGATAAAACGCTATTAATGGTATTCAAATGTATTAATTTGCTTATTTGTTTAAATATAAACACCATTTTGAAACAAAGAAATATAGCATATTTATATAATATAATAATAATATTGTACAATATAGACTCGTCCATCCACCCTTTCCTAGAACTGCAGAACCACAAGTATTTTACATGATGAAAT
>CAIGQQ010032522.1:1529934-1545716 GCA_903798035.1 Danio albolineatus
AGAGAGACAGAAACGAGGTGCTGAGAGAGAACAAGGGAATGATGGGAGTGAGATCAGAGGGGATTTTTCCTCCACTTGGGTGAAACAGACACGCACTGCCTGAAGGCCTGTTGATTAAAGCCGTCTTGCTGTCTCTGTCTGTCTGTCTCTCAGTCTCTCCATCTGCAGGTCTAATTAAAACACATTTGAGGTTCATCCAGTTCTCAAAATGGAATGAGAAAGAGATGCGGAAAGATTAGAGTTGACACTAGTTGAGTTGAGATTGTTTAAAGGGACAGTTCACCCAAAAATGAAAATTCTGATATCATTTACCCTCTCTTGTATTGGTCCAAACCTATATGGCTTTCTTTCTAGCTTGAAACAGATTTTTTGAAGAATGTTCCAGCTGTTTTAGTCCATGAAGTGAACGTGCTGTTCCTCACATTCATATTTCAGAAGTTAAAATAAAAGGAGCTGAAATGTAAATTAAAACACATTCTCAGTTCATCTCCACATGCTAATGAGAAAAAAGGGTCACACTTTATTTTGATGGTCCGTTTGTTGAATTGAAGTTTCATTACAACTAATTCTCATTACATTATAAGTAGACTGTTAGGTTGGGGTTAGGGTTGGGGTTAGGGGTAGGGTTAGTGTAAGTTAACATCTACTTGCAAAGTTTCTTCATTTATTCATTCATTTTCTTGTCGGCTTAGTCCCTTTATTAATCCGGGGTCGCCACAGCGGAATCAACCACCAACTTATCCAGCATATTTTTTTATGCAGCGGATGCCCTTCCAGTCACAACCCATCTCTGGGAAACATCCATACACACACATTCACACTCATACATAACGGACAATTTAGCCTACCCAATTCACCTATACCACATGTCTTTGGACTTGTGGGGGAAACCGGAGCACCCGGAGGAAACCCACGCAACCACGGGGAGAACATGCAAACTCCACACAGAAATGCCAACTGACCCAGCCGGGGCTCAAACCAGCGACCTTCTTGCTGTGAGGTGAACATGCTACTCACTATGCCACCGTGGCGCCCCGCAAAGTTTCTTATAGTCAGTTAAATGTCTGTTGAATGTCTGTATTAAGGAGACAGTCTACTAATACTCAAATGGACCGAAATAAAGTGTTACCGAAAAAAGTTTAGAATGCAACTTTTTTTTACTTAACTCTTTTTGTTTGAATGGTGAAGGCCTGTGGAGTCCAAAATAATTCTAGACCCCACTGATTTTTACTGTAAGAAGTAGGTATGGCAGCAGCTGAGAATGACATGACGTTTATTTAAACTTAACTATAAGCTTTACATTGTCAAGGCTTCATTCAAAGTTTATCTTTTTGGGTTATCTATCTGTTTTTTATGAATATTATATTTCCCTAAATATTTGTTTATTTATCCTATGCTTAATCAATTAAAAATTAACAAAAATCACTTCACTTCAGTTTACTTCTTAATGAAGAAGATTTTTTATGTTATCCAAACCATTTAAGCTAAAAGCCAACAGTGATGTGAGGATTATTTTCTATAAAATATTTTAGTTCAATATTTGTAATATTTAATATTTGTTCAAATTTATACAAACAAAACATCAATAAAAGGGCTGTTCACCCAAAAATGTTAATTTCCTCATTAAGTGCTTCTAAAATTCTAAGGATGTTTGTTTCTGTTGCAAAAGAAGAAATCCTGAGGATTGTTGAAAACCAGCAGAAATTAACTTCCATATTAGGTACAAAAAATACTACGGGAGTCAATGGATGTTTTTTCCAACATCCATATTTTATGAATAGTACACCATACTTTGTGTTCAACAGAAGAGAGAAACTCAAACAG
The DNA here is from genome assembly GCA_903798035.1 of Danio albolineatus. Taxonomy (NCBI): domain Eukaryota; kingdom Metazoa; phylum Chordata; class Actinopteri; order Cypriniformes; family Danionidae; genus Danio; species Danio albolineatus. The sequence goes on from CAIGQQ010032522.1 coordinate 1,531,759, forward strand.
GTTTGGGACAAGTGGTACATGATGACAGAGTTTTCATTTTTGGGGTGAACTTTCCCTTTAATGATATCATGAATAATCTTTGAATAATCTTGGTAAAATTTACTCTTCTAGTTCTGTTCATTTCTTTAAACATCCCTAATTTAAATTTCACGTGTTCATATTTGAATTGTGTTTACTTTAACAATTAAAATTCAGGGATTGGACTGGAAAGCAGGGACTTTTCAGGGACTGAAAGGAGTCTGGGGAAAAAGTCTAGAATTAAACTTTTTGTTTACTTTTTAGTCCATAAACAGCATTGGACCCTACTAACTTTTATATTGCATAAACAAACATTGACAATGACATTTTATTTTATTTTATTTTTTATATTTAATACATTGAACTTTATTTTATCGAGGCATCATATTAAGCGTTCCTTGATGATCCTTTAGTTAAAAAGGACACTTGTTATTAAATAATCTCTTTGAACTTTAGTTTCTTTAAAATCCATATTTTAAAATTCCAATTCAAATATTAATTAGGTTTATTATATCACACAAATAACAGGAACTGGGAACTTAAACACTTAAAGTCCCTGTAAACTGAAAGCTGCAATTGTTATTCTTTTTGTAATGTGACACAGTTCCTAGAGAAACGGTATTTTAAATGAGCAAACAGTGGGCGTGGCTTGTTTTTCCTACCGCTGGCTGAATGGACATAGCAAAGTAGGCATTTCATTCAGAAAGATCAGGAAAAGGGTTTTAGTCGAGTTATTACAACCTAACAGACACCTCCCCACCATTTGAGTTTGTAACTAACAGTTCAATCACATCATCTGATAAATTAACTGAAAACAAACAGGAAGTGCAATATACAGATTTCAATTAAAGATTAGAAGGGCAAATAATTTTTTTTCTTTATGACATGCAAAGATGAATTATTCACCACAAAACAGGCAATGTGAGCAAACAAAATCATATTATTTGTTTTGATTTCTGGGGGAATTGTTAATTACAGGAACTGGGTATGAAAAAAATCCTCTGTTCATTTTAAAATTGGCAAAGGTTTCAAATAAGACTTAATAAGAAATCATATACAAAAAGTGCTCAGGGGTAGCTTAAATATTGTGCTCTATGGGTAAGGGATTCAGAATAACAACAATCAGAATAAACAACATCAGAATAAACAACAAAAATCAGTCCAAGGCACTCGAAAAATATAGAAAACATTAAAAAGCCTTTATTCACATGGCTAATCCTTAAAAAAACCTATGCGTTTTGGCAAAGAACTGCCTTCATCAGGGTTACAGTGAATAAAACAGTGAAGAAATAACATAGTTTCAGCTGTTTTAATTCATATCATTAAAACAACAGTAAACCCCTCTGACTTTTATTTTACAAACAAAGAAGGAAAAAATATTTATGTTTGTTAATTTTATTAGATTAAAATCATACTATGTTTAGAACTTTAAACCTGACCTTGTCAAAGCTGTTTATTGTAATAAAAATGTTGTCTTTTCATAATTAGAAAATTGAAAGAAATTTTAAATGTAATTTCCAAATGAAGTAGAGAAAAAGTCAAAAAGAGGAAAGTTTTGACTGACTTCATGTAAAACTTATTTTTATCCCCAATTGATTTATTGGTCGAGCAAACAACAAAGAAAACAGGTTTCAATGACATAATGGTGAAATTTGTTGTTGGATCAAAAGGTTCATTGAGATTCAAATGTTCAAAATCACAAGCAAATAAAGCAAAGAAAAGGCATACAAAAAGCTGTATTGTCACCAGACAGAGTGTTAAAAGCAGGTTCCCCAGGTCTGGCCTGTGAATGCTTGATCTCAGCATGTTTTTCTGCTTAGGGTGAGTGTTCGGTCAGTCTCATTAGGAGAACGGCCGTGTGCTGCTCTTAAGAACACAGGATTACACCTGCTCCGTCCTGTGGGCTTAAGTCTGCACAAAAGCAGAGCGAGAGCGAGCAAGTCTCCAGCCGCTAAACTCCAGACTAGTCCTGCTATGTTGAGCTCAAAGCCCAAATCAAAGCCAGAGATTATGTGGCCCACTGACCCGCTAGAGGACAATAGAAAACAAGGACAGGGTCAACTTTATTATAACTCGCCTCTTCGAGATTCAGGTCAAAACAAATCAAGTATTTCACATTTTCTGAATGAACATTAGTCTCATGACACTACTTATCTGCTCATCAACGAGAAACGAAACCAGCAAACACCAACAAACTACTATTATGAGAAAAAAATATTAAATATTTTAGCCACAACATGTTCAGAATAAACAAATAATATTTTTAGGTATTTTTCGCAACCTTGCAGAGTGTTGGGGTAATGGATCACGTTATACGAATTACGTAATCTGATGACATTTTTCAAGTAACTGAAGTAGGCTACCAAACTACTTTTTCATTAATATCCGAGTTACTTTTTCGATAATGTTGTGTCAGTTACTTTATTTTCCCATGTAGTTACTGACAGTCATCCTGTCTCACGTTGAGAAAATTGAGAGTATAGTGTTGATGTTTTATGTACGATATGTAAACATGATACTTGCTGTGTATTTCTAGCTTAAGTGCAAACATGCTGTTGTTTATCTTGCACATACGCAAACAGATCCATTAAGAAAACATCCATTAAAATCCATACAAACGGTTAGATGAAAATTCAGTATATTAATTGAAGAGTTTTTTCCTATTCTTTCTTATTTTCCTATTCTCCTATTGTTAATGCAGTCCAGAAAGGTTTGTTTGAGTTGCGCCGTCAAATGTATACAGATGTGAATTTACATTTCCTTCAGCCAAAGTGTTATTCACTTGACATTTCACATTTGGTGTAAAATAGAGTCACATTTATCAGTTAAAAAAATAAATAAAAATAATAATAAAGGCATAAACATATAAAGGATGTTTATTTGCTGAAATTCATATTAAAGTCTGTTTTTTGGTAATGTGTAAAGTATCTTTGTAGGGCTTCTGTGCATGTTAGATAAATACATATTTTGACAAGAGAAAAAAAAACAATAAATCATTGTTTAAATGCTATAATGTTTTTTTTTTAAATCATAGACATGCATATACATACACATACTCAGCAGAATTGAGTGCACCCCATTTTGAAAATTAGCATTTTTGTCCATTTCTCAGTGAATATTGGCAATGTATTTTAGTGCATTTAAACAAAACAGATTTAATACACAAATATGTTTATTAAAATAGTATTTTAGTCACCAAACATATTTAGAAATTGAAAGATAATGCGATTAAATTCAAGTAAAATAATAATAATAAAAAAATACAACCTACAAAATTTTAACTAAAATTTTCAGGGTTTTTTTTGCTTCTCTTGATTTTTCCTTTTAAAAATGTATATATTACAAGGAAGCAAACCCAGCCCAGATAAAGAAAATAATGAAAAAGTAACGTTACAAATTAAACTAAGTAAAAAGTAATGCAAGATTGCTTTAAAGGAAACCTTCCCTAAACTGCTCTTTAGTGAATTAAAAAAACAAAAACAACAAAAAAACATGGACATGATGCTGATATTTTAACTGAGCTTGAAAACAGAAGTTAGATTATATACATGAGTGAGTGTTTACAAGTATTTAGAAAGTATAATTATATCATTTCATTTGTGCTCTGTGATTCACCTCAGATTTGTTTGAAACTGCCTTTGACAGAACATGGAAAGTCCCAAAGACTTCTGCCTTCCAGCTGTAAACCATACACCACGTTATTAAAAAATGATGAACAGAGAGATTTCAACCTTATTTGCTCTTTGATAGTGTGATAATAGGGACAGTTTCAGATTTCACCTATAAAAGTGCTCATGATGAAAATAAATGATAATCCTGGTAATAATTCTATAGCACTGTATTACAAAGAGCATAGTTTTTCCTTTTTGGGCACTGTATAGATTAATACTTTTATTCTGCATTGGCGCATTTATCAGATATGACAGTAAAGACTTTTATAATAGCACATTTTTGATTCCATAGCTGTTTTCTATATTAATAATAACAATATGCATTTTTTTGAGCAGCAAGTCAGCATATTAGTGTAAGATTTAAAACTAATGGATCATCCATGATGCTGAAACCATCAATAACAGGAATAAATTACATTTTAAAACATGTTAAAATAGAACAGCTATTTTAAATTATGCTTTTAATAAATAATATTTTTGTTGTAATCCTAAAAATATAAATAAATAAACACTTTAAAAATACAGATAATGGCCTGGCTAAATAAATAATATCAATAAATAAATAATTAAATATATAAGACAACGAAATGCTGCAAATGATGCTTATAAATTGTGCATGAACAATTTATAATTTCAATCTAAAAAAAAGGAATTTCCACTTCAAATCAAGGTGCCATAATGCAAAATAAAAGGCATATGATTAACAGAAATATATCCATGAATCCCAAGTTACTGACAATTTAGTCAAATTTAGTCAACTGTTAATATTGTAGTGACATAACATGAGGAAAACGAAGCTATCTGAGGGATAGTTAATGATGTAGCAAATTGCAATATCCCGTTACATAATGATTCATAGGCTCCCCTGGACCCCTATTTGATCTACATATATGACTGTTGCATTGTAGACATTCACACAAGAATGTGTGGACATGTTTAAACCGACAAACCAGCACACAGAGGTGAGTGGAGCTCTGGAGATGAGATGTTGAGAAGGTGTGGATGTTTGTGTTTTGAAACTCCTCCGTCAGTTAGTATTGCACAGTCATTTGTGAATAGCAAACCACAATATACACCGTGACACACTCCACCGCACCCATGCTTTCAAATATGAGAGGAATTTCCTTCATTCCCGGCCAAGAATTTGAACACGGAGATGTCCTTAAATCCCCTCTTTTCCTGTAGGCGATAAAGATTATTTGCATTTATATTTACATAATCTGAAAGTGTCCAAAAAAAGTGAGAAAATAAGACAGGCTTAATGCATTAATGCCATTGCACTTAGAAAAATGAGGATGCGGGGGAATCTGGCAGGTATGTTTATCATAAAATAAAACAACTTTAGTATTTAAAGAAAAGCATGTACATTTGATAAATAATGTCTAAAAGTGGTTGGCACTGACTTCTCACAGCAAGAAGGTCGATGGTTCGATTCCCAGCTGGGTCGGTTGGCATTTCTGTGTAGAGTTTGCATGTTCTCCCTGTGTTTGTGTGGAATTCCTCTGGGTGCTCCGGTTTTCCCCACATTCCAAAGACATACGTTGTAGATGAATTCAAGAGGTCACACTTTATTTTGATGGTCCGTTTGTTGAATTTAAGTTACATTGCATCTACATGCCAGCTGATTCTCATTAGGTTATAAGTAGACTGTTAGGTTGGGGTTAGGGTTTGGGTTAGTGTAAGTTGACATGTTGCAAAGTTTCTTATAGTCAGTTAAATGTCTGTTGAATGTCAGTATCAACAGATATTAAGCCGACAGTCTACTGATACTCAAATGGACCATCGAAATAAAGTGTTACTATTCAAGAATCTAAATGGGCTGTTGTGTATGTGTGAGAGTGTATAAGTGTTTCCCATTACTGGGTAGTGGCTGGAAGGGCATCCACTGCGTAAAACATATGCTGGATAAATTGGCGGTTCATTCTGCTGTGGCAACCTCTGATAAATAAGGGGACTAAGCCGAACGATAATGAATGAACGAATGAATATTTACCAAGTATTCATCTTTTGAATAATTGGTTTATTGTGATGGAAACCTAGTCTAAAAAAGCAGTGTGCATATATTTAAGTCTGTTTTGACCTTCTTTAAATAGGAACCTTTTGGGGGCCTAAAATGATACATTTTGAGTACAGGTTTCAAAGTGCAAATCAAACCCATCTCTAAGAAATCTATGAAATTAATATTATTATTTTTTACAATAAATCTTGGCCATCAGACCCAAATAAATGAAACTTTATTTTGAAGAGCAGTTCTATGGAACAAAATCAATGCCAAAAGTACTGATTTAAAAAGCTCAATTAACAAGTGATTGCATTTTAATGACATGAATTGCCAGGGTTTGTATTTTAATGTCCCGAAATTTAACATAGCTGTTTATTTAAGCTGTGAATATTTAAACTAAAAATACTTTGCACACATTTTCATATTTAAATTCAATACTTCATAATTCACCTTCCAAAATATTCAGTACTGTTTAAAAATACAATCTATATTATTCAAAAGACAACTTTCAGTTCATTTTAATTCAGTTCAAAAATTCGCTTCCATAAATTCAGTGGTTCAAATTCGGCTGTAACAAATTAAAAGTCCTTCTCCATTGGATCGGTACTCTATTGCTTTTCCTGCAGTTCCCGGATGTAATGTCGAATTTCAACAGCCGAATTTGAACCACTCAATTTATGGAAGCGAATTTTTGAACTGAATTAAAATGAACTGAAAGTTGCCTTTTGAATAATATATATTGTATTTTTAAACAGTACTGAATATTTTGAAAGTGAATTTTGGAGGTATGAAGTATTGAATTTAAATATGAAAATGTGTGCAAAATATTTTTAGTTTAAATATTCACAGTGTAAATAAACATTCATTCATTTTCTTTTTGGCTTAGTCCCTTTATTAATCCGGGGTCGCCACAACGGAATGAACCGCCAACTTATCCAGCATTTGTTTTATGCAGCGGATGCCCTTCCAGCTGCAACCCATCTCTGGGAAACATCCATACACACTCACAAACACACACTATGGACAATTTAGCTCACCCAATTCACCTGTACCACATGTCTTTGAACTGTGGGGGAAACCGGAACACCCGGAGGAAACCCACGCAACCACGGGGAGAACATGCAAACTCCACACAGAAATGCCAACTGACCCAGCCGAGGCTCGAAACCACAAACTTCTTGCTGTGAGGCGATCGTGCTACCCACTAGGCCACCGTGGCGCCCCGTAAATAAACAGCTATGTTAAATTTCAGGACATAAAAATACAAACCCTGGCAATTCATGTCATTAAAATGCAAGCACTTGTTAATTCAGTGCATATTTTTTTCAGTTAGTGTTATTCGGCAAGCTTTTTAATTCAGTACTTTTGGCATTGATTTTGTTCGATACAGTTCTCTGTGCTCAACATGCTCTTTAGCAAAGTTTAGTCTGATCTTTTGACTCTTGCTGCTGATGAAGGTGCTAACTGGGCTTTCAATCCAGATTCTTGCAGACATGGATACACTTTATGTGGAGATACACACCCTTATCCTTATCAGTTACTTGTGATCAATTCTAAATTGACCACTGAGATTCCTGGTACATGCTAAGTTGATGTCAAATAACTAGTGATGACAATATGTGGTTGTCTTGCTTCAGCTGTGCCAGTCTGGTCTGGACCAAAAAGCTGTGTTTAAACAGTTGTGTGTGGAGTGTGGGTTTCCTCCGGGTGTTCTGGTTTCCCCCACAGTCCAAAGACATGCAGTACAGGTGAATTGGGCAAACTAAGGTTCCGTTTACACTAATGCGTTTTCGTTTTAAAACGCATACGTTTTGCTACGGTTACGCCATCCGATCTGTCCACACTACGCCGGAGTTTTCGAGCCCCGAAAACGGAGCGTTTTGGAAACGCTGGAGAGGCCGTTTTTATTCTAAAACGCTGCTGCTCTGTCTCAGTGTGGATGGGGTAAAACGGACACATCCAAAGACGGAGGCGTGGCTGTAGAGATTCGCTATTAGATTGGGGCTTTTAGGTGATTGCGTAACCTTCCCTTATTCGTCAAGCCCCTATCACATGACTATAAAGCCACCGGAAGACTGCAGACCAGCCTTCACTGTAAACAACAACATAGACACAGAAATGGGAGCGTTGTAGGTGCTTTGTAACTTTGCCTTTTTTTACTACAACAGCTGCATATATTCACAGGAGGCAAGCTATTGTTCGAGCACTCGCTAATCGCGCGCGTTTCAAGCGACGGAAGCCCTATTTAGAATGCCGAGTGAGATACGTGCTTCCTGTTTATACTTTAACACGCATGCACAGAGTGAGCGAATGGTCACATGATATACGTTTTCGCTGGAGTAGTGTAGAGGGAGATATGTTCAGATATGCTGGGTGAAACGCTAGTGTGGATGCGGATCTTTTTCATGCTAAAACGCAGTTTTAAAACTAAAACGCACTAGTGTAATCGGGGCCTAAATTGGTTGTAGCGTATGTGTGTGGATGTGAGAGTGTATGGGTGTTTCCCAGTACTGGGTTGGAGCTGGAATTCTGCTGTGGTGACCCCTGATGAATAAAGGGACTAAGCTGAATAATTGAATGGAATTCGTAACTTCAATGAAGACTAAGCAATGACCTTGTAATTTAGGAGACTTTAGTCTGTTCTCTAATTCTTATGTCCGCTGATGAACTGCACTCTGCTGGTGTGAAGTTGATGCCTCCATCAGACCTGTCTGCAGGTACTGTTGTGTATTGAGGGATGTTGTTTGGAAGGTGATGCTAACAGACAGAGCTCTGTAGAGACTGTGTGTGTAATTGCCTCCATTACAGTGTGGCAGTGTGACAGCGGCTGGCAAAGGCCACACAGGGTCAATTGTGCCCTGCTGGAATGACTGCACTCTTCTCTGATCTGCCACAATAGATTTAGCAGAGAGTGAGGAAAGAGGACAGGTCTTTCAGAGAGAGATCAGCATGTACCCAATGTACAAAATCAACCTTAATGTAAGCTCACTAACTGGACTTTTGACGTCAGTTTTTTATACATGGAGACACTTAAGGTGCTGAATAATAGTGGCTTTGTCGCTGCTTAATGGGCAAATTATGGCTGAAAGGATGAGAAAATACTCTAAAAGACTAAATAAACAATCGCTGAACTGGACAAAAACAATAACTGTCAGAAGTTAGCAGAATGGTTTTCTTCTTGCTTAAACAAATGAATTTGGATTCAGTTAGGGTTTGGCCAAGTCATTGATTTGATGGTATTTCAATTCGGTAATGTGTTGTGTTTTACAGGCTAACAACTGCAACGAGAACAATCACACTGTAAAAGGTGGACACTTGAACAAATGACTTTTTTTCCAAGTTTTTTCCAACTTAATTTATTACAGTTTTCAGCAGTATATTAATTTGGAAAAAAAGAGATTATTTTAAGTGTAACAAGTTCAAGTAATTTGCTTGAGTTGATCCAGGAATATTTCGAAATGTGCAAAAATGGCTGATTACGCACACACACACACACACACACACACACACACACACACACACACACACACACATATTCAACAATACAACGTGTACCTATACTCAAGGCCGCCGCTAAGGGGGGGAAAGTTAGGACGATTCTAAGGGCCCATGCACTTTAGGGGCCCACAGAGATCTGCTTTATAATTAATAACAGTACTATAATGTGATATAAAATATGATTGTATCTCTAAATTACAAGTAAAACAATTTATTAGAAATAAAAAAATAAAACTACGACTTATATCTGCCCCTCGTGTCTGTCACTGTCAAATTGATAAGTGGTGGACAAAATCAATAATAAAATGCATAGGTCAGTATAACTACATTGCAGACAAATCGGATAGCTAGCTTGGTAGTACCATTTTTTCATGGGGCCCAAAATTGCTAGCAGCGCCCCTGCCTATACTATCTATAATTTTATGGGTTCAGTGGACAAAATTGTTGGTATCTTTCAGTTGAAGAAAGAAAAACTACTACAGACGCTGACAAACTTTCCTTCATTCATTTTCCTTCAGCTTATTCCCTTGTTTATCAGGTGTCACCACAGTGGAATGAACTCTTCCAGCATCAGAGGGATGCCCTTTCAGCTACAATCCAGTACTGGGAAACACCCATACACTCTCTCACTCACACACTACAGCCAATTTAGTTTTTTCAATCCACCTGTACCGCATGTATTTGAACTGTGGGGGAAACCGAAGCATGAAGAGGGAACCCATGTGAACACGAGGAGAACATGCAAACTTGAACCATCAACCTTCTTGCTGGGAGGCAACAGTGCTAACTGCTGAGCCACCGTGTCGCCCCACTGACATGAAACTGAAAAAAAAAATTATTATTAATAAAAAATGACTGAAAATATACTAATGAAAAAGAGATATGGCTTTCAAATTGTATTTAAAGAGGAGCATTAAACAGGCAAACTAATGAAACTGAAAAAATTAAAGGGCTTCAACAATTTTGTCCATGTTGTAAATTAAATCCAATATTTGAATGAGGGTTGTACAGAAATGTACATAAGCAGCCATTTTTGCAATATTTCAAAAAAATATGTTTCATATATATATATCATATTTTATATATGTAAAATCCAAAGATAAACTTGTATGTCATATGTATAATTTGTTAACATGTTTCATATTTCTAAATAGGGGCCAGCAGGCCAAAAAACTTAAAAAAAAAATACATAAATACACCTGGGTCATTGTTTCCCTTTTTTTTTTTTTTTTAGCTCTTTCTGTCATAATAAAGGGACAGTTTACCCCAAAAAAATAATAATAAATACTATTTACTCACCCTTCATTTGTTCCAAACCTGTGATTTTCTTTCTTCTAGTGAACACAGAAGAAGTTATTTAAAGTAAACTGGAAACTATTGACATCCATATAAACAAATACAATGGAAGTCACTTGCCACAGGTTTTCAGCTTTATTCAATGTATCTATTGTGCCCAACAAAAGAAATAAACTCAAACAGTTTTGAAATAAGTGAAAGCGTGAGTAAATGGTGACAGAATTATACTTTTTTGGATTAGATTTGATTCAATTTGTTGTCATTATACATGTACAAGAACACGGCAACAAAATGCAGTTTAGGTCCAACCAGGAGTGCAATAGCAGCAAGTGCAGGATATAGGTATAAGGTAAAAATGCAATTCTAGAAAACCATGGGTAATATTTACAGGTGGATGTACTATGAACATAATATTCAAGTTGTATAAACTAGAATCAGATGTTTATAAATAAATAAGTGCAGTGGATATGTACATTTACAAATGGGTATGAACAGTGTAGTGCAATGATTGTGCATGACAGTATATTAAGCATGCAATGTGAAATAGGGCAAGAAGGCATTGTGAGTTATGTGGAGAGTGTAGCAGTGTATGGCAGAAGTCTCATGAACTATGCCTTTGAAAGAACTATGACTTTAAATGACCAAACTCACTGCGCTCTTCAAGATAAGTTCCAAATGACTTTAAATGAATTAAATAATCAGCAGGAGAAATTAAATGTTCCGGCTGTTAGCCTTCGTCAGTAAATATAAATTATGAAGCCCAGATCATCTTTGTTGTTTATCAGAAAAAAGACTGTTAACAGTCAAACTTCAGCAACTCTGTCTTAAAAACTCTTCAAAACAACTCCATGCAGTGAGCCAATGGGCCAGCGCTCATCACAGTAATTATATCATGGAGGAGCGAGACATGGTGCCAAGCAAATTCAGATTAAACCAGCAGCAGTAGGGGCCAGTGTGTGTGTGTGTGTGTGTGTTTGTGTGTATGTGTGTGTTAGGGACAGGACCTTTTGATCATTTGGGCGCTTGGAGGGCGCGCTAATCACTCCTGACAGGCCCTTTCCGACAGATTCAGCGACAAACTTCTCGATTTTGCTCTGGTTTTTGAACTCTCCTCTGCCCTGCGGGGACTTGTCAAGCAATCTGATGTCAATGACCCAATTGTCCATTGGGCCTTTTCGGGTAACCCCAATGAGGTCCATGCCCCGTCTATTGTCTGCGAATGAACTCTAGTGCTGATTGCATTTTCTGGTAATTAAGCTTGTTCTTCCATTGATGGGGCCCATCACCATTGCGCCAACCAAGCGGGCACCGTTGGTGGGTTCACATTAGTGTACGGGGTACAGCGTAGTGTCACTTTGCGTGCTTGCACAGGTGCGGGGTTTTCCCACCGTAAAACGCTGCTCATTAGGTCATCGTGACGACGGAAGCGTATTTTGTTGCATTAAATTCTCATTAGTGCTGTTACAAAAGACCAGCCACTGACCTCGTTGCACTCGGGGGCACTGAGCTTGTTATATGCATATGCCTTGCTATAAGGTTTAATTGCTGTTGTGAATAAACTGTGGTATGAGCACTACGTGCAGGAGTTAACGCCTGCTGGTGTAAAGGGAGCTAAGGATGTGTTCGCATGCACTGCTGGATTAATCCTGATGATATGTAATCTACTGTAGATGAAGTAATCGGATTATAAAAAGTATGTACTCCTCATTATTCTAGTTTAAAATGACCACAGTAAGATTATAGTAACTTTTTGTATTATGTATTGTTCATGTTATTTAAACAGTGGCAGTAAATGTTTAGATTTAGATTTTTCGTATTTGTTAACCTTATATTGCTATTATTACTTTAGGTGTATTATGGTAATTTATCCATATTTTTTAAGTCTATAAAATATTAATCTAATAAGTTAAATAAAAAAATTAATAAATGTTTTATTTATTTATTTAAATAACATTTTTTAAAACTAATATTAATTTATCAGTATACAAATTTCCTGATTTAATAAAAGTCTCCTAAAACATGTTCTAAACTTTGTATATGAATAATTTTTTTTTGGACTTCTAACAGTTCTTTCAAAAATAGGTTCAATAATGTTAAAACATACATAAAACTAATGTTTATTAATATAAAGCATTAATTTATAACTATAACTATAATATATATATATATATATATAAAATGTATAAATATAATAAAATATATAAATATATAAAATATATAAATAAATATAACACAATATATACATAAATAAAATATATAAATAAATATAATAAAATATATAAATATATATATATATAATATATTACAAAATATATACATAAATAAAATATATAAATAAATATAATAAAATATATAAATATATAAGATATATAAATAAATATCTATAAAAAATTATATAAAATATAAAATATATAAATATAAAAAAATATACATTTTTATAATTTTATAAAATTGAATTAAATATGCAACTTTACAAAACTTTATCCTGTTTAGTGTATAGTTTTTATAACAAATTTTTGTTTTTATAACAAACCAACAGATTACCTGAATCAGTAACTCAGTAGTGAAGACTCTAGCCAGCATGTGTCAGTGTTACAGCACTCATAAACACATATACAGTTCTGCAAAAGACAACATCTTGCCAAAAAACACAGCAGAGGTTTCTCAGACTCACTCCTGATCACCAAGGTTTACGAGACAGGAGCCACCAAAACCCACATGTACACTAAATATACATATGCATGTGCATTTCAAGGCTCCAGGAATATCCTTGATGGTAGTGTTCTCTTCCAAATATGTCCCAGGACACATCATTTCTGAAGAATGAACCCGTCCACGGGGCGCCACCCCAGTGATCTGTCAGGCACCTACTCAAACACAATACTTACTCCTGCTCTAGGCAAATATGGAGGTCTGGTGACTATAAAAAGTCCTTGCAAGTTCCCATGTCATATTGTTTGACGACGTTCAACAATGGAAGATTTCCTTTGACCTTTTCACATTGAAAATAACATGTTGAGGATGAAGTTGAGGATGAAGTTTCAGTTTTTGTTTGAAATGCAAGTATAAAATGCAATACAATCAAATGTGTTTAACTAATTCTGTTAACAGGTTGTTACAACAAGAAATATGTCTGTCTGTCTATTGGTATCCATCCATCCATCCACCCATCCACCCACCCATCCACCCATCCATCCATCCATCCATCCATCCATCCATCCATCCATCCATCCATCCATCCATCTACCCATCCATCCATCCATCCATCCATCCACCCACCCATCCACCCATCCATCTATCCATCCATCCATCCACTGGTCTGTCTGTCAGTCTCTATCTATTTGTGACTGTCTTTCGGTATCTGTCTATATGTCTGTCTGTTGATGTCTGTCTCTATCTAACTGTCTGTTACGTTATCGCCTACTGATATCTATCTATCTATCTATCTATCTATCTATCTATCTATCTATCTA
>CAIGQQ010032522.1:1545726-1563410 GCA_903798035.1 Danio albolineatus
TCTATCTATCTATCTATCTATCTATCTATCTATCTATCTATCTATCTGTCTGTCTATCTGTCTGTCTGTCTGTCTGTCTGTCTGTCTGTCTCTATCTGTCTGTCTGTCTGTCTGTCGCTATTTATCTATCTGTGACTGTCTTTCGGTATCTGTTTATATGTCGTCCGTCCGTCCGTCCATCCATCCATCCATCGATTTATCTGCCGGTCTGTTGGTCTCTATTTATCTATCTGTGACTGTCTTTCAGTATCTGTTTCTATGTCTGCCATCCATCTATCCGTCCGTCCGTCCGTCCGTCCGTCCGTCCGTCCATCCGCGCGCCCGTCCGCCGGTCTGTCGGTCTCTATTTATCTATCTGTGACTGTCTTTCGGTATCTATATGTCTTTCTGTCTGTCTCTATCTAACTGTCTGTCTGTCGTCTATTGATATCTATTTATCTGCCTGTCTGTTGGTATCTATCTATCTATCTATCCATCCATCCGTCCGTCCGTCCGTCCGTCCGTCTGTCTGTCTCTGTCTATCTATCTATCTATCTATCGATCGATCGATCGATCGATCGATCAATCGATCGATCGATCGATCGATCGATAGATAGATACATAGATAATTATCGCTAATTATCTATCTGTGACTGTCAGTATCTGCCTATATGTTTGTCTGTTTGTTCATCATTCCATCTGATGATTTTTAATTAATCTGTCACGTTTCCCGTTTAAACTGCTCAAGGTCTGTTAATAAAAGTATAAGAGACTGTGAATATATTTTACTGTGTCATCGTACTTTGAAAGTTATCATTCAGTGTTGTTTCTGCTGGTCACTCTGGCCGTCTCATACTCTGTTAACCCACTCCAGGTGCGGTGGCGTCTGTAGAGATAGCTGGGATTTGTGGAGGGGGCAGGAGGTGTCAGATCCTGAAAAGCCAGACTGAGGAACCCGATAGTGTCTGGGTGCTGGAGGTCTGGACCGGGGCAGAAGGGTCTGGGGCTCCGGGTATTGAGGGCAGGATTATTGGGGACAAGCTGAAGAGAGATGAGGGCAGAGAGCAGTCTGACCCAGCAGGAGAGAGAGAGAGAAATAGAGGAGTGGGTGAGATGGGGGGAAACCACTCAAAGACTGACAAAGGGAAATAATGAAAGTCAAGGAATGCTGGAGTAAGCACAAGGTTAAGACAGTGAAAGAAAGAAAGAAAGAAAGAAAGAAAGAAAGAAAGAAAGAAAGAAAGAAAGAAAGAAAGAAAACTATTTAAGAATATATTTATTCATTCATTCGTTTTCCTTCGGCTTAGTCTCTTTATAAATCAGGGGTCGCCACAGCGGAATGAACCGTCAACATATCCAACATAAGTTTTACACAGCGGATGCTCTTCCAGCCGCAACCCAGCACTGGGAAACACCCATACACTCTCACATTTACACACATACTAAGGACAATTTAGCATACCCAATTCACCTATAGTGCAGGTCTTTGGATTGTGTGTGAAACCTGAGCACAAGGAGGAAAACCACACCAACACGGGGAGAACATGCAAACTCTACACAAATGTCAACTGACCCAGCCGAGGCTTGAACCAGCAATCTTACTGCTGTGAGGCGACATCGCTACCCACTGCGCCACCGATCCACTAAGAATATATTTAATTGACTTTAATATACAAAATTATGAAATTTTATTTAAAATACATTCTTTTACAGTATTTTGACATTTCTGTTCATCAAAGACTACTGAACTTACTCCACAAAAAATAAAAGTGCAAATTTTTTTTCTATTAAAATAATAATTATAAATGTTTAGATTTGTCATCGAGAATAAATAACATTTTAAAATATACAAAGTGTTTATTTGCAATTACAGTATTTTAAAAGCTTTACCTTTTTTTTCATAAAAGCTTTTTTGTTTTTTACTTCTTTTTTTTTAAACTTATGTCTGTTAACCCCCTGAAACCTTCGTTCATCTTCAGAACATAAATTAGGATCATATAAATGAACTCTGAGAGCTTCCTCATTCTCCACAACATGGTTTCAGACCCAGTTTAAAGTCCAGAAAAGTACCAGCAAACTGACCACATGCCTTTAGTGGTTCAGTCCAAATATTCTCAATACTTTTGTGCACACATTAAACAAAGATAATGACTTTATTCAACAGTTTCTTCTCCACAGTGTTAGTATATGGTGCACATTTTTGGGTTTCACAGCAATAACCCTGAATTATTGAATAATGTTTATCAGCTTAGCAGGATTATTGAACACGATTTTGACAACTTTACTTCTGAAAAAAAAAACATTTTATTTTAAAAGCAACAAGTGCTCTATTAAAGCAATGAACTACACTTCTAAATGCCCTGGCAAATTTATGATATAAACATATAAGATCAGACCAATATTATTCACCAAACATGCTCTCAAAATTAGAATAGTCACCAGATAGGCTTTTTTTTTTTTTTTTTTTAAGTGTGCATACATGGTTGTAGACCGACAGATATCTTCACTCTCTCACTGAAGTCTCCACAAACACACACTCATATTCCAGGAGGACTTGACCTCCTGACAGATGAATCTATTTCTCTTTCATTTTCTCTCTTACTCTCTCATCCTTTTCCTCTCGTCTGAGACACAGGACGTCTCCATGCTAAAGTGCTGAAAGATTTGGACACGTCCTGTGACAGAGACCACAGTGAACCACAACTGCTGTTTGACCACACACACATACATAGTTGATATTGGTGGTTTATGAGGACTCTACATAGGTGTAGTATAAAAACAGCTTATTATCTAGCTTCACCTTTTGGCAAACCTGTGACAAATTTTAAATGTCAAACGTATGTTTAAAGTATGCAAAGTTTGATGTTTAACTGTTTTGAACTACCAGGACACAAGTCAGGTCCTCATAAATCATCTCAACCCTGTAATACACTGTAAAAAAATGATAAAGTGTTAATAAGAGTTACCTTATGTTGTGATTCACACGTGTTTTCCTTTTATTTTACGGCTGTGAATTGCATTATGGGACCTTGATCTCTCCTCTGTGGACTCTTGATGATTACAATTCATCTCTACAGTTTAGCAAAGTGACATTCATTGACATTTTAGGGGTTGAACAAATATAATGTATAATAAATAATATAAATAATATATAAAAGTCTGTAAAATAACAGAAAATGTAGTGACAGTTTATTACAAGGTAGTTGTACTATAACATACAACACCAACCCAGACAATATACCACTTTAAACTATAACAAATGTTCATAAAAAACTCTTTTTCCAACTTTTCAAGGTTAAAATTTGTTTAAAGAAAAAAAGATCAAGACCCCATAATGCAAGTGTCACGATCACACAAGGAGTAGCATCTCTTCTATTTATTCAAACAAGCAGGTTTAATCAACAGTAGATGCAGGTAAGTGATAGTCTTTGTAGATGAGCAGATGGAATGTTGTTTACGATGTAAACAAGGAGCTTCAGTCAGACATATAGTAAAAAATCACATCTCTTCATGATAGCTTGTTTATCCACAGGTTTGAGAGAAACGTCCAGGAGAATCATGGAAGAGAACATAAGAAGACGAATCAGGGCAAAAGTAAGGTGAACCATCTGACATCAATTCCAGCCAAGGACTGACTGGAATCGCTGGGGTTATAAAGGGAGTGCAAATGATGAGTGCAGGTGTGTTAGATTAGAGCTCAGGTGATAGTGCTCTGGTGTGATGAAAGGCTGGCAGGAGATGGGGAACGCTGATTGGTGCTGAGTGAACGAGATGGTGAGGGTAACTGGTGATTGGAGCAGCAGGAACGAGACGGGATGTGACAGCAAGTCAAAAGCATTAATAAAAAAATTCAAAATCAAATTTAAACAATGTAAATCAAAGAAAATTTATTTTTACAGTGTAGGTGTAATTATACAAATCTGTGTCCTCATAAACCACAAAAACCAGCTTCAGTCATCTTTATCAATGAATGTGTATAGCACTGACACACTTTGCCATTGTTGTCTTATTTAAAAAAAGTATGCCCAATAGCCATATTGTATCATTGTCAGGCAGCTAAAGTAAACACGAGTGTCATTAAACAGGGTGTTGTTTGCCGTTCGTGACTATTGCAGAGAAACACGTGGAAGCTTGTTTGTGTGACGTCAAACTTTCTTCTTTATAGCCTAGAGGTGTGAATATTCAAATCAGGCGGCTTCTCAAAAAAGGTTAATCATACAGTATGTGCACATAGATTCTACAGTCAGCCTTCACTGGTAATCTAAATACAGTTGCAATCCCCCATGCGATATATACAGTGTATTGATAACTTATTATTATTAATAAAACTTCTAAGGTCACATTCGTGAGTGTTATTTTCAACTGGCTATGAGATGTTCCATTTTGGTGGAAATGTACAATTTATATATACATTTATTAAAACTTTAATGTTCTAAATAACTTCAAGATACAATTTCAGGGAAAAAAATACAAAAATTGTAAAAATGAAATAATGAAATATTGAAGTATGTTTCGGCACCACGGTGGCCTAGTGGTTAGCACGTTCGCCTCACAGCAAGAAGGTCGCTGGTTCGAGCCCCGGCTGGGTCAGTTGGCATTTTTGTGTGGAGTTTGCATGTTCTCCCCATGGTTGCATGGGTTTCCTCGGGTGCTCCGGTTTCCCCCACGAGTCCAAAGACATGTGGCATAGGTGATTTGGGTAGGCTAAATTGTCCGTATAAGTGTGAATGTGTGTGTGTGTGGATGTTTCCCAGGGATGGGTTGCGGCTGGAAGGGCATCCACTGCGTAAAAATATGCTGGATAAGTTGGCGGTTGATTCCGCTGTGGCGACCCTAGATTAATAAAGGGACTAAGCCGACAAGAAAATGAATGAATGAATGAATGAAGTATGTTTCATATTTACATAAATCAATTTGTTTTTAGTCAGAAATTCTATCTTGAATTGATTTGAAACGTTAAAACTGCATTTTATATGCTTTCTATATTCGTGTATACAATATTCTGACCTGCTCTTATTAATATATAAAGAAATAAGTGATCATACTATACACACATATTTATTTATTAATGAGTTATTTTAAACAATA
The DNA here is from genome assembly GCA_903798035.1 of Danio albolineatus. Lineage (NCBI taxonomy): Eukaryota > Metazoa > Chordata > Actinopteri > Cypriniformes > Danionidae > Danio > Danio albolineatus. The sequence goes on from CAIGQQ010032522.1 coordinate 1,550,794, forward strand.
ATTTAGGTAAAACCTGGTGTGTTCAAGAAAAGTATAAAATCTTTACAAGAACAATTAATGAGTAAATCACTGCTACATTTGAGTATGTCATTAGACTTTTGAAATGAAAGATTTTAAATGTTAGTTCTGAATAACATAAACTGGTAACACTTTATTTTGATAGTCCATTTTTGTATTAGTAGAGTGCCTGCTTAATATCTGTTGATACTGACATTTAACAGTCCTTCAACAGACATTTAACTGACTATAAAAAACTTTGCAAGTACATGTTAACTTACATTAACCCCAACCTAACAGTCTACTTATAATCTAATGAGAATTAGTTGCCATGTAGATGCAATGTAACTTAAATTCAACAAACAGACCTTCAAAATAAAGTGTGACCCATAAACTATCGTTTTATCGTGAACAAGATTTTAGTAAGTGTCTCCTGTAAATCATGGTAAAAAAAGAACCACACAGGATACATTCTAATGTCTGAAAAGCTAGATTACAAGTATAATTTTGGTGCTTTGGTTTGAATTTGTAATGGTTAGACATTTTAAAATGAATACCTTTAGAGATTCTTAACTGCAAGTGTTCCTTAAAAACATTTGATCCAAACCAAACAAGGGGGGAAAAGCAGAACATGACTGTCTCTAGTGGTCACTGGAGAAACTGTAGTACAGACGAGTAGATTGCTGAGGCCATTTTCCTTTTATATATCAGGTACTAATCCAGGAGTTCAAAAAATCAGATTAGTAGTTTGCATATTGTATTTAGTATTTTATTATTGTCTTGTCTCCAACAGACAAACAAAGACATGATGTTTCATGCTCATAAAAACAAAACATTTTCATCAAGGAAGTTTCTCTGGTGATGTCCACATTTCTGTCTTTCCCTGATTTTTTTTCCTGTCACAATGTCACAGAAAATAACCTTTGCTTTTAGCCATAACATTACTAACACATTCAATACATCTGCTGTTGTCACAAATCTGTACACACATCCAGAATCAACAGGCTTTCTCCGTCACAAACAACATTCTTACAAACAAATCCCCTTCAAAACACAAACATGGTCAAAAAAGGAGAAATCATTGCCGCTGTTTACACATCCACAAACGGTAATGTTTTTAACTTACTTTGTGAGCTAGCATCGGATACACTCTTCTCTCATAGTTTGCAAAGATAAAGCTGGAGTGTTTTGGTCAAATGTTACACCAATTAGTGCATTTTGTTATTTAAATGAGCAAACGGTAGCATGAAATGCAGAAACAAACATGATTTAAATGAACATTCAACACATTAAACTGGATTGCACAAAATGTTTTAACAAAACACAATCATGTAAGACATTCAAACTTAGGAAATGCATTTGGAAAGAGCTTCTAAAAACACTGTTAAGACTTGAACAAAAGGGAAATAGTCGATAGTTCACCTGAAAATGCTGGACATAATGCTGATCCTCATGTTGTTTTAAACCTGTATGATGTTCATGAAATATTTTTAAAAAGGATAGATTTTTAATAATATCCTGGTTACTTTTTGCCAAAACACAGAAAATCCTTCCTATGCTCTAGATATGTTATGGACTATTGTTAAAATGCACAATTTTGATGTTCATTGAAGAACTGTATGATATTTCACATGTAATCGGTTTGGGACATGTTGAGCAAACACATCAAGGTATTCACATGTGACCTTGGACCACAAAGCCTGGTTATGTTGGGCATGGGTTTAATAGTGGGAAAAGCCATAAGTCAGAATTATGACATTTTATTTTATGGCAAAAATCATCTTCCACAAAGACATTTTTTTAATTTCCTTCTGTAAATACATCAAAATGTACTTTTGGGTTAATACACTAAAAAAATAATTAATTGGATTTACAATTTTTTTTAAGGTAAGTGGCTGTAAGCAATTTATTTTGGCTGAACTTAAACAAATTAGTAAAGTTGAAAATTACTGAATTTAATTTGTTTGTTTAAATTCAACACAAAATCAACATTTTTCATTGTAAAATGCTCGAACTCATTCTGAACAACTTTAAAGGCGATATACTCAAGCCTCATTCACACTACGAGCGACTCGCAGCGGCAAAGTGACAAGCGCCATTTATTTCAATGGAGCGTGAGCGACTTCCCGGTACGACAGCGACCGTTGGTGATGGGGTGGGTGTGTTGAGCAACACGACAAAGTTGAGAATCCTTCAACTTTGGGCAAATGAAGAGTGACTTTCTTGAGCAACAGCCAATAGGAGCACCAGTAGAGCTCACTTGGTCCTGCTGTAGACCTACACAGACCTGCATTTGCAGCAGATCGCCCGCCAGAGCGACAGGCAGTTACAAAGACGCTGCTAGTGTAAATGAGGCATTGGAATTTAGTTTTTTCTGAACCCTCAGATTCCAGACATTGTCCAATCAAAATGTACAATTTATTTTGATATTTTGAAATTTATTTTGTTTTTTCTACAGTTTTCCGTGCAAGTTCATCCACTGAAAATAAAACATGTTTGTTTTGGTTTCCTTCCATCAAAGTCTGACCATTTGCTTCTTAGTTTAAATTGGGTAGTTAATTGGGACGCTTTTATGATTCTTTTACTGAGCTTTACTTGTCATTTTAGCAACTAAAATACAAATAAAGTACAATAACTCACTTAAATTATATGGAAAAGATCATACAGGATATTCTTCAAAAGGACACCTTTTAAATTCCATCAAAGAAAGAAATGTGTATGGTTTAGAATGACATGAGGATGAATGAAACAGAATGAATTCTGGGTGAACTATGGAAATGTAAACATTAACAAGCTGAAACACCTATGCTTATACAAATACCTGCTATAACATGCACATTTCTTTTCCAGGCCCATTTGATTACTGTGAAAACAAGCTGAGAGCCGCACACCTGAGACACCTTTGACCTTGACACCTGCCCCTGACGAAGGAGAGCAAGGACACCTGGGATATCTGTACTACAGTATGTGCCCACACGCTCGCAGTAATAAGAGATGTCTATACAGAAGCAGGTACAGGTTTTATGCGCTCAGAACCATTGAATTTTTTAGTACACACTTAGGCTTCTTGTACTCGTATTAGGTTTTGGAATTTTTTAAACAAACAGCGCAGCATGCAAGATTGCTATTTATCATATGCATCATTGTCAGTTGTATTGTTGTATTCATCTGTGGGAAAAGCTTTTACTAAATGAATGAATATAAAAGTCATTGTTCATGCAGTAAGTCTGTAGTTTAGTTTAGTTTAGCGCTGCTTAAAAGGAGCATTAATTTGCAGAAATGCAGGACCAAAGTTTAGGATTAAACCTCAACCCAGGATTAGATCCCATCTGGTCATTTGTATCCGACGCTCATGGATGGTCAAAAGTGGACGATGTAACCAGTTGTCGTCTTCTTGGTTTCAGCTTCAGAGAGCCATAGCGAGGCTTGAAAAAAACAACAACATCATTACACACACTTGATCTTCAATATTCTTCAGTAAGTACTACTACACATCAAGAATTATGACTATAAAAATAACTATAGTCAATTATTTTAGCTTATTTATCATAAGCATGTGCTGCAATGTTGTCATTTGTCTCTTTAAATCTTCTCGCTCTTTAAAAACAGGATGGGCTCTTTTTAAGTTCGAAAACATGTTTGGACTATGTTTTGGACATGATTTATACAGAATCTTCCTTCTTTGCCATTGCCCTTTTAGATATATCGTCTGGACAATTCTTTTAAATTTAAGACAATTTTAAAGGGGTCTTATAATGCCCTTTAAGTACCAATTCACACTATTAATTACTGAATTGTTACCTGCTTATTACAATATTGGCTGTTCATTAGTACTTAAAGTATAATCTCATTCTGCATCTTAATCTAATGATACCTAAACCCAATTCCTACCTCACCATCTATTAATAAGCAGCAAGATAGTACTTTATTGAGCCAAAAGTCTTAGTAAATGGTTTATTAATAGTGTGAATTTTACCTTAAAATAAAGAGTGACCAAAAAATGAATTTTCAGCTCAAATTACGCTTTGGATGATTATACCATGCTGATTATGCATTTTTTTAAAACTGCGTGTGTAACTTAAATGCAAATAACCTGCTGGTCACTCCAAATTTTTCAAAAGAGGGTGGAGCCTTTACAACCTGTGCCTCAGTTACTCTGCCAACAACAAACAAAACATCTGCATGTGTTTTAAAGCCTTGTCGATTTAAAGGTTCAAGACGCCCTGGAGTACTTTTTAAAAAACATTTCAGATTTGTGTGTGTTGAGCATCATTTAAGACACCGTTAGCACCTGTCAGCTTTAGTTGTGGGGAAAACTGGATCATTTTGAGCTTTTGTCAGCTAATTTCATTTTCTGGGTTTGAAATAATTTTAGGGTGATCAAATTCGGTGACGTTGCGCGAATCTGCTAGTGGAGTGATGATGCGTCGGTTTCTCATTATTATTCATAGCGGAGTTTTCTTATCCTAAGAGAAGACCCTGCTTCTTAATTATTTATGAGAGCATGTGCTTTCCGAAAGCAAGGCAGACCTGCCAAGCTGTGACCCAATGACTGGGTGAGACCCCGTCTGCATGGCATGGGTCGAATGTGATTCTTTCCATAATCCACGGGGTTTGTTGCAAGTTTTTCCCCGCGATTCTGTCAGGGCCGATACAGCTAAGTTCTTGGTTTGCAGCAATAATTTTTGTCAGGAGAGCTGTACGAGAATTGGAGAATGGCGGCCATTGAGACACATCGCCTATATCCGTGCTGCTGTTTGCATATTTTTTAAATTCTCCAGAATACAGGCAACGTTATTGGTTGAAATAGAGAGGGAAAGAGACCTGCTGCACTGCTATCCTCTGTTTCTGCATTTAGACCCGGGGATTGAGGAGGAGAGTAGTCCTCCTCATTCATAATGTTTATAAAAACATGATTATCTTTATAATGATATAACAAATTGTGGTTATGTGGATATGAAATTACGAATAACAAATGTAGCAGGACATTAAATTACTGTTTATTTCTTTGTATTTTAAAATGTATATACAGTATAAAATCATGGGTCTCCTCACGGTTTTTGTCTCATTTTGTGAGCCAACTGATTGATTGAGTTGTTCTCTCCCCTCTTTTTCCCCTGCGTTGCCACGCCCACTCCTGATCACGGCTCTACAAGCCCAATACAAAGTAGACTTGAACCAAAAGAGGGGGGTTTCATGGCCCTTTAAACTCCTAATATATGGAATTGTGAATCCAAAGACATAGCACACACAGAAGGTTGCTATCACATGCAATTATGTGCCAACTTAACGTTCATTTTCACTGTTTTACATCAACTAACAAATACACAAAAGGCTAATAAGAAGATAATAAGACCCCATCTGATTGGTCATATTTGGATAAACAAACTATGAATGCAGCACATGGACAATTGCACATAAAATACATAAAAATGATATGTTCTCTCTACAGATATTGCATATACTATTATCGTGATAAAGATCATTTTCTGATATACTGTATTGTGTAACAATAATACATAATACATGATATAATGTTTGTTATGTCTGTGAGTTTTAACAATTGCAGAAGATATTGTGTATATCAGTTTATTAGGTCTATAAAACCGCATCTCTCGGACTTGGTTACAGCAAACTACTTACGAAAGCCAATCAGGTTAAATTGTTAAATATTGGGATATTTTTACATGTACAGTATCTTCCAGGAAGACAATTCAGGACTTCAATGAAGACGTTTGAGAGAGTTCAAAATCTGTGCTTCCTGTAGAGTGGATGTTCTGCTTTGTAACTGCAGATTTTTTTCATCCTTAGCCAGCAACATAGCATACTTAAGTAAGTGTAAAAAGCATACACTTTCAGATCTTTACAGTCATTGTCATAGTTATCATCCTTGATGTGAACGAGCCTTTAAAAATCTGAGAACACCAGGCAAAATGTTTGTATTTTGTTTTGAATTGTGTTATAACTGAATCTGTGATATATGCGTGTACAAGTCCTACCTCTTTGCGTGCTGCTTTGGCACGAGTGAGTTTCACGCTCTGAGATCTGCGTAGCCCCTTCTGCACAGACGCCTCATCATCAGAGAATACTCCATCTGTTTCCTCCTCATGACCCTCCCCTGTCTGTTTATATGGCTCTGGTGGAGCAGATGCACAGAGGAAGCAATAAAGATCTCAAACAAGTGGGATTGAACCTTGAAGAATTACTTTCCTTCGCCAAATTTTTATTCTGTCATCATTTACTCACCCTCATGTTACCCCAAACCCATTTGTGACTTTGTGGAAAACACAGAAATACAAACACTATGAATAGATTCTGAAGCTGATTCTCAAAAAAACAAAGGATGCAAAATCTCCAGAGAATTAGTTGTAATATACAGTATTCAACATTTGAAGTGGATAAAAAACGATTATAAAAATTGAACAAACAAAAATGAGTGTTGTTAAAAGGGTGGTCCACTACGATATCATATTTTAAACTTTAGTTAATGTGTAATGTAGCTGTGTGAACATAAACAACATCTCTGAATGTAAAACGCTCAAAGTCCAATGCAAACAGAGATATTGGCTTTTACAGCGTTAGCTTAGCAAAGCCTACAGCGAACAAAGTTTGGGGATTACAAAAAAATACATCCGGGTTAATGATGTCATAAACCCTTCAGGTTATGCTCAAACACCCAGCGCCGTGAAGAGGAGACCCAGAGGCGCTGTAGTGTTATAGCAGAGAAAGCTAAAATGCCATCCAAATGCTGCTATTTCCACAGAGCTTTTTCTGTTTCTGTATTTGGGCTTCCAAAGGACACGACACAAAGACAGAAGTGCTTACAGTTTATTTTAATTATGTTCCAGAGAATTCTAAAAATATATAGCTAGCATTTGAAAGGTCATTTACAGTTACACTGACTGTATTTACACAGCAGAAGCAAATTGTGTGCTAGTAGATGCGTGACGCTGCCATTATGTTAGCTGACCAATCAGAGCCTCTTGAGCGCGGGCTTTCAGAGAAACTAGGAAATATGACTGTCGTTTTCATGTTAGCTGAGTAGCTGTATATAATAAAAGAAAGATATATGAAAAATAATTTTTTTATTTTTTTAATTGATTTTTTATTCTTTATTTTATTTTTTATAACAAGTGAAGCATTAGCACACATTGCTTTGCATCTTATAAACACAACCAAGTATTAAAACTACACTCTGGACCACCCCTTTAAATAGTATTAGGCAACTTTGAAAAAGGAATGTGATGCACTTCATATGTTGATAACAACCCAGGCTCATTATGAAAACGTACCTCTATACACATTTCTGGAGTGTGCCAAATACATCCCAGGAGCTAATTTTTTTTTCGTGAATCCACCAGAGGCTGCTGTGTACCTTTTTTGAGATCTCAAATTTCTCTATCGAGTGCCATTCGCGCCTGCTTTTCTCGCGTAAATCCACCAGAGGCTGCTGTCGACTGTCTGACTGAATGACTCACCCATCCTCCTCCTTCCCTAAACCCAACTGATAGCGTTTTCAAAAGCACCGATATACCAGAATTCCAGAATTACTTTTTCTATGCATTTATCATGTATGGATTTTTTAAAAATTCTTTGTTTAAATGTTGTAAACCATGAACCAAACCAACCAGCATAAATTGCAGCATTACTAACATTGTTTTCGAGCAAACAATGTATTTGAAAATCTAACAAAAGGCAATTCGGTTCTCTAATAAATGTAGTTGATTTATGGTTTATTATTATTATTTTGTTATTGATATTATCTTTGTTTGTGTAATTGTTGGTATTTTTTGTGTGTGTCATTTTTGTTATATGTGAAGCACCATACCATGTCAGAATAAATTGCCACAAGTGTATTAAAGAGCCCATATTATGGATTTTTGAAAATGACCTTCCATGCAGTGTGTTACACAGCTCTAAGTAAAGTGAAATGTCCAGCTAAGGCTTAAATCTGAAAGTGCAAAGTGTTTAAAACGATTGATTCATATATAAATGAGTCGACTCATTGTTGTTTAAATGAATCGTTATTAGAACGAGTCTTTAGCCGTTTCGGCTTTACGTCAACGCGAAACATAATAGTTGCGCGCGCAGACCCAGGATTGCAACTGAGAAATTGAACTGCCCGGCCCCGCCCACAGACAGGAAGGGAAAGTGGAAGACAACAAGCACTGTATTGCAGTAAGTGTTGTAGCATAACCAGCGGGACAGCAGTGACGTGTGATCTGAGTAATATCTAAGTAAATCTTTATACTGTTTGATGGCAGTATAAAGATTTAGAGAGAAGTTATTGACAGCTTTTTTAGTTTTGGTTTTCGCGTTTTGCTCTTTGTAGACGGTCCCTAAGGACCGGTCTCTCTGCCGCCTGCACAGAGTTTAATATCATGCATCCAGCGCAAAGGCAAAGCTCATTTTTAGGAAAATAAGGTTGTAGGTGATTGTATACATTGCGACGGTTGAAAAGAGGTGCTATTTGTGTAGGAACAATGTTTCGGTCATGAGTTATTGATCCGGAAAACACGACTGCTGCTAACTTTACTGGACTAATCGCCATTCCGGTTAAATCATGTCCCGTAGACGCTGTGCTCTGAAGCGCGAGGGAAAAGCTGTGCTATTTTCCCTACCTGGAAACCTCTTTTCCCTACCTGGAGTGGTTGAGGTTTATTTCGTAAAATACCTGAGAATTACATCCCCAACACGGTGCTGTATTCACGTCATCTCTCTGAAGAGAGCTACACCAATCTACCAGCTTACGACGCGGGATTTATTGCACGGTTGTTGTTAAAGGATGGATCAACACCCAGTTTATTTGGACCAGCATGTTCTTCCAGTCGTGTTGACTATAACAAGGTAAATATGGATGTAGTTGCCTGTATTGTGTTTGCTCCGTGCGTGCAGCATGTAGCGGTAGCCATTTAGCTTACTGCCGAATGTAACTATTTGTTGGCTTACAATAGTCCATGAAGTGTTAATTATTACTGAATGTTTGTTGTTATGATGAAGAATATAGCAATACGCTGTTGTACAAAAGCAGTGATTTGTTTTCAATATGTTCTGGCATCGGGCTGTTGACACAGACGTGACGTGGTGACGTGACGTGGTAGCGTCACGTAAAGGAGGTGCTTGGGGAAAAAGACTCGCTCAGACGATTCATATGGGAGTCGGTGGGAAAATGAGGTAAAAATAAATAGATATTATAAGACATCGAAAGTGTTTTTTAACCTTGCATACATACCATCCTGTTGTTTGGGACTTCAAAAAGTGAAATTTAACCGTTCTCAACCCACCATATGGGCTCTTTAAAAGGCTTTAAACTTAAATTAAGGTACAACTGTGAATTAACAGCTTTAGTGATGGAAAGAACTACAATCCCGGAAAGCACTGGGAATAAACTCATTCTTTTTTATTGCAAAATTATATGGCACTATATTTGATTAAGTATTTGAGTATTTATTTATTTCGGTATGCTTTATGAAAATGCTCTGACTCTAATTGGGAGCGGCACAGTGGCTCAGTGGTTAGCACTGTCGCCTCAGCAAGAAGGTTGCTGTTCTAGTACCAGCTGGGCCAGTTGGCATTTCTGTGTGCATGTTCTCCCCATGCTGGTGTGTGTTTCCTCCGGGTGCTCAATTTTCCCCAGCAGTCCAAAGACATGTGGTATAAGTGAATTGGATGAACTATGGCCATAATGTGTGTGAATGTGAGTGGTTCCCAGTACTGGGTTGCTGCTAAAAGGGCATGCACTGCGTAAAACATGCTGGAATAGTTGTCGGTTCATTCTGCTGTGGCAACCCCTGATAAATAAGAGACTAAGCTGAAGAAAATTGAATGACTGACTCTAATTGGTGGCATTTTATGTACAGCAATGAGTTTTTACCCAGTTGAATTAGCAGTTAAATGGCTTATTTAAAAATGCTGAAATGAGATGATTTGATGGCTTCAACTAAATTACATTTCTTCAATTAGCTCCGTCAACCTTGTAGCTCTGCCTTAAAGGGTTATCATTAATTAATCAAGTTTCCTAATATAGAAAAATATGGAGTTTTGATCTTCCAGAACCTGACTATAAATAAGATTCTTTGCAGCTCAGAGTGGTTTGAATGAGAAAAGTAAATGATGTCTTATTTTTCATTTCTAACAGAACTATCACTAAAAATGCATTAATTCATTGACCAACCAGCTTTCACTCCTTATCCTACCACTAGAGGGAGACATAATAATGATTTATTGATGACACACAATTTGCACATCTGCTCTTGAGGTCTTAAAATGCTAATTTGGGCCCTTACAGTTCATTTGTTTCCTTAGCTAAATGGGCATGTGGTAATTTTTCATAATTATTTAATCAATCATTTATCATTCTATAATCACCAGAATCAGCAGGCGGCAGGGCCCGTCGGCTGGGGTTGAAGATGGCTGATTGCTCAGAAGGAACCTGCGTCAGGTCTGGAATACTGAAACTCCTCAGACGTTCACTGATGGCCCCCTGTCCCTGTGAACAGAGTCATGTGATCAGCTGTGGCTCATGGGCAGTTGTACTCTGTATATTGAATGTACAGTTGAAGTCAAAACTATTAGCCCTTCTTTTTTATTTTCAAGAATTTTATTAATGATGTTTAACAGAGCAAGCAATTTTTCACAGTATTTCCTATAATATTTTTTCTTCTGGAGAAATTATATTTGTTTTATTTCAGCTAAAATAAAAGCAGTTTTTCATTTATTTAAAACCATTTTAAGGTCAATATTGTTAGCCGCCCTTAAGCAACATTGTTGTTTTCGACAATGTTCCTTCAACAATGATTTTCCTAATTAATCTAGTTAACCTAATAACCGTAGTTCAGCATTTAAATTGCACTTTAAACCGAATACTAGTACTTTGATATAAAATATCTAATAAAATATTATGTACCGTCATCATGGAAAAGATAAAAGAAATCAGTTGTTCGAAATAAGTTATTAAAATTATTATGTTCATGTAATGATTCAGGTGGGCTAATATTCCTGACTTCAACTGTATTTGCAATTCCCAAAAAGCCTAAATTGTGACTACTTTTATAATAAACAATCAAATAAATTTTTAATTTTAACTCCCACAAAGGCATCTGACAGTTAATAGTGACAACAGGTTAGAGCAGATGGAAAAAGAAAGTTACCTGAGAGAGGTTCAACATCTACTGCTGGAGATTAGTTTAGCATGAAGAAAGAGAGAGAGAGACAGCTAGATTTTTACATTTTCAGTAGAAAGTGCTCAGAGTACTATTAGCAATGCATAAGCCTCTCTGAGTGATTTTACAGTAAGTGTCGCTTTGCGGTTGCTAGGGCATTTGCTTACTGACTGCATGAGCCCACCCTTATTTCACTTTGATATTCTTGACCTTAGCAAAAACTACTTCTGAGAGCAATCAGAAACAGAAGAGCACTAGCGTTGCGGATCTTTTTTTCGGCACCAGACATGGCCAGACAGCAAATTTGATTTGAAAAAAAAAAGCCAAGAGAACAGGAGAGGCTCCTGTAAAGAGCACCATTCATTTTATTGGGTCACTTCTGTTATGCAGTACATTTTTTTAACATTGAAGCAAACAGTAGCTAAAAATCTAAAAGTCAAACTGGATTCTGTAAATGTGATTATAATGTTACAAAGATTTATACTAATAAAAACTAATGTTTTTTGTGTGTGTTTCTATTTACCAAAGCTTCTGTTCATCAACCTTTAAAAAAAAATTCAGCTGTAAACATATAGAGGTGTAATAAATAAGTTGCTTATCATTTTAAAAGTCTGGTATACCCTTTCATAGAAACCTATTTTTGGAAATTTACAGAGCTCAAAACAGCATAACAGAAATGACTGTAAAAAAATAATCACCATTTTGCAATTGAAAGGTTTTATCTGGATTTCTAAATAAATTCTCAAGTTTCACACGTTTGTACTTTGTTTACACATAAATAAGTTGCTGCAGAGCAAGAATACACGCATAACTAAATAAAAAAAAAAAACAATAAATGTCAGAACCTACAATTTCAAGGTGAAGTAATGTGTCAATGCAAAACAATTCCTCTGTTTACACAGAATGAAAGCTGTTTGCTCAGCAAATCGGCTTAGTTATTGAGTTAGTTGAGTTCAAATGGCCAGTCTAAACTGTAAGTTTGAATTTTACCTTCACAGCAGCAGTGACAGCAGCCGCGGCCGCGATCGTGAGACCCTGACGGCCAAAATTCACCATAGTCTCATAGCTCCTCTCTCTGGCCTGGACGATATATTCATCAATCTCCTAAAAAACACACAATGGTAAAGTCAATAAGTATACACTAAAAGTGCACCTATTATGCGTTTTCTTTTATATCGTATGTAATATAGCTGTTTGTGAATGTAAAAGATCTGACAAAAAGTTGAACAGAGTGCATGAGATAATATCTCCAAAACAGAAACCAGTTCTGAACTGTCCGAAATGGATCATCAGTGATTCTAGTATTTCTTTATCTACATATAGATACATATTTTACAGATATGTACATATAGCAACAGATTTACAATGTAATATTTACAAATATTTAAATTGATATAATTCGGATTTATTCGTATATATATATATATATATATATATATATATATATATATATATATA
>CAIGQQ010032522.1:1613410-1691646 GCA_903798035.1 Danio albolineatus
AATTGGTGTTACCATTACACCTAATCATAATGACCTTGTAGTCCAGGACTAAGGATGAAGAATAAAATGTAGGTACAGTAAGTGTTAGAGACGATGGATGGTAATTACTGTATTAATTGCCGTTTTTTATTTGTTTTTGTCTATTTCCTTATTTGAGATTTACAATAAAATGATCACAGCTGTCTCAAAAAAGCTCAAACTATTTCTCTGTACAAATAATCAGTAACTGTGAAAGGCCTATGTGTTACCACATTTTTATTTAATTTGGCATTTTATTATACATTTGTATTTCAAAAGCGATATTAAATGAATTGAATTGACTATTAAAATACATGTTTTAATTGCATTATTGTGCTATAAATTATTAAATAGGGTTTTCAATTCCTGTTTATTTCTATGGTGCTTTTACAATGTAGATTGTGTCAAAGCAGCTTTACATACTGTAGAAGTTCTAGTAAATTGAAACTGTGTCAGTCCAGTCTTCACAATTGAAGTTCAGTTCAGTTCAGTTTTCACTGCTGAAAGTCCAAACACTGAAGAGCAAATCCATCAATGCGCAGCTCCACAAGTGCCAAACCAAGCAAGCCAGTGGCAACAGGGACGAGAAACAAAACTTCAACAATTTATGAAAGTAAAGGGGAAAAAAGCCTTAAGAGAAACCAGGCTCAGTTGGGCACGACCATTTCTCCTCTGGTCAAACTTTCTCAGCGTCTGAGATGGATAGCATACTTTGTAACTTATTCTATATCGATATTTCTCAGATGAAAGAAGGTGGTTTTTGTGACATGGGAGATATTTTCCTCTGCCTTACATTAAATTATTAGTAAATTCTTAAATAAATAAATAAATAAATAAATGATTTATTGTTCACAATGACCATTCCAAATATCCTATTTTAATGTAATAATATTGTATATAATGGGTGACACAGTGGCTCAGTGGTTAGCACTGTTACCTCACAGCAAGAAAATTGCTGGTTCCAATCCCGGCTGGGTTCTGAATGGAGTTTGCATGCTCACCTTGTGTTTGCGTTGGTTTCCTCTGGGTGCTCCAGTTTCCCCCACAGTCCAAAAACATGCAGTACAGGTGAATTGGGTGAACTAAATTGTCCGTAGTGTACAGTATGTGTGTGAATGAGTATGATGTTTCCCAGCTGGAAGGGCACCCTCTGCGTAAAACATATGCTGGATAAGTTGGCGGTTCATTCCCCGGTGGCGACCCCCAATTAATAAAGGGACTAAGCTGAAATGAAAATGAATAAATGGATGACACTGGATGTGTGTGTGTGTGTGTGTGTGTGTGTGTGTGTGTGTGCGTGCGTGCGTGTATGCGTGTGTGTGTGAATGTGAGAGTGTATGGATGTTTCCCAGTACTGGGTTGTGGCTGGAAGGGCATCCGCAGCGTAAAACATATGCTGGATGAGTTGGCAGTTCATTCCGCTTTGGCAACCCCTGACAAATAAGGGACTAAGGCGAAGGAAAACGAATGAATGAATATTGTATATATTAGTCATTTTTTTATCTGTTAATTTAAGTCCAGTTGAATATTTGTGTATTTATGGAGGTAAAAGGCTGGTACTTTTTTAATGGGGTGTGCATACTTTTTCACAGGACTGAATGTGTACATCAATGACTAAACAGTTAAAGTGGAGGCAAAAGCAACAGTTCAGTCTTCTCAGGCAGAATATAAAATAATATGCGAAGATGATACACCAATCCTTCGATCATTTCAAACTGGAAACTTCAACTGTGATCGACTTTGAGATCTTACAGTTTGCATTAATTGACTCTTTCTTTCTCCGAGGGCTTGTTTTCCACTGACTGCATCGCATTAATCCTCTGCATTTTAATGTCTTTTGTTTGTCTCAAGTCAAAGCTATTTCAGGTCGCTGGAATTTGTCTCTAAAAGGTGTAAACAAACTCCCGTTCTGCAGGCACGCATGACTTTTCCACCATCACTGTTCTGTGTTTCAGATCTCCTGTTTTATCTTTTTCCCGTAATAGCGGAGACAACGTTTAGAACATGAATCCCAAATGTGTGAACCTGCATTGACAGAGACAACTTGCAGCTGCGGTGTCCTGTTGGAGAGAGTGTTTCATTATCGGTTCGGTTTCTTCTCTCAGCAGTGCAATGAACGCTGGCCAATACATCACACATTGAGTCTCCAGAGAGCAGGAAAAAGGGAAAAAGCCAACAGACGGAGAACGGAGGCGGCAGGAGATGCTTATTGCTTCAATTGATTGTTCTATAAAGTTTTCTCCACTTGCTGCAGACTGACACTTTCTTCCTGTTTCCACAGTTTATAGTCTGCGATAATGTAAATGTCCCCCAAGCCCTGGCTGTCTGCATTGATACGGCTTGTTCTGTGATGAGGAATCCTGAATAACCTTAGGAAATCTCATCATCTTGCTTTTCACTCCTCTATTGATTTCGGGCTCCATGAGCATCCGCTAACTGCCAGTGTGCTCAAGACTCTTTTTGCTCAGTTTCTCTGACACCTTGGTTGGAAAAAAAACACGGGTTTGCTTTATTGCAAACTTTAAATGTGCTCATGATTTGTGGGTCTTTTCAGTGTTGCCTTGTCTGTCATTGGGATATTAGCAATAAACACCTATACCCAAAATTATAGAGTTACTAATAGACTATACTACTTGTATAGTCTGCCTTAGGTTGCTTGTACAGTTATGCCGAGTTCAGACTAGATGATTTTCAAAGTCGTCGCGTTACAGATGTTTTCACACTGCATGATTATCTGGGCTAGAGTTTTGTCGCTGCTTTGTTTATACTGCAAGATGGATCGGCGACAAGTAGGCCTGTCACGATATCTACTTTTTTTTGTACGATATATTGCACCAAAATATATCGCGATAAACAATATTATTGTCATTTTAAGACCATTTTAGGCCGCTCATTGCATAACGCCAGAATGGAAATATAATAGCATCATACCGCAAGTACACTCTTCAAAAGAACACATAATGTTTTGTTCTTAAGAATACTTAATTTAATTTAGTCATTTGAATAATTTCATGATCAGACATTGGAATCAGAATGTGAAAACGCAAATCCAAAACAAATAATAATAAATGTTAACAAAAAAAATAGGAAGGTAAAAGTAACCGAGGCTGCAATATCTGCTCCCAGATCTATTTTCAGTTGTCACGCACCAACATTAAAATATACTTTAGTCATTTATGGTAAATACTATAGTGTTTTTTAACAATACTGACACTGACACCTCCAATAGAGATGGAGAAGTTGTGCAATCAGCTAAAATGTTGCAAGAATTGTTTTTTACTTATGGGCGATATATATTGCATCACCAAAATATATTGAGGTCATGTCCATGTATTGTGCAATAAGTCGATATATTGATTATTGTGACAGGCCTAGCAACAAGGAGTTTCACACTGCATGACTTCAAAATAGGAAGAATCGCCGACAACTTTGTCCAAACTACGTCTCACACCCAAAACACATAGTATATCTTTTGTTATGAACCACATAACGAGAAAGAAGCCTTTAATGGGGTAGAAAATGCATATTTACTCACCTGGCTTTAAAGGGAATTAGAAACTTCTCAACTTTTTTATTTTTTGACCTGGTTTAGATTGTGATATTGCTCACATGACACGTCAAACAGACACGGGAGCTCATGCCAAATTTACACAAATTTTCCCCCTATTTCTTGTGTCCGAATAAACTGAAAAGGAGTGCTTTTAACTTCTCCCCCAACCTCCCGCTGGCCTGCAGGTACCCCCACACTAGTGAATGCTGCTCTCTCATTGGCTGTAGGCATACTAGGCGATCGCTGATGTTATGTTCAGTCAAAACTCATTTCACACGGCATGATTTGAATCGCTGACGACTCCAGATATTTAGCACACCAAATATCTCCTGGGCATCAGCGACTCATCGGCGATTCTCTCAGATCGCGTCTTTGATAGTTCATATTGTGCGACTGTCACTCGCGTGCACGAGCACCAATTTGCCTGTGATTTCAGGCATTTGTCGGCGATTTCTCAAAACCTGTCGGTGAGTCAAAATCAGGGGTAAAAATCATGCAGTCTAAACTCGGCATTATGTATTTATAATATATTTATATTTATATATTTATATTAGTCTATAGGTTATGTATAAGTTTTAAATATGTCCAGTGTTGTGTTTATATTTATAATTGTTTATTTATGTAGCAGCGTGATTCTGCTAGACACTACATTTTGACTTTGTTCACACGTTGAGGATAGGGGTGTCACAGCAGTGCAGTGATGAGCGTGATTGCCTCACAGCAAGAAGGTCGCTGGTTAGAGCCTCGGCTGGGTCGGTTGGCATTTCTGTATGCATTTCTGTGTGCATCGAGTTTGCATGTTCTTCCTGTAGGTGAGGATTGGGTAAGCCTATAGGTGAATTGGGTAAGCTAAATTGTCCGTAGTGTATGTGTGTGGATGTTTCTCAGTGATGGATTGCAGCTGGAAGGGCAACCACTGCGTAAAACATATGCTGGATAAGTTGGCAGTTCATTCTGCTGTGGCGACCCCAGATTAATAAAGGGACTAAGCCGAAAAGAAAATTAATTAATAAGTGAATGTTGAGGATAAATAAAATAAGTGGCCACGGTGGCTCAGTGGTTCGCACTGTCGCCTCACAGCAAGAAGGTTACTGATTTATGTCCCAGCTGGGTCAGTTGGCATTTCTGTGTGGAGTTTGCATGTTCTCCCCGTGTTGGCGTGGGTTTCCTCTGGGTGATCCGGTTTCTCCTACAGTCCAAAGACATGCGCCATAGGTGAATTGAATAAACTAAATTGGCCGTAGTGTATGAGTGTGTGTGAATGGGAGAGTGTATGGGTGTTTTCCAGTACTGGGTTGCCTCTGGAAGGGCATTCGTTGCAAAAAACATACACTGGATAAGTTCATACTACTGTGGTGACCCCTGATTAATAAGGAGACTAAGCCGAAGGAAAATGAATAAATGAATCAATATTTCTTGTATGAGATTCACTTAAAAATGTGAATGAAGTCAGTAGTTTTCAAAATGTTTCACACAAGCAGTTTATCTGACACCTTGTAGCAAAACAGTAGATGTTGCTTAACATTGCGTAAATACTTTTATTTTGCCTCATTTTACTTGCTTTCATCTCTTGCGCATTGTTTTGTTTTGTATCACTATTTTTGCTTTGTTTCACTTTTATTTGATCACTTTTACTTTTTTGCCTCTTTTTTGTATCACATTCTGTTCTTTTTTTATCACTTGTTTGTTTTGTTTTGCACCGTTTTGTTTTGTTTTAAACCCTTTTGTACTGTTCTGATCTGATTTTGTTTTGCTCTTTTTTTCTACTTTATGTCTTTTGTATCACATTTTGTCATTAGTACTTTTGCATCACTTTTGTTTTGGGTCACTTTGTTTTGTTTTGCTCCTTTTGACATCACTTTTGTTTAGCTTTGTTTCACTTTTGTACACTTCTGTCTTGTTTTGTGTCGATTTGGTTTTTGAATGAGTTTTGTTTTTACGGATTTGTATCACTGTTTGTATATTGGTCTACTTTTATTTGATCACTTTTGCTTTTTTTGTAAAACTTTAGTTTCGCATAATTTTGTTTTGTTTTGTCTTGCTTTGTTTCACTTTTGCATCACTTGTTTAGTTCTGCATTGAATCTCAGTTGATTTGGCACCCAATCACTTTACAATTATTGGGTGGGGGTGGGGGTCTTTCCATACCACACCACCACCAGTGTGCAGCATCCACTTGGATGATGCGACGGCAGCCATAGGACAACAGTGCCAGTGCGCTCATTGCACACCAACTATAGGTGGAGTGATAGAGACAGTGATAAAGCCACTTCGATGGATGGGGAGGCCGTGATCGGTGAGGGCCGATAGACAGAATGTGACCAGGACACTGGCGTTACACCCCTACTCTTACGAATTTTTAATAACCACAGAGAATCAAGACCTCGGTTTAACGTCTCATCCAACAGCATAGTGTCCCCTTCATTTTACTGGGGCATTAGGACTCACACAGACTGCATGTTGAGTGCCCTCTGCTGACCTCACTAACACCACTTCCAGCAATGACCTAGTTTTCCCATGTGGTCTCCCATCCAGGTACTGACCAGGCACAACCTTGCTTAGCTGTGGTTTTTTGTTTTACTCTGTTTTGTATGGCTTTTGTATTGTTTTGTTTGACTGTTGTTTTGTTTCTGCTTTTCTGCTTATCCCTCTGTGGTTCCACAGGTGCTAGTTTGACATCCTCTACCCTCAGTGACTGACTCATTACATTCGCCTCATTACAGTAACCACAGGCGTGACAATAAAGTGAAAATAATATCTAATTTCTGTAGGGCCTGTTAATTTGTATGCTTTTGTGCGGCTATAACACACTGTGTGACTTTGCTAAATGTGTGGATTGCACAGGATTTGTCTTAAGGCCTTTGGATAGTCATAGTGTTTAATGACACAGTATTGTGGCTTATTAAACACCTCCAGAACGGCTCTGCGGGTCATTTGCCTGCATTTCCTTTGGTCTGCTTTCTTTTCAACAAGCTCTGGATGAAGGTAATAAGGCGTACAGTGAGTGGTCAAATTCTTTAGTCCGTATATCATTTATTAATGCTAACATGTTAAACGTGGCAGTGGCTGTACAGATGTTCCAGTACATTAATAAATATAATTTCCTCAATAATTGTTCTCAGTTGGTGCAAGCTGGAGGCTCATCACAATGGCATCCGGCTGGTGAAGACAAATTCGAACGTGAATGCCTTGTTGTTATTCAAGACACACGTGCGGACACGAAGGGCCAGAGGTTTGGAGCTAAAAATAGACAACACTCACTCCTGCTTTTCATAAAAGACCCGCAAATTTGTCTGTGTTTGTTCCTTTCATCATCATCTCCACTTTCCTTTTGTTTGCCAACTTTCTTTATTTGTTTCTGCATCTCTTGCTTTTCCTCCTGTCTTTGCATGTGCTGGATGTTGTTTTATTTAAGAGGACACGTCAGTGGAACAGTAGCTGTTGGTTACAAATGACTGGCATACATTGTTTATCCGCTCCTGTTCTCCCTGGGTTTACCCTTTTTCTCATAGAGGCACTCATTTTAAAAGAGAGTTCACGTTTTTAAAGCCTTATTGTTGCAACTGGAACATCATTTGGCATTTTACAGTTTTACAGACCTTCAGTTTTACAGAGAGTTTCATTAGATTTACAAAATAAAAAAAATAAATAAATAAAAAGATTTTTCATCTAGGTTTTCTACTAAAAAAAAGCAGAATTAAACAGAGCGTTTTGAAAATAGATAAAATATTCTGAGAAAATATGTGCTTTTTTATGTCTTTTGAAGTTATCTTGTGACTTTTATAGAAGTGTTATTATGAGGTATTCCTAAAAATCCACCTGAAATTTGTGTTGTACTGTTTCCCTTATAAAAAATACATTTACATTAAGACAAGTACATTAAATTCATAAATTAATTTACATCTATTCATTTAGCAGATGCTTTAATCCAAAACGACTTACAAATGAGCATTTCAGATTACAATATGTGATATTGTGATGTTTATACATTCATTGAATGAATACTTGTGGAGCTGTGCATCGATGGATTTGCTCTTCAGTGTTTGGACTTTCAGCAGTGAAAATTAAACCACACTGATCAGAACTAAACTGAACGTCAACTCTAAAAACTGGACTGACAAAGTTTCTATTTTTATTTACCATAACTTCTACGTTAAGCAGCTTTGACACAATCTACATCGAAATTATTTAAATCACTATTGAAATAAAGATTCATTGAATTCATTTTCCTTTGGCTTATTTATCAGGGGTTCGACTATTCTAGCATAGGTTTTACGCAGCGGATGCCCATCCAGCAGCAACCCAGTACTGGGAAACACACAAGGGCGTTGCTAGACCCCATTTACTGGGCCCCAGAAAAAAACGCCAGTGCCCCAGTAAATGCTTTGAGATACGATTTACTTTATTTGCAAGTGTATTTATTAAGATTTTAATAATTATTATTTATTAAGTGGTAAATCCCAGAATAAAGACATTATACTCTATTTTCAACCAAACCAACACTGGTGAAAGCAATGTAATTTAATCAAAAAGCAAACTGAGCATGCGCGCAGAAAAAAAAAAGCATACTCGTGCGCCTCACACAACGCTCCTGTTTGACACTGACGTGCTTTTCTACTCCCGGTGTAAGTCCCAGTTGTGAACACGCACGGCGAAAAATAGCCGCGCTGCTCACGTTCCGCTCATGCATTGTGAAACCGGCATAAAGTCTTTTATGCGGTGGTGTCGGTACGCAGTGAGTTTTGCAAGTCGACAAAACAAGGTTTCATAATATGATGGTGATTTAGACTATGGGTTATAGATTTTTATGAAGCAAAAAGGAGGGTTGATGAGTCAGGGAGTTAAGAGTAAATAAATCTAATTCTCTGCCATGAGTCAGGTCTAAGACAACACACAACAGCTAATTCTTTAAAACTTTTTATTTTGTATTCTATAGATTTGTCTATAGAATTTCATTCTAATGAAATTAATATTCATGCAAAAGATTTCTTAAATTATCTTGACATCACTCCAGTTATCTTTATATTGTTTTCCAGTTACATTTAGGAATCATTTCTGTTGTTTATTTATAAAAAGAATTGTATAATAACAATAAAACTGTTAATTTTTTTTGTTTTGAGGGGATCTGTGCCCCAGTAGAGCTTTATGTATAGCAATGCCCCTGGAAACACCCAGACACTCTCGCATTCACACATACACTCATACACTACGGCCAATTCAGTTCATCCAATTCACCTATACAGCATGTCTGTGGGAGAAACCGGAGCACATGGAGGAAACTCACGTGAACACAAGGAGAACATATTGTGATATGTAGTTGTTCTGTTATTAATATTGCGATATGCGTACAATGCGTTACCAGATCAATTGAATAGCTCTATTTGAAAAGAATTCATCATTTTAAATTGATTGGGATGATACTGTAGTGGAGTGCGAGTGCATAAAATATAATACACAAATCACAAGCATAGTTAATTACCACAGAGCAAAGATGCTAATTAAATAAACAGTACTCTATGGTTTGTAGGGGCTCGGAAGTCTATTATGTTTCAGGTAAATCAACCTATTCAAATGTAAAATAACACTGTAGTCTTCATTATGTAAGTAAATAAAGTCAAGTTTTGTTAAAGCTACACACATGCTTTAAATGCTCACATTCACAAGCCTTAAAACACATGCAAATGATAAACTTTCTCTCTATTAGGTTTGCATTAACTTTGCAATGACTGCACAAAGGACATGTGATTTGAACTGTGGAGCCTGTTCAACTATAAACCTGACTTGACTTTTATAGACTCTGCGATGTGACAGTTGATAATGCACACATTACGATATCGATGCTAAAATAACATATTGTTCAGCCATACTTCAGATCACCAGAGAGAAACACTATAAAGTTTAGTGGTTTATTTTGTGTGTAAAAAATGTAAATATAGGATTCGTTTAAACTTGCACTGTTTTTTCAGATCCATGTATGATGTATAAACCCAAAGAGAAACACATCTAGATTTCTACTAAGAGAAAGCAGAACTAAACCAAGAGCATATTGAAAATAGATGAAATATTCTGAAAAATATATATATTTTATGTCCTTGTGGAATTGTTTTGTGAGTACAAAGTTTTTCCAAAACGATTCATTGCATAAACATAAAAATCATTATCATCTATTCAAAGACACAAAAAAATATATTTAGATTTTGTAAGAGCAGATTTATGTAATCCAAACAATTATACATTTGTTTAATGGGTGTTTGTCATCACGGTGGTACAGTGGGTAGCATGTTTGCCTCACAGCAAGAAGGTCGTTGGTTTGAGTTTCTGTGTAGAGTTTGCATGTTCTTCCCGTGTTCGCATGGGTTTCCCCCAGGTGCTATGGTTTACCCCACAAATCCAAAGACGTGGTATAGGTGAATTGAGTGAACTAAATTGTCTGTAGTGTATGTGTGTGAATGAATGTGTATGGATGTTTCCCAGAGATGGATAGCATATGCTGGATAAGTTGGCGGTTCATTCTGCTGTGGCAACCCCAAATGAATAAATGGACTAAGCCGAAAAGAAAATGAATAAATGATTGTTTATAAAATAATTAAATTATAATAGGTCTCTCATTTTCTCTATCCATGTATGGTGTATACCTGAATAGAAACACAAAGCTCTGATTTCCATCCAGATTAGACTGCAGAATTAAACCAAGGAAGGAAATAGAAGCCTATTCTGTTCTGTTCTGTTCTGTTCTGTTCTGTAGATCCTTTTCACATTTCTGGGTTTCTCAGTACCGGAAGGCATCATAGGTGGGTAAACTTGGCACAGTTAATGGGAGAGAGTACAACAAATAATTTGAATGATGCACTCTTTTTTGCTGAAATAATAAAAGAAACACTCCTCAATGGTGTTATCAAGACTTTTAGAAAAAGGAAAAAAAATAGTGTGAGCCTGCTGACTGCAGCCAGAGGACAGAATAGTGTCAAATTAACTTTCAGCCCCATAGCCGCTGCATTAAAAACACCTCGCATAAGTGGTAATTTTGTAGTTTGACACAAAGAAGATATAATGCATTCATAAATATAGAAACGCTTATGCATTTTTTTAAATCTAAATTTTAAAAACTTTTAAGGGTTTAGGATGCAGATGACCGTTAAATGTGTCAACAGTCTTGTTAAAAGGCTCCATTCTATTCTGTTTATTCTATTCTAATTTAATTTTAAACACATTCTTCAGTTCATTCTTCATACTTCTGTGCTCTATAGGTTTATGGTGCTCTTGTGGTGATTATTCTGAAATGTTGAATATCTGCTAAAGTGCTGTGGAGAATTGCACTAAAGCAGGTTATTATGGGACATATTTATGTCAGCGCTCTAAATTACTGTGCATGTGATTTTTTTTTATTTAATTTTTTTTATGTTTGTGTTTGCGTGTGTGTGTGTGTGTGAAAATGTTTGGTAAAAGCAGCAGGTGGGTGGTCAAATTCATTTTCTGCAGAATCGTATTCTTCCAGAGCTGAGTCAGAACACCCACTAAAATCCCTCCCACACACACACACACACAATCACAGACAAACGCAAATTCACAAGTACATGTACACAAAAATACGCAAAACGGAGAACGAGGAAGGGATGAATAGGGCTGCCCTTTAAGTCTGTCTGCGATTGGCCTTAATTCCTTAGCACACGGTTCCACCTCCAGAGATGATGATTATTTCAGCCAAACATATTACATAAAGCCTGCTATCAATTTTGATAACTACTTATTACATTGAGA
Organism: Danio albolineatus; assembly: GCA_903798035.1. NCBI lineage: Eukaryota > Metazoa > Chordata > Actinopteri > Cypriniformes > Danionidae > Danio > Danio albolineatus. The sequence goes on from CAIGQQ010032522.1 coordinate 1,624,736, forward strand.
CCTGGAGGATTTTACTGGACTAAACACTTTCAGTACTTTGAGAGAACACTAATTCAGCCAAAATGAGGAGGTGTGGGAAAGTGTATTGTGTTTGATGTACTTTATATTTGGTGTGTGCATGTGTGTGTACACCTCATATTTCTTATGTTTATTGTGATAAATTCTGGGTTCCACACAATAATTTCATTTTGTCCCAACATTACATTAATTTAATTGTTTTTATAAATTTAGATGGATTGAACCTAAAACAATTAATTGCCAAAAAAAATCTCATTAAAAAAATGTAGTTTGAACAAGCAGCAAAAATCTTTTTTTTTTTTTTTGAGTGTTAATGTCAGTAAACTTTGACCTTTCGCTGACCATAAGCTGTTACCGCAGAGAGGGAGGGCGCGTGCATGTGAATGATGCCTACTTTAGTCAACAGACCTTGCATAGGCTGTGAATAACTAGTAATAAAGTTGTAAATAACATTTAGTTTGTGGCACAGAGCGATTGTTTAGATCAGAATAATGAATAGTTGTATTCTGAAATAACAATAATATTAGGCTACTTATATTAAGCTTTAAGCTTTACATCTACAGAATCGTGAGAAAATCGTGATGTTTATTTTAAGCAAAAAAAAATAATGCTATTCTCATTTTAGCCAGAATCAAGCAGCTCTAGAAGGAAGTATTTTGAAAATGTGAAAATGCAGATTGTCTCCTCTGAGGGTTAGGTTTAGGGGTAGGGTTGAGATGAAGACATGGCCCAATCCCTATTCTATTTTTGTACCCCTACCCATATCCCTTCCCATTCCCCTTGGCCCTTGAAACAGAGTGTGAAGTGGGAAGAGAGTGTAAAGGGAAAGGGCTTTGAAATTTACCCCTAAGAAACTACGCCTAAGGGACTGCACTACAACACCTGCACATGTCATCATATGTCATAGCAATCTCTTGATTTATTCTCTTGATATTATACAATCTCTCGATTATTTATCTTGTTATTTATCTTCAAGAAATCACTGAAGGCATAAACATTACATTCTGTGTGAATACTTTAAAGTTTACTTGAAAATCTTTCATTTGTAAAAAAAAAAAAAAAAAAAAAGTACATGCTAAAATAATATTAAAAACAATGCAATGCTAGTGCCACGTTGCTTTGAGCCGGTTTAGTATTTTAAAGCACAAAACAAGGATATTGTTAAGAAAAACGATCTATTTATAACTAATGCTTCTAATTAATTCTTCTAATTAATGCTAATTAATTCTTCAAATCTTACTTGTTTAAAGTATTTCCCTACTTTATACACGGAAGAAAAGGTATGTGACAAAAAGTGTTTGTCCGCTTTATCAAATGGTTGACCATATTTTGTCTGTTTTAAGCAATGACTGTTAAAGTCATTTAAATAATGACTGTTTTAAATTGTTTACACACACAGCATTGTTGGTTTACAAAAAAATCAAACCAACATAATCCTGTTGCACTGCTACACTTGATTTTGGTTTTATTGTAAATAAATATAAAAACATGTTAAATGTCAATCTGAAATATTTTACGGCATACCTCAAGAAATAAAGATTGTTTAGTATTCAATAATGTTTTATTCAGATTATTTCTTTATATAGCACAGAAGGTCGCTGCTTCAAGCCTCGGCTGGGCCAGCTGGCATTTCTGTGTGGAGTTTGCATGATCTCCCCATGTCCCCGTACCCTCTGGGTGCTCCGGTTTCCCCCACAAGTCCAAAGACGTGGTACAGGTGAATTGGGTCGGCTAAACTGTCTGTAGTGTATGTGTGTGAATGGAAGTGTTTGTGTGTTTCCCAGTGATGGGTTGCAGCTGGAAGGGCATCTGCTGCGTAAAACATATGCTGGATAAGTTGGTAGCTCATTCTGCTGTGGCGACCCCAGATTATTAAAGGGACTAAGCCGAAAGGAAAATGAGTCAGTGAGTGAGTGGTCTCACACTTCATATTTGCATATGTGTTCATTACATACATACATACTTTTACCATAAACTGACATAGCTACCATTTGGTGGAGGTTGATATTTTAGAAATTATGGGATGTGTTGAAAAAAAAAGTGTGTTAACTAGTGATATTAGGAGTGCAATGTGGGAATGTGACTTCTAGCTGTGGGACATGATTTTTGAATGGAAGAGAAACCACACAACTCTCGCTGGTTTTGCCATACCGACAACATTCTGTAGTACATCCGCATCGCATTTTGCATTACATACATTGCATTACTGTACAAAACAGATGAATAGTTTTACATAGATGGATTTATTATATTGTAGTCTCAAATCTACTTTCTAATCAAACTATTATAACAGTGTCATTTTAATAACCTCATTTGTCTTCATGATGGTGGTGAATTGCAGAGCTGGTGCAAATGTATTGCCATTGGTTCAGTCAGATAATTTCATAACTGCTGTTTTGTCGCCGCTGTCATTTGTATTGTTTATTTTGTTATTGAGAGAGAGAAGTATGTGGCATGTATTGACATGTTCATCTAAATGTTGCCTCAGCAGTGTTGACTGATCTGGATACTCAGTATCAGTATATCACTGCAAAGGCATTTACAGCCTCTTTTTACTTTTAAGGAAAGACAAATAAAGAGCGTTGATGTGCATTGAATCACATTTAGTTTTTTTTTTTTTTTACTGTTGTTAGAAAAATCTAAATGTTTTTGGCTGCAAATTACTTAATGGTCACTGGTGTCGCTAATAATTCCACATGTAATCCAATGTTAATCATTAATCATGCATTTTACAATAACTGTATTGGTCCCTAGACATATGCTAATACTCAATAACAGTTGTGATAAGGAACATGCACAATATCGATATCATGGGCACTTCAAAATACAGTGAATAACTATGTATAACTATGTACTTTTAGAGTGTTTTAAAGAATATTCACATTGTATTGCAGTGAGTGTTAATCACAGCATACATGGAGACTGGCTTCAAGTCTACCTGAAATCCAAATTTACAATGCTTGTTTTGCTAGCTCGCATTGTTGTGCTTGAGGTGAATAATTAATTTGTGCAATTTAATCCACTGAAATATTTAGTTTGTTTTGATATTTTTAATGAAAGTCTGACCATTTGCTTTTGCATTTGGAGTGGAGGTCCTTCTGTTTAAGTCAACCTGAGAGCTTCTATAGCAACTGCATGTTCATACCTTCTCTTACCTTTAGTTTGCTGCAAGGAAATAATGCACAAAAGAAAGCCCCCCTACTCAATATTGCATTTCAATTGGAAGTACATCAGCATGAAATAATAATAAAAGTCTCCACAACTTCCAGTTCATGCAGACTTTAATAGTTTAAACATGAACATTTTACCATGTTAATCTGGCTTCTACATGCTGAATGATTGGTGAACTTTGTGTTTAAATGTGACTATTTATAGGGATATTGTATGCTGTATTCACATACAACAATGACAAACCATGGTTCACTGTAAAACTCAGACAGCTACGTCAGGCCAAAGAGGCTGCTTACAGGAATGGGGAGAGGGCCTTGTATAAGCAAGCAAAGTACACCCTGGAAAGAGAGATCAGAGTCGCCAAAAAGAACTACTCTGAAAAACTAAGGAGCCAGTTCTCTTCCAGCGACTCAGCATCCGTGTGGAAAAGCTTAAGGAATATCACAAGTTACAAGCCACCAAGCCCCAGCACTGTAGACAATGAACAACTTGCTAACGACCTGAATGAGTTTTACTGCCGGTTTGAGAAAACCCCCCAAACCCACCCTGAACTGCTCTTCACGCCACCATTAACACCTCCACCTCCCCCCGCCTCCCCCATACCTGCAATTCAGTTTAATGAAGATGATGTGCGCCAGGTCTTCCGGAAACAAAAGAGGAGAAAAGCACCAGGCCCAGATTCTATAACACCAGCCTGTTTAAAATCCTGTGCTGACCAACTGGCCCCCATCTTCACCCTGATCTTCAACAGATCACTGGAGCTGTGTGAAGTGCTCTCCTGCCTAACGGTCCATCATCATACCCATCCCAAAGAAACCCAAACTTACAGGACTAAATGACTACAGACCGGTGGCGCTAACATCTGTGGTCATGAAGTCGTTTGAAAAGCTGGTGCTGGCCCACCTGAAGGACATTACTGAACCCTCACTGGTCTCTCTTCAGTTTGCCTACAGAGCAAACAGGTCTGTGGATGATGCAGTAAATATGGGACTGCATTATGTTTTGCAACACCTAGACAGACCAGGGACCTATGCGAGGATCTTGTTTGTTGACTTCAGCTCAGCTTTTAACACCATCATCCCAAAACTTCTCCTGCCCAAATTAACTCTGCTCTCCGTGCCCACCTCTGTCTGTCAGTGGATCAACAGCTTTCTAACGGACAGGCAGCAACTGGTCAAACTGGGCAAATCCTCATCCAGGACCCGCACAATCAGCACTGGCGCCCCCCAGGGGTGTGTCCTCTCCCCTCTGCTCTTTTCTCTGTACACGAATGACTGCACCTCAAAGGACCCCTCTGTCAAGCTCCTAAAGTTTGCAGACGACACCACGCTTATCGGCCTCATTCAGGAAGGTGACGAGTCTGCTTACAGACAGGAGGTTCAGGAGCTGGCTCTCTGGTGCAGTCACAACAACCTGGAGCTGAACACGCTCAAAACAGTGGAGATGATAGTGGACTTCAGGAGAAACCCCCCTGCTCTCCCCCCACTGAGCATCATGGACAGCACTGTGGCTGCAGTGGAGTCATTCAGGTTCCTGGGCACCACCATCTCTCAGGACCTGAAGTGGGACACTCACATTGACTCCATTGTCAAAAAAGCTCAACAAAGGCTGTACTTTCTTCGTCAGCTGAGGAAGTTCAACCTGCCACAGGAGCTTCTGAAACAGTTCTACACCTCCATCATTGAATCAGTCATCTGCACTTCAATAACTGTCTGGTTTAGCTCAGCTACCAAATCTGACCTCAGAAGACTACGTCGAATAGTTCGGACTGCTGAGCGAATCATTGGTACAACCCTCCCTACTCTCCAAGAACTGTACTTATCCAGAGCGAGCAGAAGGGCGGCCAAAATCACTCTGGACCGCTCACACCCAGCACACTGCCTCTTTGAACTGTTACCTTCTGGTCGACGCTATAGAGCACTGCGCACCAGAACAGCCCGACACAGAAACAGCTTCTTCCCTCAGGCGATCCATCTCATGAACACTTGATGATAATAATCGTGGAACCAACATCACTACTGCTGTACACTCTTACACACACATACACTTATTTAACAACACACGTTACATGCCATTTGCACATAACAAATACACTTGTTACACACACATACACTTATTTAACAACACACTTTACATGCCAATTTGCACATAACAGCTGCACATATAATTTTGTATATAGTAATACACTGTACATACACTTGTCCATTTGTATATTTGCATTTAACACTTACTTCTATTTTTTTGAATATATTTATTATCTGTTTTTTGTCCTGTCTCTGTAATTCTGTTGCACTGTGGAAGCTCTGTCACGAAAACAAATTCCTCGTATGTGTGAACATACCTGGCAATAAAGCTCTCTCTTTCTATATTGTATGTTACACTGTGCAGTAAGACTCCAATAGTTGGCATTAGTTAAATGCTAATAGTTAACAATTAGCTTTTATTAATCTTAAGTGATTTTAATCTATTAATAACACATTCAAATTGTAATCATAATCTAATCATTTTGTCAAATTGTGTTAAACAAATCAGCTTCAGTTGTTTTTTTTTAAACTAATATTACCGTAGTAACTAATAATCAGTCTTTTTCTCACTGTTGATTTTATGATACTGAATGAGATTTTATTGTAAAGTGTTACCTGTTAATAGTTATTTTGCAATTCAATTTGTTTGAAACTCTTGTTTACTATGAACAATATACAATTTGTTTACTGTATGTGTATATACTAGGGCTGGACAATATATCGGTTCAGCATATGACAATGTGCAAAACTGCAATAGTCACATAGCAGGATCTGCAATGTCATGTTAGGTTTAATAAAACTTGACCTAATCTAATAGGTTGTAATAGTGTGAAAGCTTTTCATTTTTTTGACTTTTCAACTTTTTTCTGTGATTTTAACAAAAGTTGTGTAATATTTACGCAATGAAGAATATATGGCGTTGATTATTGCATTTCTGAACCTCAACGCTGTTTGACTCCTTCGCGCTGTTTACTTCATTTTTCTTTTTCTTCTGTTTTCATTTGCTTTTATTTTATATTTTACAATTTGAATATTTTATGCAGATGTCCTCCCCTAAAATTATGAATTCTTTCAAGCAGAGTTACTCAAGTCATCTTGTGAAATTATATTAAAATTGCAATATGTATAGCAGAAAAACTAAATATCGCAATGTCATTTTTCCAATATCGTGCAGCCCTTGTACTGAATATAGAATAAAGCAATGAACCAATTATTGTTAATATACCTGTATTGTTACTGAATATTTTTTTGGCAGCTCATGACAATTTTGTGATAATACCGTATATCATCATAAAAGCTTCAGCTAATAGTCACAACAAGACAATCCAATACAGTCAGAAGCCTAGTGGTTCCATGATATTTTGCTGTTATCAGTTGCCTGTTCTACACACCCAAAAACCAAAAAAGCAGAAAACTAATCAAATCAAACAAGTATAAAAACAGAAAGTTTCGCCAGCAGCTAGCTCTCTGTGACTCTCACATGGTCATCGACTGAAGCTAAGCAGGGCTGGAGACCACATGGGAAAGCGAGGTTGCTGCCGGAAGTGGTGTTAGTGAGACCAGCAGGGGGAGCTCAACCTGTGGTCTGTGTGGGTCGTAACGCCTCAGTATATTGATTGGGACTCTGCTCAGCGAGTAACGTCTTTTGGATGGTCCTGACTCTCTGTGGTCGTTAAAAATCACAGGATGTCTTTCGAAAAAGAGTAGGGGTTTAACCCCGGCATCCTGGCCAAATATACATACTGGCCTATGTCTATCATGGCCTCCTAAACATCCCCATATCATAATTGGCTTCATCACTCTGCCTCCTCTCCACCAATCAGCTGGTGTGTGGTGCAGTCTGGCACAATAAGGCTGCCGTCGCCTCACTTGTGTTGGATGAGGAGATTCCCCCTAAAAAAACGGGTAAAGTGGTTTGAGTGTCCATAAAAGCACTATATAAATGTAAGGAATTATTATTGTTATTATTATTATTATCTACCATTATTTACCAATATAAGCAATGCAGGCAATGGATTGTTTCAAATTTTAAAAATGTCAGTAAAATCTTGTTGCTAAATGTTCAAGATCAAAAGTTGTCAGAGCATAGATCAAAGTCCCATAAAGCAGTTCAAAAGCATAGATAATCTTTCATGACTCAGAAGATATTAACAGTTTCTGTTCAAATAAACATTCATACATCTAATAAACAAATACTGTATTTTGTACAGTGCATGGAACTTTGACGTCCCATGTAGCAAAAATTCTCTGACCCAGCTCTGGCCCACACAATCAGGTTTTGCTTAGCCCACATGCCGCAGTGAATTACGATACATGACTGGACCAAATCTGGCATGAAGACAAGGGCTAAACATGGACCATATTTGGATCAAGTCTCAGCCAATGATAAACCCATGAAGCATTGCACTTTAGGCACACTATGGGCTTTTTCTATAAGTGACCTGATTGGTAGAATTTTTTTCTTTACTCAAAAATTATTTTAATGTATTTAAATGTGGGTCAAGACTTACATGGCCCACATATCATTTTTTTAAATCTGGGTCAAATACAACATTTTACATCTGACCCAAATCTTGTGTGCCGCCTTTAAGACAGGGCCACTTCTGCCAAACCTGGGCCATGTTTGGCCCACATGCTGTATGACAGTGCCGGATGAATGCTTGCTATGCCAGCTTTATGCCAAATCTGGGCCAGAATTCTTTGCTACTTGGCATGTAACATATGTTTTATTTACCATGGCAACCGAAGTTTACTTGTGAATGTACCAAAAATAATATTGCACTACTTGCTTTTTCAACCCCAATTAACGCTTTTGCACAATTTCTTGCACAATATTGTTCTGTCTTATGTTAAAGTACTTGTGTAGTCTGTGTTAGGTTCTGTCTGTGTTGAGTTATAGTTTATGCATAGTTAGCAATTAGTTTTGTTAAAGTACTTGTATAGTCTGTCTTAGGTTCTGTCTGTGTTAAGTTATAGTTTATGCATACTTAGATTTCCTCTCCAGAATGTTAGAATATATAGCTTTAAAATAGCTCTTAAGTCCAAAGTTGTGTTTATATTTATGATTATGTTTATTTATGCAGCTCTATGGTCCTGAGAGACATGACACTTCGTTCCACTTTATGTCCACACATGTAGTGGAATGACAATAAAGCTCAACTTGACTTGACTTGTATGTAAATCATAGGCACATCCAATAATGAATATCAAGGTGCAATATTATGGTACATGCTTTTGTTTTTGATTATACCAACATTAAATGTGAATCATCACAATTTACCTGTTCAGCATTTTTGAAGCACAAAGAGAAAGATGCGCATGTGAAAAAACTCTGTATGTGTGTGTGTGTGTGTGGGAGAGAGTTATACAGTGGCACCCTTTAAAGGGCATTCTCAAGCTCTGTGTGTGTGTGTGTGTATGTGGGTGAAGCATTAGCTTGCTAAATATGATTTCTATTATGCATAATGGAGAGCGCACTGCAGCTTTTTGGGACAGAATATTTTTCAGCAACACTTGTGTGCGCAGAAACCCGAAATGGCGGTGTGTATCCCATGTTCACGGATGTGCTTGCTTGTTTGTGTACACGTATTTGTGTGTGCATGTGTACAGTATGTGAGAAGGAAAGAATTGGAAGGATCGGGGTCATATAAACAGTCTGATTTTAGCTCGCAGGCGAGTTTAGCGCTGAATTAATGTCCTCCTACCCTTTCGAGAGCGAGTGTGTGAGTGTTTGTTTGTTTGTTTGTGTGCACATTTGTGTTCTTATGACAGAATGTGTGGCCTTTTTATGTGTGAGTGTCGGTGTGTAAGCGAGTGATTCAGTGTGTGTGTGTGTGTGTGTGTGTTAGCAGGACTGGGGCGAGACTTCAAAGCCACTGAAACGCTTGGAAACTTTAGGTGTGTGTGTGTGTCATCACTCTGAGCAGATAGTGTGCTCTCTTATGCTGAGCACCACATCATGTTCTCAGTGAATAACTGAGCAGTGCTCTCTCTGATGTTGAATATTCAATTATGTGTAATGCTGTATTGAATATTCATGTGCTTTTTTCTGTGAAAGGGCGCTCATACCTTTGGTCTCCGCTCTGGAAGACGGATGCTGGAAGGGTGTGATGTTGAGCGTGTGCGTTTGTTATAAATTGCTGAAGGGCAAGGTTATTTCAAAAGGACATAAAGCATCTGAAATATATTTCAGACGTGTGTTATGTTACACTGGGCTGTGGCAGACAAATAAATCATTCAATAGGCTTCGCCACAAGTTGCTTCAATATTTTGTTTATTTCCATATCACTGAACTTCTCACTGAAAAGTGTCAGTGCGTTCGAGGCAGATGATTTCAGTGAGAGCTTAAAGCATTGGTTTTAAACTTTTAAAGTAGGTCGATTTTGAAAGTTGCTTGTCCTGTGTGATTGACTCTTGACTCATTTTGCCAGTAGTAATGACTGGGGATAAAGTGATAAGCACTTTAAGGGAACTTTACACAATAAAAACTAAAAATATATATTTTTGAAGGTATTAGTCAAGATGTAGAATTCATCGAATAAAGTATTCATTTTCATCAGTATATCTTTTCGAACTGGATATTGGGACTAAGCTAAATCAGAATCAGAAAGTGCTTTATGGCCAGGTATGTTCACACATACGAGGAATTTGTTTTCGTGACAGAGCTTCTACAGTGCAACAGAATTACAGAGAAAGGACAAAAGACAGATAATAAATATATTCAAAAATATAGTCAGTGAGTGAGTATTTAGGCCCAATCCCAATTCTATTTTTGTACCCCTACCCCTTCCCCTTCCCCTTGGCCCTTACAATCGAGGGTTGAGGGAAAGGGCTTCAAAACTTACCCCTAAGAATTGGGACAGCACTTCAACACCTGCACATGTCATCATAGGTCATCGCGATCTCTTGCTTCATATGAGATCAGACGATCACGACTGCTGTAGTTACTCCAGTTGTGTTATGTTTTAGTGTTTATCTTCAGGAAATCACTGAAGGCATATATTATGTTATCATAATGATCTAATGTGGCAATAAGATCGTAACTGTACTGTGCATTTACACAGTGGCCATATTCATCTATGTAAACACACGAAAACAACATTAACATTATACCAGACACTGTAAAAAGCTCATTCCCAGCCACTAGACATTACTGACAGGGTAATCGTGTGTCAACGTGTGTCAGAATGTTGTAGGACTGCTGTACATGAGAGTTATGATTATGGATTATAGATCGTAAAATTTGTTTTGTCATAATTTTGTTTGTCATAAAAATTCGTAATAATGACAAAAAAACACTAATTTGTGGATCTACTTACTTCGGGGTTCAGCTATCCTGATGTTCTGGCAGGTGTATTCTGGGAAATTTTCTTACCCCTCCGTTTTAAGTGTGGTCCTGAAAAATCTTTGTTTGAAGGGGTGTATACCCCTTGCCCTTAGCCCTACGCCTTCAAGCTAAAGAGAATTGAGACACCACTACCTCTTGATGTGAACGCGCAAAACGAGGGGTAGGGGTAAGGGGAAGGGCTAAGGGGTAGAATTAGGATTGGGCCTTAGACTTGCTATGGTTAAAACTGCAATAATTTTGGGGGCTTTTTTTCCACAAAAGTCTTTGTTAAATTGTTATAAGCTATGAACCAAGCCAATCACATTAAATGTCCTTTTGGAAAAGTTCATATATTACAACATCCTTATAACACAATATTAGTAGTGTGAATCTCAATAGACTGCATTATAGAGCAGTAAAATGCATTTTCCCACACTCACACAGGCTGAGAAATTAAAGTAACTATTAAAATAGTACATATTAATTGTAAGGTCATACACCAAAAACATCTTGCAAAACATTTTTCTCCAAAGGTTTGTGGTTGGTAAGTTGACCCAACACAACATGTACACATAAACATCACCTACTGTATATACTGTATAACTGCAGGTTAACTGTTTAAAGTTAGTAATAACCTAAAGTAATAACCTTAGCTTTTCTGAATTTGATTGTAATGCAACATTTTGCACCTTTTGTAAGGCTAATCAATGGGCACATGATGGCTCAGTGGTGAGTACTGTTGCCTCACAGGAAGAAGGTCGCTTGTTTGAGTCTCGGCTGGGACAGTTGGCATTTCTCTATGGAGGTTGCATGTTCTCCGTATGTTCTCCGTATAGATTTCCTTTTGATGCTCTTCATAGTCCAAGGACATGCAGCAAAGGTGAATTGGATGAACTAAATTTTCCATAGTGGACGAACATGAATGAGAGTGTATGGGTGTTTCCCTGTACTGGGTTGCTGCTGGAAGGGCATCCGCTGTGTAAACCAAATGCCAGAATAGTTGGCAGGGAATGAGCTGAAGTAAAATGAATGAATGAATGAATGAATATACAGTTGAAGTCAGAATTATTTGCCCCCTTTTTTAAATATTTCCCAAATGATGTTTAACAGAGCAAGGAATTTTTACAGTATGTCTGATAATATTTTTTCTTTTGGAAAAAGTCTTATTTGTTTTGTTTCAGATAGAATAAAAGCATTTTTTTAAGGTAAAAATTATTAGCCCCTTTAAACTAATGGTTTTTCAATAGTTGACAGAACAGACCATTGTTATACAATAACTTGCCTAATTACCCTAACCTGCCTAGTTAACCTAATTAACATAGTTAAGCCTTTAAATGTCACTTTAAGCTCTATAGAAGTGTTATGAAAATATCTAGTAAAATATAATTTACTGTCATCGTGGCACAGATAAAATAAATCAGTTATTAGAAATGAGTTATTAAAACTATATGCTACTAACTACTATGTTTAGAAATGTGTTGAAAAAAATCTTCTCTCCGGTAAACAGAAATTGGGGAAAAAATCAACATGGGGGCTAATAATCAGGGGGGCTAATAATTCTGACTTCAACTGTATGTAATCAAAATACAGTAATAAATCTTACATTTTTATTTCATAATGGACAATTCCATTTCTTTAGTGGACATAAAGAACACTATGAGATCAGTTTAGTGTGTTTTTGCTGAATAAAAGTGTTAAATTCTGTCAAAAGAAATAAAATCCCACTAAGCAAAAAGTTTCGAGAAGTAGCACACGTAAACTACAGACTGTCTTTTTTTCCATTCTTCAAGCGAGTGACAGCATCTGTCACCACCGCCACTGTAGAGTGACTCATATAGAGGAACATCTTGTTTATTGTTCTAGTCTGTTTTCCTGTCGCTCTTTCTTGCACATACACTTAAACGCATCTAAATCTCCCTCGTTCTGTCTCTTCAGGCTGACATATGGATATGATGTCATCACCGCCCTGGTTGCTAGGAAACAGAAAAGGGGGGGAGAGGCTGTAAAATGAGAGAACGGGAGTGAGGGATGAGGCAGAATGAGCACAGGAGATCTAAAATTCATGTCATTCCTGCAATAACCTTGTCTACGTCCGACCACTAACACTTCCACTCTCCTCTAATGCAAAATCACCATCAAAAAACACTTGTGCTGTCAACGGTGCCTGATCTCCAGCTGTACATCTGCTATATCACAGCGCAGGGTTAAACATCCTGTAGTGGGTCTGAGTGTTTCTCTTTATGTTTGTGTCTGTTAATTAACTGTGTGGAAGATGCTTTTACTTAATTTTTTTGTGAGTGCTCATTTGTTCTTAATGAACAAAGAGGCTTTGATGTGACTCTGTGTATAATGCTACTGTGATAATAGAGATGCTTTGCTTTGTATCTGAAATTTTCAGTTTTAAAGCTTAAAGAGTTAGTTCACCCCCCCCCCCTCCTAAAAAAAATTATAATCTGTCATAATTACTTACCCTCATGTCGTTTCAACCCCCTGAGATCTTTGAACATAAATTAAGATGTCCAAAAAAATGCTGAAAAAAATCCTCAAAACAAAACAAAAATAACAACTTTATTGTTTTTTGCACTTTTGCTTTATCTGAAATTTTATTACACTAATAAAAAAGATCAAATATATGTTTGAACTTTTTAAGAGAAGTTACTTATACTCACCGAGACTGAATTTATTTGATCAAAAGTACAATATAAAAAAATCAACACCGGTTCATTGTGAAAATGTACCCCCGTATACATTTCTGGAGAATGAGAATTATGCAGCCAGAGCTATGTATGGCTGCACTTAGTCTTTAAAATGGTTCCAGAAAGCAGGTACAACAAAAACAAAGAAACAAAAAAATAAAAAAATATAACAAACAAGTAAATAACAGGGTGAGAATGTGGTAAGATCTGAAAACGTGGTAAAAATCAGATAAGGGCTTTTTCTGCGTTTGAAAACAATGTTGGTTGGGTTTAGGGAAGGGGTGATCAGGTCAATCTGTGTTTTTGAAAACACTATTGGTTGGGCCTAGGAAAGGGGATAGGTGAGGGGATCGGTCAGTCAGTCAACAGCAGCCTCTGGTGGATATACGCTTGAACAGCAGGGGGAATGGCACTCACAAGAGACATTTGAGATCTGAAAATTAGTACACAGCGGCGAAACATTAGCCAAAACAAAAACGACAAAAAACTTACCTTTTGGGACATATTTCACGCTCTATATAAATACATAATTCGAATGAGCCAGGGTTGAAACCCCAACAAATATCAAGGATAAACGATAACGATATAAAATACCTCTTTTTTAATTAGCTGTATTGTGTAATGCAATTTATTCCTTTGATGGTGAAGCACAACTTTCAAAATTTTTGCTTATTTCGAAACAACTTTGAAAAAGGTTGTGCTTAATATTTTTGTGTCTTTTCCTTTTTTTTTTTTTAAGCTGATTATTTATAGTTTTTTTTTGTTTGTTTTGATGTTTGTTTTAAGGATTGCCCTGCATTAGTGTCTTTAATGGGTGTTTGCTTCCTTGAACTGAAAATATCAAAAAGCTGACTCAATTTGCATTTGATATCTCTGTTCTGGGCAGCTGATCTTATTGGTTTTTGTCAGTCTGTTCTGTGATTGGCTGCAGCCACAGATGTGATCCCTGAAGATATACAGCTAGAGGACATTCTGTTTTGTGTGTGTGTGTGTGTGTGTGTGTTCTACTAGGTATGCTGTTTGTTAGGTAAACTGTAACTAGCACTGTTTATTAATAAGTCATTTACACACTGACCAACATGTTGATTCTGTAATCAGTGATTTCTTTTCTATTGCTAGAACAGTTCTAATTACCACCTTCATGACTGAATTAGCAATCAGCACAGACAATCTGTGCACATTACTAAGTAAAATGGAATAAATAATTGAATAAAAGTATTATTCTTTTAGAACACTAATGGGACAATAATGTAACATCTTTATTATCTTGTATTATTAAAAAGTTTTTGTCTGAAGCTATTTGTTTATGTGGTTAACTTGATTAATGTAACAACTCTCTAAGACACTCGAAAAATAATGGGTTGTTTTAACCCATATTTGGGCAAAACATTACAAAATCTACCCTTTGGGTTCAAAGTTTAAATCAAAATAATAATAATAAAATATATGATTAAAATGAAAATATATTTTGATGGTCCATTTGAGTATTAGTAGACTGTCTTAACATCTGTTGATACAGACGTTCAACAGACATTTAACTGACTATAAGAAACTTTGCAAGGACATGTCAACTTACACTGACCCTAACCTCAACCTAACAGTCTACTAATAATCTAATGAGAACTAGTCGGCATGTACTGCAATGTAACTTATATTCAACAAACGGACCATCAAAATAAAGTGTGAACACTGATTGTACATTAGTTTTTAGAGAGTATGATTAAATGTTTTATTAACAAAAACAACAGTATAATTTGGCAATTTGGTAAATTTTGCCAGTTACTGGCATGCTTGCTTCCTCCACACATATAGTTAATTTGAGTTTAAATAATAAGTAAAAGGGGTGACATGGTGGCTCTGTGGTTAGCACTGTTGCCTCACAGCAAGAAGGTCACTGATTCGAGTTCCGGCTGGGCCAGTTGGTGTTTCTGTGTTGAGTTTGCATGTTTTCTCTGTGTTGGTGTGGATTTCTCCTGGGTTCTCTGCTTTCCCCCACAGTCCAAAAACAAGCGGTATACAGTAGATGAATTGAATAAACTAAATGTGTATTAATGTTTCCTGAGTTGCAGCTGGAAGGGCATTCGCTGTGTAAAACATATGCTGGAAAGTTGGCGGTTCATTTCGC
The DNA here is from genome assembly GCA_903798035.1 of Danio albolineatus. Lineage (NCBI taxonomy): Eukaryota > Metazoa > Chordata > Actinopteri > Cypriniformes > Danionidae > Danio > Danio albolineatus. The sequence continues at coordinate 1,640,096 of CAIGQQ010032522.1, forward strand.
TGTGGCAACCCCTGATGAATAAGGGGACTAGCCGAAGAAAATGAATAGATGAATAATAAGTAAAAGGGGTAGTTTGCCCAAAACTGAATATTCTGTCATCATTTATTCGGCCTTCACTTGTCACAAACTAGTTTGAGTTTCGTTCTTCTGTTGAACACAAAAAGAAAGTGTTTTTAAAAATGTTGGACTATCCCTTTAAAGCAGACACATTATTTGAATTTACCCATGAATCTCTGCATTAGTTACCATGAATTCCTATCCACAGACTGAGTGCGGTAGTACAACTGATGCCAGCGAGGCTTCTGGGACTTCATTTCATCACACATCATTGCACCATACAGCTGAGATGTGCTCATCTTTATCTCTCTCCAACTTTCTCTCTAAAATGTTTCTATTAGCATCGTCAGTGTGAGCTGAATGCTCAGATCCCTCATTACCTTAAATTAGCACTTCAGTGTTTGCCCACCAGCCTGTTCTGCATTGTCGACAAAGTGTATGTGTGATTCGCTCTCCCTCAGTGAGTGCGTGCGCGCTGTAGGTGGCTACTAACTGCCATCAGAAGCATTTCATATCAAGATATTACAAAAGAAGCTATTTCTGGAGTCATAGTACTGGGGATTTTTAGGCGACACACTGCATGCAAAAACAGTTTTTTCATGCACCTGTCATTTGTTTCATTTTTTATTTGCCTTTTTATGAGGGTTTTCTCAGACCAATGTGAAGAAAACACCCAAAATATATATTTAAAGTATTTCTTTTCTTGCACTTAATCTTTTTTTTTCAGGCTGTCCCAACATTTCCTTTGTAAAAACATTTGACGCTAATATGTCACAAATATTAAGCAAGATTTTTGAGCCTGATGACATACAATGTTCATATTTTTATGCTAGAAACACATTCTATTTTGCTTATTTAATCATTTTTAAAAAATAATGTTTGTAATTCTTAATGTACTCAATCAACTGGGGAAGTATGGTGATAATTATAGAGAGGACATATGAAACTGTGCTTTTTTCCATGTTTGAGTGCCACAATCAGGTCCCAGGTGCATGTACCAACCCACAAAATGTGAAAAAAACAAAAAACTACAGGCCAGTGGAAAAACACGGTGTTCAGATTTCACTCCTCTAGTGACGTAGCAAGGGGATCTTATTATATAATTTCCACCCCTTTATCTGCATGTTTCCACCCACAGCTAATGTGGATAAAGTGATGATTTTCTCAGACTCTATTCACAGAGACCAGAGCTGTGGTTATTTTAATCCTCAAAATGTTCACATGCAGTGCAATTTGCAAACACACATATTTATTTCACCATATAGTCAGAAGACTATTTTACTTTTTACATTTAGGTTTAAAGGCAATGTAAAAACTTTTTTACATTTACATTTAGAGACATTCCGAGTGCAATGTTTGTTTTAGGGATGCACTGAAATGATTATTCTCGACTGAATCAAAATAAAAAAAAAATCTGCTTGCATTTGACTGAAAATCGAAACTGAAAATGCTTCATTGTAATTATTAATTATTTATTTTATTTTTATTTTAAAGTAATAATAATCTAAACCTAACCCTAGCCAATGAGCTCCGCTGAAATGAATAGGTTTCATAGTGCAGTGCTTCCCGTGTCTGGTGTGAAAGCCACTTAAGACTGTGCAGTGCCTGTGGCTGTAGGTAGAGTGAAACCATCATGCTGAACATTGCTCTGGTAGCTGTGGTGCATCGTAGCCTTTTTTGCCTCTCATTTTCTGACATTTCTTTCGTTCGGCCAAAAACCAAAAATACCATATCCAGCGGCTGAATATTTGATGCATCGTTAGTTTATTTGCAAATGCAGCACATTGGAGCAGAGTAGTAACATACTAGTCAATGAGTTTATTAACAATTACTCTTCTGTACAACAACTAACTAAACATAAACAATACGCATTCCATTCAGAATCATCTTGGTTCAGTTTTGAAGTTGGAAGCTCTTCTTCCCCATCATTGTCTGACTCTAGTTTGAAGGCTTTAATCCACTACTGGTCATTCTGTTTGTTTTGCTTGTATACGATTTTCTTGTTTGTTTGTTTCTGTTAGGATAACATAAAGGTTATTCTGAAAAGCAGCAGCTCATTTGCATTTAAAGAAACACAAAACACAAACACAAAAACTACAGTATTCTTTCTACAGTATACAGAATACTACAATAAATGATCTGTGGGGTATCTGGCGCTGTAAGTTCACTGATGTATTTTAGATTCTGAAAATAAGCTTGGCGTCCCCTTTGATTTTATTCCAAGTTTTATTCCAACAGTGACTTGCCATAATAAGGTTTTCTGTTCGGATTCTCTGTAATGGCATTACAGCCTCAAGGAACGCTCACTGATGTAATTCTGCATGTTCACTGGGCCTTCCCTCGAGGCGACTGTAACAACTCTCTCTCTCTCTCTCTTCCTCTTTCTCTCTCTCTCTCTCTCTCTCTCTCTAAACACTCACAGGTACAAGCTCATATAGTTTCACGACACGTTGAGCAAACACACATGGCACACACACCTCCATATGTGGCGTATATCTCCAGGGTGCGTGTTGTTGACCTGAATTAAACGTGGTCCTGTGCTGGAGTGATGTCACTGGCGGCAGTAAAGTGATTGTGTCACATGCTCAAAGTGTGGGTCTCTAGTGACGCTCGCCTTGTTAACTCAGACTCTTGGAGCGTCCCTGAGAACAGTCCAAATGTCAGCGGATCAATGAGCGGGTGACGTGATCGCTCTCGCTCTGCTCAAGGTCTCTCTTCATCTAATAAATAGGGTTATTATATCCAATGACTTTATTTACCAAGGCTGAGTTGAGCTTTTAGACAAGCGTCCCATAGGTTTTTAACACAGATCTCTGCAGACTGGCTGTGTTTTTTAGGTTGTTTGGGTTCAGATTTGGTTTGAATTATTTGTTTGAATATAGCAAAGATATTATGTTATATTATATTATATTATATTATATTATGGTGAGGTCAAAAAGATCCATCTATCCATTTAAAAATAAATAAATTAGTAAATCTAATTTAAATACTTTGAAGAATAAAAAAAAAAACAATTATTTGTTCATTCATTTAAAGGTGCTGTATGTAAGTTTTTGACTCTTCTAAAGCATAAACATACCATATGTGTACAGATATTTAAGAAACATGCCAAGTGAACATTTTTGTTTATCTGAAAAACAATGCAGAAGTCAGAAATTCTGCTATGAAAATGTTTTGAACATGCCAGAACGTCTGTCTTGGTTTTAGTCATTAAACCCGCCAATTCAAGACCGAAGTGTGACCGCCGATGGAGAGTTACAGCCTCTGAAATCAGATGCAGGTTCACTGTTCCACATGAAGTGGTTATTAATTTGCAAACAATATAAATACAGTATTATGAACGTAAACATTAGGTGAGCAGGTTATATTGTAACCCCATGCCCTAAAAACATGCTACGTGACAAGATACGCAGTGATAAGCAATTTGGCTGTTTGCACCAGACGAAACACCATAGAAATTTAAATAAAGCCATTCAGAAACACAGAATAGTGCACTCACTGCACTCTAACGAAATGGTAAGGTTTATAATCTAATTAATACATATTAAACCCTTTTTAACATTATTAGATGTGCATGCTGAATCACTGATATTTGTTGGCTTGCACTGAGTCACAGTTCAAAAGTTCAATTCCAAACAGTTTATTTTATTTTCAAGATCTGAGGTGAACTATCTGCTGCTGTTTTCAGTAGTGTGGCTATAAATATCATGTAAAATGGCATTCAAATTCACATCATTAACATTTAACACTGAATAAAGCACATGAGGTGTACCTGAGGTGATCATTGTCAGTTTAACCTGTTCCTAAGCTGCAATAAATAGAAGCTGTTTCAAAAATATAAACTCCTTTTAATATGGAAAATATTCCTTCTTTTGCGTGCGGTTGCTTTTATTTAAAACATGACTTAAATCAGCCTTTAGACTCGACTCGCTGCTGGATAAGTTGTCGCTGTGGTGACCCAAAATTAATAAAGGGACTAAGCTGAAAAGAAAATGAATGAATGAATTAACAAGATTTTTGAAGAAATTTGTAAGAGATGTTTGTTTGTGAGCTTCATATGCTATTAAAATTTGCATTGTGTATAAAGTAATTTAACTTAATCCAAATAATTAGATGATTATATCATCATATTACTCATAGAAAATTGACACTGGTTTCGGTCCCATTGGTTCTATTTTGTGTTGCAGCCGTATTAAATCTACATATGTTTTACATTGATTTCGTGTCTGTCTCTTTTTCTCTGTCAGATGGAGGATGTGATTGCCAGGATGCAAGATGAAAAAAACGGCATACCTATCCGTACAGTCAAAAGTTTCCTGTCCAAGATTCCCAGTGTCTTCTCTGGTAAATCTCCTACATCTGTTTTATACACACTGCAGTTCCAAGCTGGCGCTGACAAAGGCAGTCTTTAGCAGGAGCCAGTGCCCCACAGCAAGCCTGAAGAGCAGCACAATGAAACCTCAGCCAGAACTGTGTAGTGCAGCGCCAGAATAGAGCCCTCATGGACTGATCTCTGCTGATGGCCTGATCTCTATCAAAGCTCTCTGGCCTGCACTGCTCTGGTGGAAGACCTCAATACATTCTGGGTGCAGAGGACAGGGTTTCAATTGGTCGTTTTTAGGACATCTGACTCCTATATTTGTTCAGATTTCATTCTAACAGCCACAAACAGTCATTATAAACTCAGCTAATGGAATATTTGCATGCTAATGATAATGGACCACATCAGCAGAATGTTGTCAATTACCACAGACCATAATTGCAGAGTTAATTTTCACTAAAGATAGGATGAGTTGAAATGAGTGTTTTTGGCATTCGGTTTAAGGTCATTAACCCTGAATATTCGTTTAACGTGACCCCATATACTATTTTTAGAGGTATCATACAATGGTTTTTAGAACCGTCAAAGGTCAAAATACACTTGCATTTCTTTCTTACAATACAATCGACAGCAGTGTCTGAAACAAAAAGTGCTGTATTTGATAGACCAGCCATTTTTTGTGTTGTCAGAAGCCACAGTGGACCTTATGATGTGCACTCAGTCAATCCCACAATGCACAGCAATAACGAATATACAACCCATGTACACTCTACAGCTAGAAAATCCCCTTTATGCACCATGAAAGTTCGTACACTGAATGAATTTCCACTAATGTGGAACTAATGTAGGGAATAGTGAATAAGGATATACAGTAGGAGGCAATTTCGAATACAGCATAATTATTCAGTCCTAAACCACAAGCCTTTTCAAAACTCTACTCTGCTCTGATTGGTCAAATGGACCAGTATGTTGAGATATGTCTACTGCACAGGTGTCAGACTCGGGTTCTGGAGAACCGTAGCTCTGCATAGTTTAGTTCCAACCCTAATTAAACACACCTGATCAAACTAATTGAGTACTTAAGGCTTGTTTGATAGCTACAGATACTGTAGGTGTGTTGAAGCAGAGCTGGAACTGAACTCCCCAGAGCTGCGGCCCTCCAGGAATTGAGTCTGACACCTCTGGTCTACTGCATACACTGCATGTCAATAATGAAACGTCCATTATCATTTCTGAATTTCAGCTCCAGAAGCTTACTCTTCAATCGTAAATACAGGCTGAATTTGCACTACAAGTCTGCACAGATCTGATCTTGTATGTTTGCATTCAAATTGATCAAGACTAGTATCCAATATCTGTGTTTGCATTAATCCCTGTATGAAACTATTCTGTGGGTGATCGATTAACAAATCGACATTTCTGACCTTCGGGTTTTGACTGGCCATGCTAACAAAATTATTTATGCAATTTAATGTTGAATGGTTGCACCTTAATATTAGTGTTAATGCACACATGTGCATTTGCTTCATAATACTATAGTAAGTTTGTGTGCAAACATCCTCCCCCCTCATTGAGATGACGTCCAAACAGGATTCAGATATGTGTGTTTAGACGCAGGTCGGATGTCCAGACATTGGATGTGTCTGATTTCAAAAACACATTTTTAAGTGGCTCAGAATGGATGTGAAAAATCAGATATTTGTGTTTACGTGTGTCCAACAAATTAAATCTAGTTTTAGAGTACCCTTTGGAAGTGGGTTTAAATTCACATCACAGGAAACCAACAGAAACCAAACACTAACAGTTCTCAGCTACAAATACCGTGTCTGGGTGTCAAACATCTGATAAAAATGTCATATATAATAACTCCATTTATGATGTACTTTTATCTTTGTTACACTACAGTACATGGATAATTTCTGTAAAAAACATCTTATAGGGGCATTTTAACAACTACAGTAAGCAAGAAAATAATCTCAATAAATGAATGAATTACTCATTAGACATTGTTCTGTTGGTAATCGTCGGTTTCAATTGGGCATGCTAATAAAATCATCTTAATATTAGTGTGAATGCATTAATGTGCATTGCTTCATAATACAATACTAGAAAGCTATATTTGTGTGCAAATGTTCTCCCCTCACATTGTGATGACGCAGAACTCTAAAAGGGAATTGGATATGTGTGTTTAGATGCAGGTCGGACGTCCAGACACATTTTTAAGTGGCTCAGAATGGATGTGAAAAATCTGATATTTGTGTTGTGTCCAACAAATTCAGGTGTGAGTAAAAGATGAGATGTTTTGTGCCAGTGTAAATGCATCCACATTGATTACAGCCTCAGTTTTAAAGTGCCTATTCAAGCCTGATACCTCATTCGGTGGAAGTGGATTTAATTACACATCACAGGAAACCAACAACAACCAAACTCTACCAGGCCTCGGCTACAAATACAGTGTCTGAGTGTCGAAACATTTGATGAAAATGTCATATATAATAACTTCATTTATGATGCACTTCAATCTTTGAAACTCTGCAGATCTTTTACTTTGACCAATAGCTATATTACACTACAGTACATGGATATTTTTTGTCAAAAATATCATAAGGGCACTTTAACAACAACAGTAAGCAAGAAAATCATCTCAATAAATAAATGAATTACTCATGAGTAGGGCCAGACAGAATGTGCTGACATTTATGCAGAAAGAAATCTGCATATTTATTTGGAATGATTTTAGGAGTATCATAACTAAAAACTTAATATATTAAATAAAAAACATTTTTAACTTTTATTTAATGCTTACAATTAGATCCACTTATTTGGTAAACAAAGCAAGTTTCTCATATAATATATCTACTAAAAGACAGAAAATATTACTTTACAAACTGTAAATAAATCATATGAACATTTTAATATTACTATTATTATATCATAATAATATTAGTGAAATTCATTTAAAAACTGAATAAACATAAATTTACACACATTGGCTCAAGTGGGCTAAAAATCAGCAGAAATTCGCAGATTTCTGTGCGCACAGATTCCATGTTGGCCTGCTCATTAGAATAAAATAGATTAATTTGAATAATTAGCATGCAAGGTTTTTATTCACTAATTATTTCAAATCTAGACTTCAGAGACTGAAATGCGAGTTTAAATGTTATGTGCCATAATCCATTTTCTAAAAGCAGATTTAAAAAGGTGAAAACGAGAGAGAAATTCTCAGAAGGCTATTTCTTGGTTCCTGTGACTGCGGTTCCCCCAGAGGATTCATTAAAAGGCCAGCTTTAAGCTCCAACACCCCAGTCTCTGCCTCTCTGTGCTTGAAAACCGCTCTTGGCTCCTGTTGTCTCTGGGGACACGCCTCTCACTGCCGATTGGCTGAGGCAGAAGGGGCTCTGTGCATATTTCGGGAATTCTGGATTTGATTGGCCAGTGAGAGGGAACTCAGAAAGATATTTCTCAGAAGAAACTGTTCACAGTCTATTAATTCAGCAGTGAGCTTGTTGAAAACACTGAACACAGCGCATCAGACATTAAACAAAACACACAGAATCTGAGCATTTTGCAGATCCTTAATAAGTCTCTGTAAAATGCACATTAACTCACATTCAGCTTTTTTATATAGAGTAACAGCTTATGTGAGTATAACAGTAGTGTATTCATTAGTGGATTGAAAAGCACATGCAACAACGTTCCTTTGACATTCCTTAACAGGAATTATGACATTACTTTTAGAAATGAAAAATAGATACCACACTGCAGCCATTCATGTATTGTGGGTGGATATGCAGGAACTAGTTCATGGTGTTGACTTCTTGGTCGACTTTCAGAGTCAGACAGAAACGTTGGTGCAGAGGTGAAGATTATGGCATTCTGTTAATCCACAAAATACTTGAGCGGAGCTCTGCTGACACGGAGATCCTCTTCAGAGCATCCAGACCTTTTGTACTTATCTAAAATAGAGTTTATAACACTGCTTCTTGAAGAGCGAGCGAGAGAGATTTTTTACTACTACTATTTACTGTTTACTGTGTTTTTTATTATATATGCATCTTCTTTTATTTTTATGTAAACTTTATAAATGCTTTGGCAATACATTTGTAACAATTGTCATGCCAATAGAGAGAGAGAGAGAAAGAGAGAGAGAGAGAGAGAGAGACAAGCTGATGAAACACCCATAATTATAGAAAATGATGGATAAAAAATGTAGATGTAATCGAGATGAAAGATAAAAAGACTGAAGAAAATGAAAGCTAGTGTTTATGTAGGATAGATAATGTCAAATGAAAATATTAGACAATCTGCTGTTGACACAAAGACTCCAGATGAAAGCAGCGGTTCTGCTGTTCATCTGTGCTGTGGTTCGGCTCCTTTTTTCACTCATTATGGCTTTATAATTGAGCTCATTTTTATTCCGGTGACCGAGGATTGAAGAACATTTTTTACCAGCCATGAAACAGAATTCTGCTTGTTTATTAACCCATCTTGCCATCAGTTTAAAAAGTCACATATAGGTTCTTAAAGGATTCAAATGATTATAACGCTTTAAATGACTATTTGTTACACAATGCCTCTACTGTTTTATGACAAAACAGTCAATGTATTATTTACCAAATACTAAATGCTAAGCAGATTTTTGTTTTACATAGTGTAGTGTCTCATGATAAACAATCAAATTTTACAGTAATAAAAGACACTCTGATATTGATAACAATACACCCACGTAATTATAATGGCTCAATCCTCATTCATTTGGTCTGAAGTGCTCAAAAGCAGAACAAAGCAGTGGGGGAATTAATATTTGAAATAAATGAATATATTTTCTGAGTGAAAGATATGGTCACTTATCTGTTTTAAAAGGAAACTCAGCCAGAGTTGTTGACCAATAATCTTCTTTTCCAGGTTCAGATATTGTCCAGTGGCTGCTGAAGAATCTCTGTATCGAAGATCAAGGTAAGAAATGTTTTCGTTAAATCCTTGCTGACAAGATTGCTTGTGCATAATTATTTGCTGACAAACAGCTTATGTCAGCATCTCGTGATACTGCTTTAATTGCAGAAGAAGAGGAGGGTTTTGAAATACATACTGTATAATACATTTTCACAATATATTTGCTCTCAAACTAAATTGTATTTATCCAAAACAAATTTGATTGAATTCTTGTTACATTGAATTTATGGACGTTGTATAGGGGTATTGTGAGAACAGAACTGGTCCTACTCTGCAAGAAATGCTTTTCTTAGATATATTTTTAATAATCTGCATGTGGGATAATAATAATAATAATAATAATAATAATAATAATAATAATAATAATGCATTTTATTTAAAGGCACATTTCTAAAGGTCACCATACAAGACAGCAAGGACAGTCAGTTCAAATAAAAACAGAAAATACACATACAAAAAACAAAAAAACTAAATAAAAGTCAATACAATACAATACAATTTTTAAAAACTGCGGTTGATTTAAAGAGAGTAGACTGTTCTGATCAGATGTGTTTGGAGTTTAGATTGTAATTGTAAAAGAGAGTTTAAATTATGGAGATCAGAAGGAAGTGAATTCCAAAGCTGAGGAGCAGGGTGGCTGAAGGCTCTGCTCCCTATTGTGACAAGGTGGACAGGGGGAACAGTGAGGTGGATGGTGGAAGAAGATCTGAGTGTTTGAGAAGGTGTGGCGATATTAACAAGATTAGTAAGGTATGGAGGAGCAAGATTATGAATGACGTTATGAATGGCAAAATGAGAACTATTTTATAATCAATTCTGCAAAAGATAGGAGGCCAACGAAGCTGTTGTGGGATGGGTGTGCAAAATAATGGGTGAGCAAAATAATCTTGTTTTTCCTTTTGGCAGGATCATTTTGCTTACCCCTTTGGCAGATTATTTTGCTAGTTTTAAGGAAAAACTCAATTGATTTTGGCATATTGTTTCTTAAAACAAGACAATATATTTTTTGCTGTCTAGAAAATGCTTCTTGATTTAACCCTCATGTGCTCTTGGAGATGTTTTCTTCCACTCTGTAGTGATTTTGAGTCTTAATTTGGACTTACCTTACTTACAAATTTTATTTGGACACATATTTTGGGAAAATGTTTTGAAAATTTTCAAAAACTCAAATGTACCACCCTTTCGTCATGTTTGTGGCTGTTTTTGCCCTGCTGACTTCTAATATATTGACAATTTTGATCGCAAATCCATGACACTATCATGCATTCTTGATAGTTGCTAATTTTCCCTGATGGGAAGAGATACGTTTACTAATTTTTATTGCTTATCATTAGTTGCAGTGCAAAACAAGCTTAGTTTCTGGCTAGAAATGAAATGGTTATATGGAGTAAAGTGTGTCTCAGAACATAGGAAACATGCTAAGTGAATGTATGCCTGCACACTATCATTTGCTGTTTTACTCCATAGAACTCCATAATAGTCAGAATCTTTTTTGCACAGGGTTAATGCTGCCAACTGATGATCAACAATAAAAATGAAAAGTTTGACCTCTTCCAAACAGGGAAAAACACCATCATTCAAGAATGCATGATTATTTGCTGTCATGGCTTTGCAATCAAAAAATACCAATATAATGCAATTCAATGGGTCAAAAATAGGCACAAAAATAACAAAAGGGTAGTCAATGTGAACAGTACACAAGGGTTCAGAATTTGTAGATATTTAAACAAGAAACAAGACACAAAATCTAAGTAGGAAAATCTTTTTTGCAGTGTAGTTAGTAATGAAAGCTTTTTTCCCTTCACACAGCAGTGAGGTTTGATTTTGTTCTGAGTATGGTGTGTATCCCTGTACTTTAGATTCCCTCTGACACATTTGACAGTTGTGTGAGAGGAAGTGTGTGATACTGTAGGGGGCTCTTTACTCAGACAGGAAAAGTGCAATACACTGAATATATCCCTTTACTCAGTAGACAGTGTCGGGAACAGTGGTGAGATTAAAAAAAGTAGGAAGTTTGAAAAGTTCTTGGTCTCTTTCGCTCAGTTCATTGCTACTTTGCTGATTAGTGGGATTTACCTTATGAACATGCCTGGTGGGAAACGCTCATCAAAACAACAGCAGCTGCAAAAAGCATACTGCACCCTTGAAAGCACAAAGATATTAATTTGTAATCAGCGCAGACACATACTCTTACTTGTGCGCTCGCAGTAAACACTGTATTGTAAAAGTTTAATAGATAATAATTTATTGATGCTTAACTCCCTCTGGTATGAGTTCTGCAGTGCTGTTTCAATGCGTTTCAGTTGAATGTTATTTCCATGCTACTCTTATAGAGGAGGCCAAGACTATTATAGCCTACTTATTTAACCCCGACATTGACATTTAAGCACGACATTGACAGAATAGGACAGAATGTTTTTTTTTCAATAACATTAATTAAAAAAACAGGCTTGTGTGTGTATTTTGGCTAGTTTGAGCCTGTCATGGAAAAATAATTATGATACTAAAACCATAAGTAAGTTGCGGCAAGTCCCTGTAATGAGTGATTAACTGAATCATTCATTCAAATGATTTATTCACAATGGTTGATTCAGTTAGGAACAAAGTAAACTTTTTGAATAAACAAATCATAGAATGCACAAATTAGGGCTGAGTGATTAATCAAAAAATAATCGAAATCGACATTCAGAACCGATAATCGTTCGGATTTTTTCAGGTAGAATTTTTTGATTAATTTCCCTATAGCGCGTGGAGTCATGTGACCCCGCTCTTAAGGCTGCTTTGCAGCCACATCTGCTCTCTGGTCAAGTAGGACGTTGGACCCATTCTTGAGCCTTACTTTACACTACATTGACAATGATTGGAAGCTGCTCATGTCTTGAGATGGCATATTTTCCATTACATTAAAATTATTATTCATATTAAAATGTTTGTTTACAGAAGACGAAATGCACTGTTTAAAATATTATTCACAGGATATACAAGAGTTATTTTATGTAGAAATGTAACTGTACTGCTTATTTTCTACTTTTAATATGAAAAACATTTATTTTGTTTCCAAATGCAATTGCAAGTTATTTATTTTCACTTTTTTATAAGAAAAAAAGTGGCTGTTGGTTTTAGGCAATGTGTGTTTTAATATCAGTCGTTGATTTTGATAAAGTAATGCACCCTTTATTCTAAAAATCTCTCGCTTGTAATAAGTGAGCATAGTTACTGTACAAAACCTGTCAGTGAACAATGAGGGCAGAAAAATTAAACAAATAAATAAAACAATTGTTCCTTAATCGTAATCGAGTTAAAATGTTAATCGAGATTTAGATTTTAGGCCAAATCGCCAGTCGTGTCCAGCTCCAGCTTTATTTGGATCTACTTTGTTGTCAAAACAGACATTTTTTTTATGAATCTGTTTATCTGTCTGTCTGTCTGTTTGTCTTTCTTTCTGTCTTTCTGTCTGTCTGTCTGTCTATCTATTCATCTTTTTCATCAGGCTATTGGCAAACACTCTTATGCTTAAAAACTCTTTTAGTTATAAGTATTTTATGTTCACATAAAAAGTTATCCTGTTCATGCATACTTTGTTTCAAGAATATGCTTTTCTGACATTGTCCTTAAAGTTCATAGTACTACTTTTTTCCTGTGTATCAAATTTTAGAGCAAAAAAACAAAACATGAATTATCTTGTCATTAGGTTGCTACTTCATACTCTAATAGCATTATGAATTGTTTGTTTAGTGGAGGCACTTCATCTGGGCACGCTGATGGCAGCTCATGGCTACTTCTTCCCAATCTCTGACCATGTGCTCACTCTTAAAGACGACGGCACATTCTACAGGTTTCAGGTTTGTTGATTTGAGAAACAAGCAGAAAGTTTAAAGGCACAGCGCCTGCTTAAGACCGCTTGTTATTAAAGTTAATTATACAGTAGTCTAATAACATGTAATAAAGCAAGAGCAGATAGGGCTTAAACAGCACACATTACGTTCATTAGAGGTAACCAGTAGTTTATTTTATAAATATACTAGAACATAATCATTGAAATTAAAACCAAAGTCTTCCAGAACAATAAATAAATAAATAAAATGTAAGTTATTGAATATAAACCAAACCATGTACACACTCAAAAGTTTTTTTTTTTATTTTATTTTTTTATGCTTGTTCAAACTCCTTATTTAAAATGTTCTGAAACAATTCTCGAGTTGTTTTTTGGACAACTTCCTTGTTTTATGTTCAATCCACGTAAATTTGTAAAAACAATTAAGTTAACTTAATGCATTTGTGTTAGGGCAACATGAGGTTTTGTGTGGAACCCAATATTTTTTATAACGTGTGTGTGCTAAACTAGTCTTTGGTTATCACTCTGCAATATAAATTCTTTTAATTTATAATTGTTCTCTTTTGTCTGTCAGACTCCGTATTTCTGGCCCTCAAACTGCTGGGAGCCTGAAAACACAGACTACGGTGAGTAGTTTGTGTGTATGATCTGTTATCTCTATCTTATTGAGACCAGCCTATATGAACATGTATTTAATGAAATCCTCCAGATGGCTGGAGATCAGCTGGATCATGGAGTGTTAGGTGTTAGGAGTGTTTGTGCTTTAATAAGACAAGTCTATTTAAACGCAAGCTAATCAAATCCTTCTAGCTGGCATGTTTGTCTGTGTGAAGTTGTTGCTGCATAAATCCATATCCCTTCATCCTCAACATTATATCTAGGTTTCCAGTAAAGCTGTATTTTAATCTCATTAGTTCCTAAGTGAGACGAGGCTGTATGAAACAGTTAGAAAAATTGCAAACAACTGGAAATGAAAGGTTTAATTACTTTTAATATTAGAAATGTTGGCAACTTGCAGTGAAATATCCCCAGTGCATTTCTTTAATCATTTTGAGTTTGATAACTGAGGAAAAAGGTTGATCATTTTGAAAGAAGTCTCATCTGCTCATCACCAGTGCTGTAATTAATTGATTAAAAAAACAAAGACAACAGTAATATTTTAAAATTTCAAAATCAAGTCAAAATCAAATCTGTTGTCTATTTCAATATATATATTTAAAAAAAAAAAACAGGGGCTCATTGGAAATATGTGCGTCAGCCTACATTTTTTACAAAAACACACTTAAATATACAGTACATTTAACTGCAGTTTCTGGGTAAAATAAATGCTAGGGTAGTATATACTGGGCAGTGAATATACTGTACAGTTAAAGTCAGAATTATTAGCCCCGCTTTGAATTTTTCTTTCTTTTTAAAATATTTCCCAAATGATGTTTAACAGAGCAAGGAATTTTTCACAGTATGTCTGATAATATTTTTTCTTCTGGAGAAAGTCTTATTTTTTATTTCGGCTAGAATAAAAGCAGTTTTTAATTTTTAAAAAACATTTTAAAGTCAAAAATATTAGCCCCTTTAAGCTATTTTTTTTTCCCGGTAGTCTAGAGAACAAACCATCGTTATACAATATCTTGCCTAATTACCCTAACATGCCTAGTTAACCTAATTAACCTAGTTAAACCTTTAAATGTCACTCTAAGCTGTATAGAAGTATCTTGAAAAATATCTAGTAAAATATAATTTACTGTCTTCATGGCAAATATAAAATATGTCAGTTAAAACTATTATGTTTAGAAATGAGTTAAAAAAATATTCTCTCTGTTAAACTGAAATTGGGGAAAAAAATAAACACGGGGGCCAATAACTCAGGGCGGCTAATAATTCTGACTTCAACTGTAAGAAAACAAATATTTTAGAGGAACTATTCCCTATAGTTTCGCTATTATCCAATGAATTGAGTTCAAAATAATGTGTTTATTTAGAAAGTATAATTTTTTTTAAATAAATAAAAATCCCAAATCTTTGAATAGCAGTAGTCTACACTACCTGACAATAAATAATAACTTGACTTCTAGTTGATCAATTGGAAAAGTGGCAGATTTATTTTTCTGATGAATCATCTGTTAAACCGAATCCCAATCATCACAAATACTACAGAAGACCTACTGGAACCTGCATGGACCCAAGATTCTCACAGAAATCAGTCAAGTTTGGGGAAGGGAAAATCATGATTTGGGGTTAAAATCATTATGGGGCATGCGAGAGATCTGCAGAGTGGATGGCAACATCAGACTGAGGTATTAAGACATTTGTGCTGCCCATTACATTACAAACCACAGGAGGGGGCAACTTCTTTAGCAGGATAGCAATCTATAGACTTTATATTCTATACTGTACATTGTTTCTGTAACGTGACAAGACATTTGTCTAAGCAAAGTCAGACCTTGCTGTCCTAATTAAAAATCAAAGCATGATCATATTTTATTTTGGTAAAATAAGCTAATCTAGAGGCCTTTGCCTTTCATATAAGCCACTTCTGATACCAAATGTTCAACTCGAAGTCAAGTTATTATTTGTTGTTCCTAAAACTTGCATAGATGACAAGACTTTTGCCAAGTAGTGTTTATTGCATGACACTTGTATAAAACTGTTTATTTTGTCAGAATACATAACTAATTTACAGTAGTCAACATTTGAGGTTGATCAAAACTTTTCATCAAAGTTGTTTTAAAACTATTAGACAACACCCATTCCTTTTCTTAGAAAAATTTTTGAAAAATGATTTTTATCCATTTCAAATGTACTGTATAGCAATACAAACTGTAAAAACTTCTACAGTCTATGTAATAATATCTACAATAAATGTACACAATCATTTACTGTATGACAGAATTAGTTGTTCATGGCAGTTCTGTACATTATCAACAGATAAACAAATGTCTACAGTGCTCAGCATAACTGTAAACCCCATTTTGAAAATGAATATTTTTATCCATTTCTCAGTCAGTATAGGCAATGTATTTTGATGCATTTAAACTAAACAGATTTATTAAACAGATATATTTATTAAAATAATATTTTAGTCACCAAACATATTTTGAGATAAAATCAAAGATAAAACAATTAAATTCAAGCAAAATATTGCAAAAACAATTACAGCCTACAAAATTTCAACTATTTTTTTTCCCTATTTTTTGCTTCTGTTTATTTTTTTCTTCTTTTTAAAATTTGTATTTAATATTTTTCTATAACATATAAATTTGGGTGTAGTAGTTTTTGTTATTGTAAGTTCTTTTGTAAGATATGCTGCAGATTTGACTAATCTAATGTTCATGCACAAATACAATATTGTATAGCTTCCTATTAAAAATATGAATTTAAATGATAGATTTGTGTGGGGTGTACTTATATATGCTTAGCACTGTATAAATGCAATTGCAGTCATTGTATATCATGTCCATAACGGGTACGGTAAAATAAGCTTGTTCTGAATTCTGCAGATTGAACAAAGCAACACTCAGGCACTCAGGTGTAAATCACAACAAGCTGGTGTGAAATATGTTAAATGTTTACTAAATATTTTAGTGGGACTCATTTGAAAAGCCTGAAGGCTGTTGAGGTGTGTTTTTCACAGTCCTCTCGTGTCTCTCTGCAGCTGTGTACTTGTGCAAAAGAACAATGCAGAACAAAGCACGTCTGGAACTTGCTGATTATGAAGCTGTAAGTAATCCCCCCCTCCACCCTCTCTCTCTCTTAATTGTAACAATGCACATCTCAAGCTCTGTACTTTAGACATTATTAGAAAGAAGATATTAAGGAGATAATAAGATAATGACAATCTTTAAACGAAAGTCAGACTAATCCAAGCGGGGCTTTAAATGTCAGGCTTTGTTTGCATAATCCATGTAAGCTCTCCAGTAGGTTTATGTAGATTCATCAGCATTTTTCTCATATTGAACTCTGAACTATAAACTTGTAATACTTGTGTTTTCTTTTTTTAATTTTATTTTTTCAAATAAACTTTGCAAGTTTGTCCATTCTATAGAATAATAATTGAAAAAGATCATTATGACTTTAAATCTCTCAATTTATTTTTTTTCTTCTCACAAGTCTTCTCACAGTACCATGTTATGCTGCAAAAGTATATTTGTGGGAATAGCCAAGAATAAATAGAGATAAAATGTTTTTTTTTCATGCTAAAATCTTTAGAATATTAAGTAGGGATGAAAAATTTTGTACATTTCCTACTGTAAATATATTTTTAATAAAATAGATTTTTGTTTAGAAATATGCATCGTTAAGAACTTAATTTTGACCACTTAATAAGCCAATTTTCTCAGTATTTAGATTTGAACCCTCAGATTGCAGATTTTCAGAGTTGTATCAGCCTATGGCTAATTTGCTATGGCTGGTTTTGTGGTTGAGGGTCACACATTGTCTAAGAATTTCAAAATGCATGAAGTAACAAAAAAAATAAATAAATAAAATAAATAAATAAATAAATAAATAAATAAATAAATAAATAAATAAATAAATAAATAAATAAATAAATAAATAATAATATTAATACATTTAAAAGTAATTATTGTGAGATATAACCATAGAATTGAGAATGTCTGCATTGCAAAATACTAACTGAGAAATCTCAGAAAATTCCAAGTAAAAAATGTTATGACATAGTTCATACAAGTTGTACGACATGTGACACACAAAGTCAGAATTGTGAGGTAAAAAAAGCCACAATACTATTTACTTTTAGTTTTCATTCTGCGGCAGTAACAGGTATCTGGCATTTAAAGCAAGCATAGCACAAATTTTACTATCACTTTTTTATAATTACTTTTGGTAACTTTATTATGATGATCCATTTGAGTATTAGTAGACTGTCTGCTTAATATCACTTGATACAGACATTCAGCAGTCATTTAACTGACTATAAGAAACTTTGCAAGTACCTGTCAACTTACACTAACCCTACCCCTAACCCCAACCCTAACCCCAACCTAACAGTCTACTTATAATGTAATGAGAATTAGTTGCAATGTAACTTAAATTCAACAAACGGACCATCAAAATAAAGTGTGACCTCACTTTTTTCTTGAAATTAGAGAAAACATTATAACTGTTCATTGTAAACTCAGATTTGTGTCTCAAGTCTGAAAATGTTACATTTCTGACCTGTATTTGAATTGCCTATTTGAATAAGGGCTTTATTCTTTATTCACTTATTCATTAATTTCTTAGAACTGGGATTACACATCTTTCAATTCTGACGTTACAGCTCAAAAATTTGATGTACAAACTTGAAATTCTGTGAAATAAAGGCCAGACTCGCAAGATGATCTTTTTTTTATTCTGTGGTAGAAACAAGTTTCCACAATAAAAGAACATCTTTTTTTAAACATTGGTCATTTCAAATGTTATTTCCTCTTCTTCTTCCAGGAGAGTTTAGCGCGACTACAGCGGGCTTTCGCCAGGAAATGGGAATTTATATTTATGCAAGCAGAGGCTCAAGCTAAGTATGTATCATTAAGATCGTGACCATTTCTGGTCTTTCCTGTTCTTTACTGGCTGTTTTTCATTTTGTGCATTTGTAAAAGCCTGCCACCCTGTCTGAAGACTAAGACTTTTCACAGCAAGAATTCAAATATTAATAGCTGATCTCTTGAAATATCTGTCAAGCGGTTCTTATGACGTCTGTGCTAATGGATTTTAAAAGTCTTGTGGACATAAACCACACAGTTAAAATTGTTTTGGGATTGCACAGAACTTGAATTTATAAGTGACTTCTGCTGTTTTTCCAAGATTCTTCCTTTAAACTCAAGGCAATTCTGTGAGCCAAAACATTAGGCAGCTTTATGACTTTGCAGCTCGGTTACACGGTTCGTTGCATGCTTTGCCTTTTCTTTTGCGAGTTAAATGTTTTAATTGCTTTGGCTTTGTGTTCTGCCTGTACAGAGTCGATAAGAAAAGAGACAAAATTGAGAGGAAAATACTGGACAGTCAGGAAAGAGCCTTCTGGGATGTGCACAGACCAGTGGTGAGTATGCGTGTGCGTGTGTGCGCGTGAGAACAATGGAGCTATTCTCTTTTCTTCTTCTGAATTATTCTTTGTTGTTGTGTAGTGTTTGAAGTTGTTACCTCACAGAGGAATGACACAATACTGTTGAAGGCCCACTTGAGCTGATGGAATCACCTCTGGGCTTACAGAAGTCCTGCTTAGCCATAGAAGTAAAACACATATTCCAAAAATCTTACATCATTCATTTCCCTAGTCGATATTCTACAAAGGAAAAAAGTGAAAACGTGCAGTTGTTCCCTATGGAGATCTTCCTACCTTTGAAACTCATCCTTTTAAACTTTTTTTGATGTATCTTAATGTAGTCAGGTTAATGCAAAATACAAATTTGGTCTCTTGTATTGTAATAAAACTAGAATATGTTATGTTAAATTGGCTATGGACCATATTTTCTGTATTAACTGACCGTGTTTTGAAGTATTTATTTATGAAACAACTTATAGAAAACCCCTGTGGAGATGTAAAATGGTTTTACTGGCTTGGTTATCAAATATTCCCACATAGTTTGTGCATAATTGATTGACGGTTCCATCAGATTCAAAAACATTTGTTTAATGGTGCTGTATGTAAGTTTTTGACTCTTCTAAAGCATAAACATACCATAATATGTTTGTAGATATTAAAGAAACATGCTAAGTGAACATTCTTGTTTATCTTAAAAACAATGTGGAAGTCAGATATGCTGCTTTGAAAATTTGTATTACGTGCCGGAACGTCTGTCTTTGTTTTGGGCCCTTTAACCAACCGAGTGCCAGTTTAGCTAATTATATTTTAGCATCTGGGTTGCCATGGTGGAAAACAGCATATTTGATTCATTCAGTCAGGAAGGCTTCCAAAGTATGTGTCCTTGAACGAAAATCAACCTGCGAGTAACAGCCTCCGAAATCAGACGCAGATTCAGAGTTCCACATGAGGTGGTTATTAATTAGCAAATAATATAAATTTTACGAACGTACACATTAGGTGAGCAGGTTACATTGTAACCCCGTGTCTTAGTAACACACTATGTGATGTGATTTGCAGTGATAAGCAATTTGGTTGTTTGCACCAGATTAAACATGGCAGAAACATTTAAATACCATTCGGAAGCACAGAATATATGAGCACTCACTGCACTCCAATGAAATGGTAAGGTTTATAATCTAATTAATTCATATTAAACCTCTTTAACACTATTAGATGTACATGCTGAATCACTGATATTTGTTAGCGTGCACTGAGTCACAGTTCTAAAGTACAATTCCAAACGGTATTCAAATTCACATCATTAACATTTAACACTGAATAAAGCACATGAGGTCTACCTGAGGTGATCCTTGTCAGTTTAACCTGTTGTTAAGCTGCAAGAAATAGAAGCTGTTTTATTTTCAATGTTAAAATGGAAATTTCAGGTGTTGGTTAGAACAAAAACTCCTTTTACTATGGAAAATAATCCTTCTATCGCATGTCGTTTTTTTTGTGTTTTTTTAGAACACAATAAAATCAGCCTCTAGGTTCCACAGTCAGGCACGCTCCTGTTGGTGTTCAACCACTGTGTGTCAAACTTACATACTACACCTTTAAACTACTTAATCAATCCGATTGAGCTTGATCTGAATGAAATTTCGATCTGATAAGAATGAGGGGTCTATTCCTTTTCGAATCCGTCCAACAGCAAAAAATGACCATGCAAACACTTCCAATATAACTACTTTCTCAATTGTATTCAAAAGTCTCTGGGACACACATTAGCCTTCGCACTTTTTGATAAAGGCATGATAAAACATGTAAAAACACTAGCTGTGTATTTTCATCAGGCTAAAGCACTTTATTTTGAATCAGTTTAATAAGTCATCTGCACTTCAATAACTGTCTGCTTTATTTCAGCTACAAAATTTATTTTAAAAATGCACTGTAACCTAAATATCAGTTTGAATGACCCTATAAAGAACATGGTTAAAATAAATACAGTAAAAGTTAAATATTAGAAATTAAAATCAAGGATAGGCGCCACGGTGGCCTAGTGGTTAGCATGTTCGCCTCACAGCAAGAAGTTTGCATGTTCTCCCCGTGGTTGCGTGGGTTTCCTCCGGGTGCTCCGGTTTCCCCCACAGTCCAAAGACATGCGGTACAGGTGAATTGAGTAAGCTAAATTGTCCATAGTGTATGTGTGTGAATGAGAATGTATGGATGTGTTTCCCAGAGATGGGTTGTGGCTGGAAGGGCATCCGCTGCGTAAAACAAATGCCGGATAAGTTGGTGGTTCATTCCGCTGTGGCGACCCCGGATTAAAAAAGGGACTAAGCCGAAAAGAAAATGAATGAATGAATGAAAAATCAAGGATTAAAACAATTGTAATCTGGAAAGAAATAATAAACATCTAATGCAAAAATAGACAGAGCAAAAAATTGACATCATAGTTATGCACGACATTTACATACAGTATAAGGGAAAGCAATATATATTTCATGTTCTGTTTCACACATGACAACTGAAACTCATTGTCATCAGAACTAAATGCAAGCAAATACAGGCATAATATGCAAATGGCATGCTTGCTTACTCCAGAGGCTACTTAAGTAGTATTTAAAATGTATATAAACATTGTAGCTAATACTGTAGCAGTCCATGTGTGTACAAATCACCTGATGTGTACTGCTTCATGCCTTGAGTGTACGTGAGCTGTTTGTTTTGAAGGAAGCAGCAATTTCTCCCTCAATTACACTGAGCTGATCCTCCTCATTAGCAATTTCATGCTAACTTGCCTTGATCTTTCGAGCTGATGTGCGGTAGTGAGATGCTGCAGCTCTTGTCCATATTTAGCTAGTGTGGGTTCAGATGGGGATTATTATAGAACTCAAAGTGTCTGGAGGCTGTTTTCACCCTCTCGCGAATATACATTGGAGGCTGCAAGCTAAAGTTCATCCTATACAGGAGTGTAGAAACATCGAGTCCTGTGTGAGATGAAACAGCGTCCGACCAGCATGAAACCATTTGATTGACAGCTCAGTGCCTTTTAAAATATCAGCTCAGTTTCCCAAAACAGGGGGGAGTATGTCGGCGAGGTCCACCGCGTCAGGTGCTTTACAGTCGATGAAACATGCTTGCTTACCAATCCATAAACTATAGGTCATCTTGAAAACTAACATTTATCTTGACAGTGTGTGCCATGTGTGTGTTTTTCAGCCAGGGTGTGTGAACACAACAGAAGTGGACATAAAGAAATCATCCAGAATGAAGAATCCTCACAAGACAAGAAAGGTGATGACAATAAATTCAGAATAAAATTTTAACGTCCTAAGTCATGTGACTGATCACTAAAAGCGATTTTCCACGAGTTATATCATTGAACCTTTGTGTTGGATGAATCAATCAACCATCAGAATAATAGCCAATCAGTCTTGAATAAATGCACCAATCAGGGAGCCTCATGAAATCCTGCACCTCACTGGTCAAGAACCGCTCACCGCTACAATCAAACGACTGTCCATGTGAAATCTTTCATCACCGACGCAATCACACAGAAATCTACTGTATGTAAATTTATGTAAATGTGGTTGTAATTTATTCTAATTTTCACAGTCTGTGTACGGCCTTCAGAACGACATTCGCAGCCATAGCCCCACCCACACACCAGCCCCTGAGGCCAAGCAGCCAACCGAGGAAGAACTTCAGGAAAAGGTAACGTCTGATTAGTTCAGTGTATTTATAGGCAGAGTATTTTTTTTATTTATTGCTTCTGGCCAAAGATGGGCATTTACAGCTTGGTATAATATATGATCTGTTAAAGACTTTGAGCTGAACAATAAAAGACATATTGGGCACATATGTGTATTACATTTTGTAAAAAGGACATAATAGTATAGGATCTCTTTTAGGTATTTGGTTTTGGCAGACTAGATCTACCTATCTGCTGCAGAGCAAATACAGACTTCCTACTGTCAATATGTAGGCAGACACACTGCATTAATAGGGATTGAGAAATCTCCTTACAGGTGGAGCTGAGAGAGGTGGAGGGTTACAGAGGAACTGTGATAATGGACTGGCCTACAGTGAAACTGAATCAAACTAAATGTTGAGCAAGCAATCTCACTGCCTGCAGAAGTAGCAGCAGCCAATAAGCATGTCATATAGTAATTATGTGGTTTCTTTCAGACTACAGATATAAAATGACTCTGTGTCATCACTGGACTTAATGTGATTTCACTTTGCTAAAGATTTGCGTTCATGATGTCGAACTTATTGTACCATGATGAGTTTCTTTGAAAAACGTGTGACTACTACACATGAAACTTTAAATGCATGCTTCATATACAGGAAGCTGCTATTTTATTTATTTATTCTTTTAGTATTTGTCTAAAGTTTTAACTGATTTGAAAATGCCTTTTTGTTCTGGTCACTCTTATAATCAGCTTCTTAGTTGGTATTGGTCCCAGCCTAGCTAAAATAATATTTGTCTTACCTGTCTTTTGTCAGGCTGAAAAAGTATAAAGTCTCACATACTGTATGCTGTTGAGGGGAAAAAAACTTTTTTTTTTTAGAATTAATATATTGAAGATATTCTTGCAGCGAATTGCAGAATTGTTTTTCATGACTTATCAAATTCCACTCCACTACAAAATGGTGGCAGTGTTGCACTGAAGCATTCCCTTCTTTTAGTGCAATAAGAACAAATGAACAAACTACTGAAATTAGGAAACAAATTAGTACAGTGTTGACTTGATTTAACAAAAATGAAGGAATGAGTTGATAAATTATGCCAAGGAACATGTCCATGAATGAAACTAAAGACTGCAGCCTCAAGCTTTGTTCTTGAATTTACAGGAGAAAGTTGTTAAAGTTTTTTTTTCTGTTAAAGTCACCACTCCATGGCCACACTCTCATCTGGGTCATGGCACGAGTTTAACTCCTTCAATTCTATCGTTCCATACCAACTCATGCAAGTGGCACAGGAAGTGTGCATGAAGGATATTAATAAAAGAATCAGGCTAAGGCAGGGGCGGGCAAACTCAGCCCTGGAGGGCTGGTGTCCTGCACAGTTTAGCTCCAACTCTAATCAAACACACCTGCTTATAGATTTCTAGTGATCTTGAATACACTGATTAGCATGTTCAGGTGTGTTTGATTAGAGTTGGAGCTAAACTATGCAGGACACCGGCCCTCCAGGGCCGAGTTTGCCCACCCCTGCTCTAGCCTGTTTCTTGAATCACATGAGAGTGTGGTTCAAGATTTTTTTTCTGTTAAAATCACCCCACTCTAATTTTTTGGTCACGGCACCAATTTAACCTCTTCGATTCTATGGTTCCATACCAAGTCATGGAAGTAGCATGGGAAGGGTGCATGAATGATATTAATAACTGCAGCCTCTAGCTTGTATCTTGAAGCAAGGTTTATTTGCACTCTTAAACTCACTCCCCTTGACCTCCCTTCCATCCGGGTCATGGCACCAACTTAAATCATACTAAGTCCGGTATGGTTTCACCAACGTAAACTATACAGAGTTTGAGCAGGACTCAAACCAGCATTTTAATTTGATAGTCAGGAGACTCTTGCATCAGTCACCAGTGCACTTCTTTAGGCCAGGTTTACTCAATTCCATCCGAGCCCAGTGAATGAAATTAGTTAATTCTTCATTCACTGCCACAATATCTGTTTTCTATCCACAAAGTTCTCAAAACTTTTTAAAATCTTTATAAATAACTAAGCCCAAATAGTTTAGCCAAACTGGCAGACCAACTGGCCACCTTTGACTGTTTTAAGTTTTTTTTTCTTCTTCTTTCTCAGCAGCTGCATGGAAAAAAAGGGCTGTATTTACCATGAGTTTTCACACACACACACACCCACATAAACTCACCCTGACTATTAGCATTATTGTCTTTCCAGATCAAGTTTTGGCAAGCACAGTTAGACCGCCATCGATTGAAAATGTCCAAAGTTGCAGAGAGGTAAGTCAGAGAGAAAGAGAGAGAGAGAGAGAGAGCCTGTGCTGTTATCGATCCACAGGTCTTCATTATTCTACAGTGCTTAAACATTTTCTTATCGATCTCTTTAATGGTTTGTGTAGATATTATTCATGCTGACAAACATGTTTCTGTTTCTCGTCCTCAAATTTACTCCGTCTGCGAGATCAATGGCTCACTTAGGATGCCACAACATCTCGAAGCAACGTTTTTTTAATGCCACGTGAAAAGAAACCGACTTGCATCAATCAATTATAGATCAAAATAAAAAATGTCCATCAGTGTTGGAGGTAACAACTTGGAAGTAACATGCATTATGTACACATAATCAGATTACTTAAAGTGCCCCTAAATGATGCACATCCGGATATTACCTTTCTTACATTGTGTAATGTAGCTGTTTGTCAATATAAAGAGTCTGCAAAGTTTCAAAGATGATCAAAGTGCGGGATTTCAGGTTGTTGATACAAAAAGAGGCTGTTTGCTTTACTGTAAATCAAGTTTTCTTTTCATACACAAACAAAAAAGTTTAAACTAGGAATTAAATTTATATTGTAAAAGTGATGCCTGTATAACTGTTCATATCACTGTGTGTTCAAGCTACTGGAGCTAAAATATTCAGATATAGTAATGCCCATTTCAATTACATCAAGGCACTAGTATTAGGTTAGATTTAGGTTGCCAGCATCTAAGGACAATGTTATTTTGGCATCCAATAACGACGTAAAAATGACGTTCATATTTTGTTGATTTTAGGTTGTGTTGGAAAGTGACCAAAATACAACGTCGACCCTACGTCTTAAATCAACGTCATATTGACGTCAAATACTGACTTTTTTCGTCAGGTATGGCAACCAAAATCCAACATCTAATAGACCTCATATTGGTAACGTCCACACAACGTCAAGCTGCAACATCAAGGCATTAGACATTGATATTTTGTTGTTTTTAGGTTACGTAGGAAGGTAACCAAAATGCAACACCTGTTTGATGTTTGGCGTTGATGTCAGACTGACGTTGGGTTCTGACGTCAACTCAATTTTCATTTCCAAACAAAATGCAACGTCCCACTATGTTGGGGTACAACGTCAATCTGACGTCCTGTGTCTGCTAGGTGTATTCTACGCAGTAGAGCATAGAATACAGCAATAAAAGCTCTCAAAAAGGAGGCGCTTAGATAAATTTTGTTTTAGATTGTAAGAATATTAAAATGCATATTATAATAATAATTTTAATAATTATAGTCATTTTTTTCACCTTAGATGGATGTAGACCTTCAAAATAGCATGATAGGGCCACTTCTGTGTTTTATGCACACTAAAGTACGTTACTTGTTTAAATATAAAGCTAAGGTAACTTATCTAATAATTTCAGTTACAACAGATCCTTTTATGCTCATTAGAAACCTGGGGTAAGGGTTATATTTATGTTGCAAAATTATTATAGTTTTGTATTGTGTAAAGTCATATATTGAGCATAACACATTGATATGAATATGAGCATACAGTAAGTCTCTGATAAACATAACGCATTCACAGAGGTGATGAACGCTAATGCACATCAAAAGTAATCAACTCAAAAAGTGCAAATCAACACAAAAGTGCAGTAGCTTGCGTTTACTAATGCAATATTTTATATGGTAACACTTTATTTCAATGGCCCATTTGAGTATTAGTAGAATGTCGGCTTAATATCTGTTGATACTGACATTCAACAGACATTTATCTGACTATAAGAAACTTTGCAAGTACATGTCAACTTACACTAACCCTAACCCTAACCTACCAGTCTACTTATAATCTAATGAGAATTAGTTGCGATGTACAGTAACTTAAATTCAACAAACGGACCATCAAAATAAAGTGTGAACTTTTATATAAATAATACCTAATAATTAATATATTGAGTTATAATGAGTAGCACAATAAAAGTTAAGCAACATTACCCAGCACCAGTGTTTATGCTTTCTTATTTATTGGTATTAAAACCTACATTTAAATTGATTAGTATATACATTAACATTTTTATATGTTTTAGTGCGCTATTTTCTCCCACAGAAAATCAATGCGAGTGCTTCACATGTGCAGTCATAGTAAAATCACGTGTAAAACACACATGGAACAAATTCGGCGCACATGAAATTTGTGGTTTTGCTAACGTTTTTATGTGGAGACACTTTATATGTGGTTTCTTTCTACATGAATTTGATGTGATTTTAGCATTAAGTTTATGTTACTCGTCTGCTTTTTCTGTAACAGTTAATAATAGATACAGATTGTTCTACTCCCTCTCTTTAATCTATATGTTTTTATTATTGTGTTGAAGTTTGCTGAGCTATACGGAGCAGTATTCAGACTATGACCCTTTCTTGTCCACTCCTGATCCCTCCAACCCCTGGATATCAGATGATACAACGCTTTGGGAAATGGAGGCCAGGTTTGTTTCAAACACACACACACAAACAAACACACACTCGTATATGTGGTTTATGAGGACTCTCCATAGGTGTTATGTATTTTATACTGTAAAACTACTTGTTACATTACCTTACCTCACACCTACCCCTATACTTAACCCTCATAGGAAACCTGTGAATGTCAAAAGAAAAGATTAAGTAAGATTTAAGCATTTTGAATTACGATGACACAAGATATGTCATCATAAGTCATCATATTCCAGTCATTAAACAATGTTCTTTTGCGTATCCACATAAACCACATAACCAGAACACACACAAACAATATTATTGTCTTTAATATCGTTGTATAATTTATTTTGTGTGTGTGTTTGTGGAAGTAGTAAGGAACCCGGTCAGACTCGAGTTAGACGCTGGGGTTTTGGGATCGATGAGGTTTTGAAAGATCCGGTCGGGAGAGAGCAGTTCCTCAAGTTCCTGGAGTCTGAATTCAGCTCAGAAAACCTCAGGTAATCCTCCAGCACACTTCCTCTTCATGCCCTCTGCTGGCAGGTGAGGAGAAACACTGTGCAATCGCTGCTGTTCTGTTTTGTGTTCTGCAAATGAATTCTCTTTACTGTTCAGATTCTGGTTGGCAGTGCAAGAGTTAAAGAGAAGGCCGATCCGTGAGGTGCCAACGCGGGTGCAGGAGATCTGGGAAGAGTTTTTGGCTCCTGGGGCTCCCAGTGCCATTAATGTCGACTCCAAGAGCTACGACAAAACCACACAGAATGTCAAAGACCCTGGGCGATACGCTTTTGAGGATGCACAGGTGAGGAATGTGTGTTTGAGCAGCTATAAAATCAGCAACAGGAACAAGCTATATAATATTTGACTGTTTGTAATTGTGTGTCTCTCAGGAACACATCTATAAGCTGATGAAGAGTGACTCTTACAGCCGTTTCATTAGATCCAGTGCCTATCAGGAGCTTTTGCAGGCCAAGAAAAAGGTATTTGACTTACAGTCACAAAAATTGACAAATTCTGACTAGTTAATATACACTACTATTCAAACCTTTGGGGTTTGTGATTTTTTTAAGTAAGTCTCATACAGTATGTTGACCAAAGCTTAATTTATCTGATCACAAAAATAAATCTAGACATAGTGTCAAATATGATCACACATTTTTTTTTCTGTTTAATTACATTTAAATGTCTTCTTTTCTATTTCTTTTCTAGTTTTTGTCTTATGAATGTTGAAAATCAATGCTTATTAGTTTTACATTTACCTTTATTAAACCATTTGTTTTCACTGTCACTTTTGATCAGTTTTTTGTTGCTTTTTTAAAGTATTATTTATATTTTAAACAATTCTGTCCGAGCCCAAAGGTTTGAGCCGTATTGTATGTTAAGTTATCTCTCGAATATACACAATCTGTAAAATGTAATGCTGGCAGCTCATTATTTGATTCTTATACCATAATTTACTTGTCCAAATTTTAAAAAATGTCACTTTTTAAAAGTGCAGAGTATTTTCAGAAGTAATTTCAGTAATTTTCAGAAGAAGAAGAGCAAAGATCACGGTCCCATAATGCAATTCAAAAGCATAAAAGGATGGAAAACATCCATGAGCTTTGGATAAGTTCTGTTTTAGAAATATTTAACAGTGTTAAATGAGTTTATTTTAAAAATATATAATTTTATAAATATTTCAGCAGCTCTTAACAAGATGGTACATGAATTACCTGATAGTTAAGGGTATAGTTCAGCAAAATATGAAGGATTGCCGTTCATTTTCTCACTCTTAGTGTATCCAATAAATCCTTCTGACTTTTTTTTTCACTAAAGCTTTTAAAAAGATATTAGCAAGCTGTGGTCCTTAGTGTTTCAGGAAATGCCAGACGACCGTTAACACAAAAAAAACAAACACAGGCAACACTAAATTAATACCAGATGTTATTTTTTCTATTTAATGTACATACATCCATATTGAGACACAGCATACTGTAGTTTTTTACTTTTCACTTATCTCATTGACTGAAGTCGGGAAGCATACAGGATCGCAGAACCTCTTTTGAAAAGTTCACTCGTAATGTGGTAAGTGGTAGTAGCCCCACCCCCTCAGTGATGTGGCTCAGCTGACCAATCAGACAGCAGCTCTGATCAGATGACTCTTGTCTGGTGCTTTATCCCGCCCCTAAACCTTGTGATGTCACCTTAAATCATGTTGTTATGACAGGTTTAAGCAAAGCTCTTCTCTTCTCATTATCTGTGTCATCTACAGATGAGCTGTTTGTCATTGCATGACTTTGCATTTTGGTCTCCTGTTGCAACAGCTGCCAAAATGTGTACCTGTTCACTCTTCTCTATCTTGTCCACAGAAAAGTAAGAACTTGTTTTGAAAGAAGGCATTGCTTCCAGGTAACCCTGCTCCTCCTCAGCCTGTATGTGATGCTCCTGTTCTTTTGTGTCTGTCTGTTTTTTCTGTTGAAGGAATGGATTACCCTGAAATAAAAATAGATTTTTTTTTTATGCAAGACAAATGAAGATGTTTGGCAGCATGCCAAAGCTACTGTTTTGAGTCATATGAATCAGAAAAATGATTCATATGACTGTTGAAAAAATGTTGTTGCTGGAAAAAAAATCCTTAAAAATATTAAGCAAAACAACATTGATAATATGAAGAAATATTGTCTTTGACACAAGAGTATATTGTAATGACTTCTTAAGGAACATATTTCACTAAAGATGGAGTAATGTTGCTAAAAATCAGCTTTACAAACACAAGGTACTGTATATTCTAAGTATATTCAATTTAGCAGCAGTTATTTTAAATTGTAGTGAAATTTCATCAATATTAAAATCTTAAGGTTATGGACAAACAAATATAGACTGTGCCTTAATATATAGAGTATCTCTCTCTAATATTATGATGAACTGAAATAAAACTTCTGAGGCAAATCTAAAAAAATCAGGATGTACTCGGAGAGGGAATAAAATAGAATATCAAAATATCAACTCATAAGATATGGACATTGAAGGGTTTTTCTGTGATGAAATTAACAGTACTTTAATAGTTTTGCTTACATTTCAGTAATCTGTCAACAAACCACCTGTTATATATTTATGCTTATATACACTCACCGGCTTTATTAGGTACACCTTACTCGTACTAGGTTGGACCCCTTTTTGCCTTCAAAACTGCCTTAATCCTTCATGTCAGATTTAACAAGGTACTGGAAATATTCCTTAGAGATTTTGGTCCATATTGACATGATAGCATCACGCAGTTGCTGCAGATTTGTCGGCTGCACATCCATGATGTGAATGTCCCATTCCACCACATCCCAAAGGTACTCTATTGGATTGAGATCTGGTGACCCTGGAGGCCCTTTGATTACAGAGAACTACACAAGAACTACACAAGAAACCAGTCTAAGATGATTCGAGCTTTTAGGACATGACACATTATCCTGCTAGATGTAGCCATCAGAAGATGGGTACACTGTGGTCATGAACATGGTCAGTAACAATCAGGGGCGCCGCTAGCAATTTTGGGCCCCATGAAAAAATATGAGGATGGGCCCCCTACTACCAAGCTAGCTATCCAAACTCTTTGTCCGCGGTGTAGTTATACTGACCTATGTATTTTATTATTGATTTTGTCCACTACTTATCAGTATTTAGTAAGAGAACGATCATGACTGTAGCTAGCAGATGATTTATTGTTCAAATGTAAAAGTAGTATAAAAAAGGAACAGTAATAAAATATTCATTGAAAATTTTACATTTTTATGTGTATATATACATACAGTTGAAGTCAGAATTATTAGCCCCGTTTATTTTTTCCCCTGTTCAACGGAGTGAAGATTTTTTAAACACATTTCTAAACATAATAGTTTTAATCACTCATCTCTAATCACTGATTTCTTTTATGTTTGTCATGATGACAGTAAATAATATTTTACTAGATATTTTTCAAGACACACTTCTATACAGCTTAAAGTGACATTTAAAGGCTTAACTAGGTTAATTAGGTTAACTAGGCAGGTTAGGGTAATTAGACAAGTTATTGTATAACAGTGGTTTGTTCTGTAGACTATCAAAAAAAATTGCTTAAAGGGGCTATTAATTTTGACCTTAAAATTGGTTTTTAAAAAATTAAAAACTGTTTTTATTCTAGCCAAAATACAACAAATAAGACTTTCTCCAGAAGAAAAAATATATATCAGACATACTGTGAAAATTTGCTCTGTTAAACATAATTTGGGAAATATTAAAAAAAAAATAATAATAAATAAAAGGGGGGCTAATATCTGTATGTGTGTATATCTGTATGTGTGTGTGTTTACACACGTGCTTGTGTGAGTACATGCAGTAAAGTAATACAGACAGAATTCTACAGATTTATTACATTTAAATTACGCCATTTACTATGGGCTCTACAATCTAGGCTCAAAAGACTGGCTTGAGGAGCATCCTGGCTATGACATATTTAAAACATACATAATTAATTCAAAACTTGTCTGTATGGACATTGAGATATTGTTTTACATTATTCTGCTGATATGGTATGAGTTTGACTAATCAGTTAATTACTAGAAATGGTCCACTGGGCAAAAAAAAATAGATCATTATCTTTCAAGGAAACCTAACTTGATAAATTTAAAGGTTTGTCTTTCATTTTTATGTTTGCTTTGCTGTTATAACTAATATCATTCTACATAATCAACATTGTGGGAAAATAGCAGTCATTTAATAGTGGCCACGTCAACAATTATGTTAATATCATAGTGAAATTAATACTTAAACGCAGACTGCAATGCACATGCTATTTTTAAAGGCAGGATCTCAGTTACCTGCTTCTTCAACTGGGAGATGAGTTTGGGGAACTTCGTATGGAAGAGCGGGTGAGGGCGTATATATAGAGAGAGCTCATCATTAGCAAAATAAATTAAACTAGCGGCGCTGTCATTACCGCAAAAAGAAAGCTTTGTGAATAGACATAACGTTACCTTTCTTTAAAAAAAAAACTGTGATAGCAACTGCCGTTACCTTTTCACCCTCTCTGCTTTTTGTAGCCTCTCTTTTCGTTTTTGATGACCGGATTTAATCTTTGTTAACCTCGACTCGACGACATCGCTGCTTTGACAGTTTACCTGACGATCGCTCGCACTCATCAAAGCATCAACTCTCTTCCCGCTACTGACGGACTGAACCATAGAGTGAAAGGAGGGGGGTGCAATTTGACAGTGACAGACACGAGAGGCAGATAGAAGCCGTTTTTTTTTCTAATAAATAGTTTTACTTGTAATTTAGAGATACATTAATAATTTATATTACATTATAGTATTGATATTAATTATAAAGCAGATCTCTGGGGGCCCCTAGAGTGCATGGGCCCTTAGAATCGTCCTAACTTTCCCCCCCTTAGCGGCGCCCCTGGTAACAATACTCAGGTAGGCTGTGCCATTGACACGATGCTCAATTGGTACTAGTGGGCCCAAAGTATGCCAAGTAAATATCCCCAACACCATTACACCACCACCACCAGCCTGAACCGTTGATACAAGCCAGGATGGATCCATACTTTCATGTTGTTGACGCCAAATTCTGACCCCACCATCCGAATCCCAGTAGATCAGCAGTTTCTGAAATACTCAGACCGGCCCGTCTGGCACCAACAATCATGTTACTTTCAAAGTCACTTAAATCACATTCTTCCCCATTCTGATGCTCTGTTTGAACTGCAGTAGATTGTCTTGACCATGTCTACATAACTAAATGCATTGAGTTGCTGCCATGTTGATTGGCTGATTAGAAATTTGCCTTAATGAGCATTAGGACAGGTGTACCTAATAAAGTGCCCGGTGAGTGTAGTGTTATAACTAGTAGTAAAGAAAGTTCATGCATGTGCATTTGATCCACTTTAACAGATGTGGTTAAAGATTAATCTAAAAGTTAAAACTTTTACTTAAATATAAAAGTAACAAAGCACAAAGTGTGGATTAAAGCTGAGAAGTCAATACTGTCCACCTAGACTTAGAGTTCACATACTGTAGCTGACATGTTGTAGTTCATCTACATAGAACAGTCAAGCAGAGAAACCTTACTGTTTATGCCAAACTGCAAATTGTCACTTTAGCAGTGCGCGTTTTGGTGCATCTTGCCAATTCAAGATGAATGTTGTGTGTTCTGTGTTAAAATAGCCCTCCCATTAGTTACAGATTTGTCAGTTTGTGTTTAGCATGCTTAAAATAGTTGCATAGTAAAGTCAATGGTGGTCTCCTTGTTTTTGTTTTTAGGGGAAATCTCTGATATCCAAGAGGCCACCTGCTGTCGTCCAATCTTGCTGAGCCTCAAACAATCCACCGAGGATGAGGACGCCGTCATCTTCATCTCTGTTGTCTGATTGGTCCAGCTCCCAGATTCCCTGGACAACGGACCAAATCACATGCATGTCCAAGAGACTGAGTTTTTACGCCAGTTTCTACTTGCTACTTGCTAGTTTCAGTCTTTAAGACAGTTAGACTTGGACTTCTACTATCTGGGAAATGCAGCAATGTCTTTCAAAAGAGGAAAACGATCTTCTCCTCTCCTCTTCTGTCTGTCAGGACTGTCTCCAAATGTAGACTGATCAAATGATGTCAAAACCAGAAAATTTAAAGTCATGAAAAAAAAAACACAGTTAAATATAACAGCGTAGGCACATTGTGTAAAATCGAGAAGCTTTAGACAGAGATGATCTCTTCCTACTCACCTTTCATCTCTTTTTTGCATTGATTTTATTGCACTATAAAGGATCTAGCACACGTTTGCTTATCGCACATGTGAAGTCGCATGGGATATATCTGAAAGCGACTGGTCTTGCAATCTGTCTCGTTGTTTCTTCTTCGTTGGCTCCCTCCGTTTATTTTTTATACCATGTGTAAACACTTTTACTTGAAAATGTATTAAAGTCGGTCCTTTATCTGAAAGTCACACACTGATTTGTCCTTCACTGTACAGCTGTTAATGACTACTGTAGTTAGAGCTGTCAAGCAGCAGCAGAGCATATACTCTGACAGATTAGCGCCAATGGGTTCCCAAAGGTTTGTGTTCAGATGGCATCATATGCTCATCCTTTCCACACTAGGACTGTGCGATTTGGGAAAATATCTAATTGCGATTTATTTATTATAATTTCTATTTCTATTTCGATTTGGTTTGGTTTGGTTTTAATTTTGTAGTCAAGCTTCAGCTCAATATTCTATATTGTAGCTTTCTACTGCTAAAATGCAGTGAGTGTCAGTTAAAAAAGGACCTGAAAAGACATTAACTAGCAGTAACTTTTATTCAAATTTGTTTATAAATATTCATAAATTAAACACTAATTTTTCTCTAGAGCAAACAGTAGTGAGTTATGGCGTTAGTTATCTCCTGGTGCCTTCGTGATGTTTTTTCATACAGTGTAACAGCCGCAAACAACTCTGAAATTGTACTTTGGTGTTGCTTGCTACTAGATTGAGTGTCATTGGCAATACTTTTAATTATACTCCTCATAACTTTTTTAGGTGCTGCTTGTTGCATTTCCTCGTGCTGTGGCAACACTTCTGCAACAAATATTACAAATTATAATGTTTTTGTTCGGTGTCTGTGACGGTGTCTGTGAAACCAAAATATTCCCATATTACCGACATGCTGATATGAATTCGTCTATTAAGGCAGACGCCATCATCCCACTTGTCTGCGATTTCCTGTTCGTTTATTTTATTGTGGGCTTTGCGCAAAGTTTGGTTGCGCAATTCTGATTGTCCAGAATGACAGTGCGCTCACTCAATTGGCTAGTAAGACTGTCACACACAGACAGCAGTCGCACATTTGTTTTGGGTGGAGGAAATTATTTAATACATAAATGTTTCACATCGCAGCCTCTTGCGATTAGCTGATCGCAAGGTTTCAAATCACGATTGTGATTTGATTTCGATTAATCGCACAGCCCTAATCGACACATCCATTTACATTTCCCAAATACAAAACAAAATGTTTTTTGAATTCAGTGATATGAAGAAATGGGAGTAGGTTTCCCCTTGTAGATTTTTTCCGCTATGACCACCAAACTCAAAGTCAGAACCTATACGATTAGTCGTTTTTAACCCCTTTAACTGTGAGACACATTTTTAAGCATACATGTGAAAATGACGTTCAACAAAAAGTAAAAAAAATAAAATAAAATAAATACAAAAGTTATGTACATTAAATTTTATTTAAGTGAAACTTTCATTCGTTCATTTTCCTTTGGCTTACTCCCTTATTTATCAGAGGTCACCACAGTGGAACAAACTATTCCAGCATATGTTTTATGCAGCGGATACCCTTCCAGCCTCAACCCAGTAATGGCAAACACCCATATACACACACATACACTATGGCCATATGCACACCGAACTTGAACCAGCGACCTTCTTGCTGTGAGGTGACAGTGCTAACCGCTGTGCCACTGCGCCACCAAAAGTGAAACAATAAATGTATATTTTATACATTTTTATCATATATAATACATGTATTTTACAAAACGTGTTTAACATGGTGGTTCATTCCACTGTGTCGAACTCTGAAATAAGCCAAAGAAAAATAAATAAATGAATGTTTTACATTAAAATCGACAGCAAATCTAAGCTAAATATTTGAACCAATTACATTCCAAATTTGAAGTTGATATCACACAAAACAGCTTTAATGAGATTTTGTCTGTGCAGTACCAAACATCACCACCAGATGACATGCAGTTTCCGTTGGTGACCATATAAGGGCGCCCATTTCTGTGTATTGATTGAGCGATATGAATCATATTTTTTCATACTTTTCTCAATATTTGCAAAATAGACATCAGATTCTAAAGTAGCATGGGCCGTTTGGTGGCATCTCTGCTAAAGTTAGCAAATTAGATTAGGTTAGGTTAGGTGAGGTTAGGTTAGGTTAGCTAATTAGATTGATGGTTTATGTAAACTGGACAGTCAAAAAAAAAAAAAACCCATGAATTAGTGAGGGTGTAAAACCTTCACAACAACACTTTCAGTGATGCTTTTCAGTATTTAACCAGCTGTCCATCCACCTCAAAACTTATACATCTTTTATCTGCCTTTCTGTGGCAAACTGTCTATCACTAGCAATAGCAAATCTTTGTCTTTGACACCTTAAGTTATTAGTAACATGGTAAAACATCTCAACATGATCAAACATGGCAACATTTTAGCAACATGTTAATTCATGCTAGTGTTGTGATAAATGTGAACAGCACCTTAACCTAAATTGTCTACAATGACCATGAAAAGGGGCGTCACAGTGGTGCAGTGGGTAGCACAATCACCTCTCAGCAAGAAGGTCGCTGGTTCAAACCTCGGGTCAGTTGGCATTTCTGTGTGGAGTTTGCATGTTCTCCTCGTGTTTGCATGAGAATGTATGGGTGTTTCCCAGTGATGGTTGCAGCTGGAAGGGCATCCGCTGCGTAAAACACATGCTGGATAAGTTGGCGGTTCATTCCACTCTGGCGACCCTACATTAATACGTAAAGGCCGAAAATAAAATGAATGAATGACCATAATAAAGACGTAAGGAACATGCTAGCATTGTGATAAACATGCTGATTCACACTGCTGTAGTGTTAAATCACCAAACGTCAGACATGAGCAAATATGCTCTCAATGCGTTAAATTATGCTAGCTATGTACTGTACTAAAACAGGCTGGGAACATGCTAAGGACAAGATAGACCTATATAATAATAATGTGCTAGCAACATGTTAAAATGTGGTACAAACATGTTCGCAATATCTCAATTCATGTTAGCATATTGTTACAGAACACTAGAAACTGCTTTCTTTCCACTTCACCCTAAGCTTTCAGCATTCAGATGAGGTTTTACATTAGTCATATGAAATAATCAAACATTTTTACAATTATAATAAAAAAATCTGAGCATATCATTGACAGTCTTGTATTTATTTTACAGTT
This sequence comes from Danio albolineatus, assembly GCA_903798035.1. Lineage (NCBI taxonomy): Eukaryota > Metazoa > Chordata > Actinopteri > Cypriniformes > Danionidae > Danio > Danio albolineatus. The sequence continues at coordinate 1,677,667 of CAIGQQ010032522.1, forward strand.
TTTTTTAAACTGAATATAAATAAAGCAATATTTTAAGTAACATATTATATTTACAGAGTGCTTGTCTTTTATAGCCTACTGTATAACAATTTACATTATTTTTTATAATAGTTTAGAATGAAAAACAAAATACAAACACCTATTTACTTTAAATATATGTTGCTCAGATTTAGTCTTAAATCTCAACGCTAGATTAATAGGTGATTGCACATTATCAACTACCCAAATACGGTATTGCAAAATAAGCTGGTTGCCATTGCGTTTTCAACCACTAGAGGGCAATGACTCCATCCACCAGGTCTGTGTGAATTTGATTATTTGGTCAGTCTGGTGAGAACAGCTCTAAATCTTGAGGTCCAGACCAGCCCATCCAACACTAACAGTCGGCTCTGAACCAGAACCATCTAGATTACTGCTATCAATACAATTTAACATGACATCTGAGTACTTTAGTTTCTTCAGTTTAAACCAAAACATGTTTATATGTGTGTCTGCTCAGTGTGTAAGATTTCTTTTTGGGTGTTTTCAAGTTCTCCACACCAGTTTGTCTTTGTATGCATTTATGAGAGAGAGAGAAAAAAAGGAAAGGAACAAGAGATGGATGTTATTCTTATTGTGGTCGAATGGAGATGAGTTCAAAACCACAAAAACAACAGAATGGGAGAACGAACGACTGAATAAGCAACAAAAACAAAAGGAGAACAGTCAGTAATGTGCAACATCCCAAGCCAAATGAAGATTTATGGGGGCGCAAAATTTGACGATAAACTGTGGAGTGAAAGATTAATGATTTAGCATCTGAAGGCTTTTGTCTTTTTAAGGCCACATAACACAACTGCTTTGTCTTGCCTTGATGTGCTGTCAAAACTTGTTTATAAAACCATTTTGCATTTGGAAAGACACTCGAGGGAAAACCTTCAGGCGGGACCTCAATAAAGCCACAGTGAAAATGTCCAAAATGTTCCAGAAACATGTGCCACACATTTTGGATTGAACCAACACAAATTCAAAAAAATCAAACCCATCGATGTGTTTTCTATATTTACAGAAGGTCTTCTGACACTGTGGGGATGTTATCTGCTGCAGTTCAGACGGACAGGGTTAAAACAAGGATGCAAGCTCATGTGTGCTGCAGTTCAGAGAGAGAGGGAGAGAGAGAGAGACAATATGTTTTCAGGACTGGTTGATTAACAGTGGGCTTCTGGGGGAGGTATCAGACCAAAAGAGAGGGAGGGAAGGAGAAAGAGAGAGAGAGAAGTGTAGATGAATCTTTCTGTTACTTGTGTGCAACTGATGATTTTCTTTCTACTTTCTTCACACTCACACACTTCTCTTTGGAAAGCCAGTGGGATGTGACAGTAAATCAGAGAGAAGATGATTCAAAGACTCACCGGGAAGGACTCAGTGAAGCAGAATGCGAGCTGGATGCCACATATAAATGAGTGAAACTTGGGAGCTATGAGCCATAAAGCATGACCGCTTGAGTTTGGCCTCTGCAGAGCTGTGGACTCGAACAAGAAAGGCTGGTGGAGCATCTTCAGGAGCACTTCAACAAACATTCTGTACCTCTGATGGATTTCCACACTGCCTCTGTACATCTGGAGCTCTGAGCCTCGGCCGATCTCTGAACTGCTGCTTGACCTCTGACCTCTGAGTGACCTCTTCAGGAATCACATCGAGAAAACAAAACCCGGAGCTCCAGATCTGCAGGTAAATTCCAATAAAAGAGACATTTTATTAATTCTATTTAGATATTAAAAATAAAGCACCTTCATTATAAGGCTTTATTTTGATGGTCCCTATTGCACATTTTGGTGACTAAAAGTTGCAACTACATGTCAATTCTCATTTGAGTATTAGTAGACTGCTTAATATCTGCTGATACTGCTCCTTCAACAGATTTTTAACTGACTATAAGAAACTATAAAAGTACATGCCAACTTAACCCTAACCTCAACCTAACAGTCTAATAATCTAATGAGAATTAAGTGAAATGGAGATGCAATGTAACTGCATTTAAGGAATCATCAAAATAAAGCAATACCCAATTAATATCTATTTCAAAAAGAAAATACATAATGCTCTTGGTTCCCTAAAGAATTTTTCAGTGTACAGTTCTTAAAAGAAACATGTTTTTATTTGTTCTCATCATTTTTGATCTCTGTATGAACATTTAGTAATCTAAAGGAAATATTGTGGATAATAAACTGTAGCTATTAAAGGTTCTTTGTGGAACCATCAAAACCAAAGAACCTTTATTTTAAGAGTGTAAAATACTTTTGGTGCAATACAGTGTAAAAATGCTGTGTTCCATATAATCGATTTGTTTTGGGACAACTCGAAAAAAATTAAGTCAACTTATTCATTGTTTTTTTTTTTTACAATTTAAGTGGATTGAACAGAAAACAAGTTGTTTCAACCCAATTTAAATAAGTAGTTTGAACAAGTCCCAAATGTAATTTTTGGAGTACTCACTGTAAAAAAAATTCTGGGTTCCACACAATTGATTCATGTTGAAACAACATGAATACATGAACTTGTTCATTTTACAAATTTAAGTGGGTTTAACATAAAACATTTAAGTTGTTCCCAATAAAGACTGAGAATAGTGTTGCTTAAGCTAATTTTATAGAAGTAGTTTGAACAAACTGCAAACGTCATTTTCTTGAGTGTTGTTAAGGTTCTTCAAGTAATCACTTATTCAGAGTTTATGTTTGAAGTCTAAAGAATTTTTAAATTATGAATTGTTTTATTCATTACATCATTCTTAGAAAATGTGGTCTGGTGTGTCGATGAACATTTAACACCCGTAGAACATTTCCACTTTACAAAAGATTATACATACTGTATGAAAAAAATGGAAACTTTATTTTTCACTTAATGATTTATTATTGTTATTATATTATATTATATTATATTATATTATATTATATTATATTATATTATATTAGCACCTGCACTAACAAAATGAAGGTTTCATACGAGAGTTTTAACAGCAAACACCATTAAAGAACCATTTTAGGGTTCTCCAAGTTAACCATGTAGTGTAAACAACCATTTTTTCCACTATAAATAGATTAAAAATGATATAGATTTAAGATTATTAGAAAAACTAAATGTCAATTTAAAAAATATATATTTTAAGAGAGGGGCGCCACGGTGGCGCGTGAGTAGCACGTTCGCCTCACAGCAAGAAGGTCGCTGGTTCGATCCCCGGCTAGGCCAGTTGGCATTTCTGTGTGGAGTTTGCATGTTCTCCCCGTGGTTGCGTGGGTTTCCTCCGGGTGCTCCGGTTTCCCCCACAGTCCAAAGACATGCGGTACAGGTGAATTGGGTAAGCTAAATTGTCCGTAGTGTATGAGTGTGAATGAGAATGTATGAATGTGTTTCCCAGAGATGGGTTGTGGCTGGAAGGGCATCCGCTGCGTAAAACAAATGCTGGATAAGTTGGCGGTTCATTCCGCTGTGGCGACCCCGGATTAATAAAGGGACTAAGCCGAAAAGAAAATGAATGAATGAATATTTTAAGAGAGTCATGTTACTGTAGCAAGCCAAAGAAAGAGTTTTTTATAACCATTTCCTTCCCTAAATCAATTACTGACGTTGTATTATTTAGTAATAAACAGATAATGTAATGAAACCGCAAGTGTTTATAATATATCTACTATTGAGAGACAGAGTGAGCGTGAATGTTGGATGATAGGAAAGTGTGCATAAGAAAACGTGTGACAGTACTGGCTTCAGTCCAGCTCAGGCATGATTGGCATTATAAAGGAGGGCATGGAAAAGGATCAGCCGCGACTCAGTTCAAAGTGGTGACTGCCCCTCAGAGCGCATTAAACCGAGCGGATTTGAGTCTGACAGCCTTTGAGTTTCCCAGTGACCTTCTAATTCCCCAGCACCATTACTACTGTAGCAAGACTGATGGCAATGCAAGTTGCTGTTATTAAGAGCTAGAGCACAGTTATAATTATGATTAGCATAGGGTATGGTTACGGTTATATGCTAGGGGAGGTTTATGTTTCGATTGGGGTTGGTTAGGAATCATTTGCTGTAATTATCGTACATTAACTGCTGTAGATGTGAATGGGAAATGCTTGTGAAAGACACACTCGACTGCCTGTGTGTTTGAGGGAGTTGAAGTCAGACTCAAAGTGAAGACAGCCATCAGAGAATTCAGTCACTGATATGGTTGAACTGTTCAACCACACTTTAAACCTCAGCTATGTATCGTAACATGAGTCTGACCTAACAGTCCGAAACCACAGATATTCCATCTCTGATCAAGATAGCCATACTCCACATGGTGGAAAATCACACCATACTGTTCCCTTACTCTGTGATTTAGATCAATTCTACTTTAAATTAATTTGGAAACTTATGTGTGTCATTTCTAGGCTTATGACAGTGTTAAACTGTCTTGTGATTAATCGATGAAGCGTTTATCACTCTATATAATATTATCGCGCTATTGACGTTGCTGCTAGAAAGTTACTCTAATAATCACCTTATGATACCATAAATACCTTAATGTACTTTAATGTTGAAATGCTATATTTATCTTATTTTATTCCACAAGAAGCAGTCCAGTGTTAACTATTGCCAGGTTTTTGTTTTCTTTTTGTATGTTTATACAACATACAACATATATATAACAGTTATGGCTGCAAGAAGATCCCAGGTTTTTTATTTTTATTTATTTTTTCAATTTATTTATTTTATTTTTTTATTTCTTTTTTTATTATATTTTTTACAATTTATTTAACTTTGTCAAATGTTCTTGTGATTAATATGACAATATATGATATGCATTCATTTTCCTATGACTTAGTCCCTTTATTTATTTATGTATTATTTATTTATTTATTAGGGGTTCCACAGTGGAATGATCCGCCAACTTATGCAGTATATGTTTTATGCAGCGCCGCAACCCAGTACTGGGAAACACCCATATACTCTCACATTCACACACATACTGTACACTGTGGCAAATTTAGCTTATTGAATTCACCTATAGCACATGTCTTTGGACTGTGGGGGAAACTGCAGACCCTGGAGAAACCCACACCCTTAAAAATAGTTACTAGAACAGTTAATATATTAAGTAAATATGTGTAACTTTACAATTAGTATATTTTAAGAAGTAGTAATTTAGTCATTAGTAAACATTCATTGATTAAAATCAACAGTTAGAAAAGGCCAGATTTATTAGATATCATGGTAGTATTAGTTATAAAATATTAACAAAATCGTATTAGTTATTAACTCATATATTAATTAAATGATTATGACTTGTAAAAAGTTTTTAATCTACAGTTCTAATCTGGCATTATTCATTAACTGAGAAATGAACATTACCTAAAACATGAGTTTAGTTAAATTACTATTGGAGCGGTGTTAACTCACAATAACAGCCCTATAAATAGTCACAGAACTTTCAATCAATATTTCAGCATTTACATGTGAAAGTATTAATGTTTGAACTATTAAGCTAACCAACTACGTCTCCAAGCATTTGGTGCTGTGATGAACTGCAACCACTGCAAATACAATGTAAATATTCTTAAAAGACACTCAAAGTTATTTTTTAGCAGAATTTTGAAGTGCCCACCATACTTGTATCCTTCATGTTCATTATCTCGATTGATTGAATTATTGAATATTAGCCTATGCCTAATCATTTCACTTATCTGAGTATGCTTAGGCTTTTTGTTGATGGTCACTTGTCTTTAGTTTCAGGTGGTAATCTTCATGTTTCTTTGTTCAGCACTTCATGTACTCAAGCCAAAGCATCCTGGCAGTTGTAATGTGAATTAAGACTTGTACATGAACAATGGACATGTTACCAATTGTAAAATATGTTCTTCTTTTTTATGCATTCTACAATGTACCTACACACACATTCACACACTGTAATATGTAATATTTCTGCTGTGACTACATACATTACCTGACAAAAGTCTTGTCGCCTATTCAAGTTTTAGGAACAACAAATAATTACTTGACTTCTACTGTAGTTAATCATTTGGTATTAGAAGTGGCTTACATGAAAGGCAAAGGCCTCTACATTACATTTATTTCACCAGAATAAAAACTTGCCTCGATTTTTAATTTCTGAATTAGGACAGTAAGGTCAACATAGAAAATGAAGTCATGGTGCAGTGGAAAAAGAATTAATATCGTGTATGACTCTCATGAGCTTGGAGGACTGCATCAATAGATCTCTGCATTGACTCAAAAAACTTCTCGCAGAACTTCCAGAGTTCATCAAGATTCTTTGGATCTTCAATGCCTCCTCCTCTATTTTACCCCAGACATGCTCAATAATGTTTATGTTAAACAACTGGGCTGGCCAATCCTGCAGCACCTTGACCTTTTTTGATTTCAGAAACTTTGATATGGAGGCTAAGTATGAGGAGTGCTGTCCTGCTGAAGAAGAATTTGCCCTCTCCTGTGGTTTGTAATGTAATGGGCAGCACAAATGTCTTAATACCTCAAACTGTTGATTTTGCCATTAACCTCCACCCACTGAATGTAACCCCAAAACATGATTTTTCCCTTCCCCAAACTTGACTGATTTCTGTAAGAATCTTGGGTCTTGGGTTCCAATAGGTCTTCTGCAGTATTTGTGATGATTGGGATGAAGTTCAACAGATGATTCACTGGAAAAATCGACCATCTGCCACTTTGGATGAAGTCAAGTTATTATTTGTTGCCCTTATAACTGGAATCGACGATATGACTTTTGTCAGTTAGTGCACAGATGTTTTTAAAAACAACTGGAAGTGGGAATAATATTAGAAACAACTTTTGACAGCTTGTCAGGTGGTAGAGATTAATCCACGCTGCCATCTCTGTAGATGTTTAGTCAGGAATGCATGACAAGTGGTGGGTGAAACATCTTATTATCCTTTTATAACCCTTGCTATATTTTCTATAACATGCCCACCAGTCACTATAAAGTTATTATCTTTACAGTGCAATGAAAATCTACTTTAATTGCAGACATTTATACAGTGTGTTTAAATAAAATTATTATTATTAGAGATGTCCCTGGAGCGAATCCAAGCACTTAGAGTGGGCTTCAGGGCAGATGTAGTCTTGGCATGTTTCAAATGTATTTACATTTATCAGAAGTGACGCACACGTGACTCTTCATCACATTCCAGTGTGTGAACTGGACTCGAATAAAAGATTTTGGCATGTTAGAGCTTTTCTTGTCTCCAAGTGTGTTTGTAATTACATATTAAAGCTGAATCTGTGTTCATTAAAATACTTTCTATCCTGGTTGATTCCCCTAAAAAGCGTGAGCGCAAATGTTTGGGAAAATTGGTGTGAATGCGATCATTACTTTTTGGAGACGCACTTCAGCTTTGCATGTTTCCTAAGACATTTTCTTGTGGCAGAGGAAGGTACATAATTGCTGTGATGATAACTCCTGTCAAATTCATAATTTTGTGGCGCCAGTTAGTGTTTATGCGTGCGATGGTGTTTGTGTGTTTTAATGTGCATATGGGTGTTAGACAGAAAGAGAGCTGCAGGGTCTGACGTGTGGCTTCGTGTGACTCTTGTTTTGGGTTGGAGATGTTGTGGAAGTGTTAGGGAAGACTCGCTGTGGGTTTTGACACTGGTCGGTCGAATGCTGGTATCGCTGGCTGTGTGGGAGTGCATGCTGGCTTCTGCTCAATGAGAGATGCTGGTACTTGCGGTTTGGTTGTTTTACGCTACACTTATTCTCTTACATCAGTCATTTGGCCCAAACTGTTTTTAGCAGCTGTGTTCTGTGGGAACGAGATTCTCAAGGAGGTTTTATATGGGAGGTTTTAGTTTTAGAATAGAGCTTGACGTGTCTTATGAATCCTTTTTAATACAGTATGTGTTGCATTCTTTGTCATATACAGTTGAATCAGAATGATTAGCCCCCCTGTATATTTTTTTCCCCAATTTCTGTTTAACGGAAAGAAGATTTTGTCTTTAATTAATTTCTAAACATAATAGTTTTAATAACTAATTTCTTATAACTGATTTATTTTAAGTTTGTCACGATGACAGTACCTACTAGATATTTTTAAAACATGCTGGTATTCAACTCAAAGTGCAATTTGAAGGCTTAATTAAGTTCATTTATTCATTCATTTTCTTGTCGGCTTAGTCCCTTTATTAATCCGGAGTCACCACAGCGGAATGAACCGCCAACTTATCCAGCATTTTTTTTACGCAGCGGATGCCCTTCCAGCTGCAACCCATCTCTGGGAAACATCCACACACACTTATTTACACTCATACACTACGGACAATTTAGCCTACCGAATTCACCTATACCACATGTCTTTGGACTTGTAGGGGTAAACCGGAGCACCCGGAGGAAACCCACGCAACCACGGAGAGAACGTGTAAACTCCACACAGAAATTCCAACTGACCCAGCTGGGGCTCGAACCAGCGACCTTCTTGCTGTGAGGCGAATGTGCTACTCACTACACCACCGTGGCGGCTCTTAATTAGGTTAACTAGGCAAATTAGGGCAATTAGGCAAGTCATTGTAGAGATTTATTCTGTACAAAATATTGCTTAAGAGGGCTAGTAATACAGTATTAACCTTTAAATGCTTTTATATGCTGCTTTTATTCTAGCCAAAATAAAACATTAATAAAAAAAATATTATAGGAAATACAGTGTCTTTGCTCCATTAAATATCCCTTGAGAAATATTTGAAAAAGAATAAATACTTCACTGGAGGGCTAATAATTTTGACTTCAAGTAATTTTGTTCCGTATTAATCAATATTGCCAAGTTGTTGTTGTTATTTTTTTAGATTTAACAGTGATGGCTAGGCCATTTGTTGCTCAGCGGGTAGCACTGGAGCCTCACAGCAAGAAGATCCCAGGTTTGTTTTACAAGGTCTTTCCCTGTGGAGATCATCACACCATCTCTCTCCACTTCTGTGAGAACATACATTCTCTGGGTTTCCCTTGCAATGTAAGACAGGGAGAATATATGACTTGGAGATGGTAGGTGTCATTGTGAGTATGTGTGTGTGAGGGCTGTGATGGGCTGGCCATCTGTTCATCTCCACTGCCTGTGGCTTGAGATATTGACTTTAGGATTCATCACTCCTGTGACCTTGCAGAGCATGACCATTTGGAGAAAGGACAGATAAATGGGTAGTCCCCATGAAATCAAAACTAACCACGTGATGTTGGTAGCTCACATGGTTAGTTTTGTAGTGAACGATTCATCTGTGCATGTCATTAAAAAATAGAAAAAAATAGTTTGCCCTCCCAATCTTTAATTGAAGTCGGAATATGCACTTTCTGTTAAATTGTCAGATTATGTATGTCTTAGGCATTGGTCTTGACTCATGGCTAACATATTTAACCATGCACCTCCAACTGTCAGTTTTGACAACAAACAGAAATGGTGAGTAGGTGTCTGTTAGGGTGTAATAACTGTCCCCAAACCCTTTTCCTGATCTTTCTGAAGAAATGCCTACTTACATTCAGCTCGCAGTAGAATAAAAAAACAAGCCATGCTCACTATTTTTTCATTTAATATTCTGCTTCTCCAGGAACTGCGTCACAATACAAAACCAAAAAAAAAACAGCTGCATCTTCTAATTCGTGTGGATTTAAACAAAATACTTTCAAACACTACATCACAGAGATGGACTGATAGATCTCTTAACTCATCTAACTTTATTTTAATGCTGAATTCTAAAAATAAATTAAGATTTACATTCTCACATCAAACAAAACCTTTTGTGCGTAATCATATTAGTGCAGTACGAATGAAATGTTTCCCGTCCCGCTTTTGATTAACAGAATAAAGTCAGATCTAATATCCTGATAATCAGTTGTTTTTTTTATATCAAGCAATACCAATTATTGGCTGATATAGTGCATCCTCTACTAAGCAGAATCAGAATTAAAATGATTTATAAAATGTTGAGCAGATGAGTTAAGTGGTTATTGGTAATTAAGGGTGGCTCGGTGGTTAGCACTGTTGCCTCACAGCAAGAATGTCAATGGTTCCAGTCCTGGCTGAGCCAGTTGGCATTTCTGTGTGGAGTTTGAATGTCCTTTCAGTGTTCGTGTTGGTTTCCTCCGGGTGCCTCAGTCCAAAGCCGTAATGCTATAAGTGAATTGGGCATACAAAATTGGCTGTAGTATATGTGTGTAAATGTGATAGTGTATGCGTGTTTTCCAGTACTGGGTTGTGGCTGGAAGGGTATCTGGAAAACATATGCTGGAATAGTTGGCGGTTCATTCTTCTGTGGCAACCCCTGATAATCAGGGAACAAGCCAAAGGAAAATAAATGTATGGAAACCACAAACACTTCACAATTTGTTCATATTCGATACTGTAACTGGTATTACGGTATTATGATCTAATTATTACCATTTTTTATACTTAATTTATATGGTAAATTAGAGCTTTATGTTTAGTCATTACAAGATCAGAATCATTAATCAAACATCCATTTTTCTTAAAAGACAATGTTTGGGCTGTGTCTATTAAGCCTTCAACATGTACAGATATGGTCAAAATAGGGCAATTCAATTACTAAAAGTAGCTTTGCTTTAAATAAAGATTGTTTCATGATTTAAAATATTACACCAATAGGTGGTGACAAGTGACTAATGAAAAAATTGTTTGTTGCTGAACTATTTATTCCAAGATTTGTTAGAGACAAACACTGATTCATCCAATAATGAAACAAGTGACATCTTTACAAGTGAGTCACTGGATAATCAGTTAAACAGATTTTTTAAAAATCCATTCAAATTACTTTATTTTTATAGACCACAATAATTAACATTAGTCTGTTATCTCTGTTTTAAACAAACAATTAATTAATAAATTAAATGAATAAAAATGAACATTAATTATGATAAATAAATCCTGTACTTTTCAATGTTGTAGTTTTTTGGCATCTGTTTCATGGACTGATGTCAAATAATTGAATAATGTGGCAACAGTGTGTGAATATATCCAGTCTCTAATAGCAAACATGAATTAAGTTTATTCCTTATAATCACACTTGATAAAAACATTTTATGACATTTTATAAAAACATTTTATGAGTTAAAGTCCCGCCCATTAGTGACAATCTCTTCCTCATTAGCATAAACAGCCCTGAGTGAGAAACAGCATTCGCCATTGGAATTTTCACCATACCTGATGAAGATAATGTCAGCGTCTAGGAGGATTAAAACGGCTTAATTTGTGCTTGGAACAAGCTGGATCCGGATCTGGCACCTCTGAAATCTGATCCGGCACCTGATTTTACCAATCACCCTCCTCACATGCACCACCCCCGGCCCGCTCTTCACTTTCTTTCGCAACTCCCCAACCCTCTTCACTTTCGTCTGCGAACCCCCCCTATTCAATTTCTGCCACAACTCCCCAAACTTTTGCCACAACTCCCCAACCTTCTTCACCCCTACCCCCCACTTCACTTTCGTCCGCGACACTTCTTACTTCTAACATGCTGAACTCATTACCCCGATCTGTTCTGGGACCTCGCAATTCACAAATGAAGCACTGAATATAAATGTGAAGTTGTCAAGATGACTACAGTGACTTTTGAAGATAGAGGACCCATATAGCAAAATTTGTCTGGCCCACACAATCAGCTTTTACTTGGCCCACATGGCGCAGTGAATTATGGTACATGATTGGACCAAGTCTGGCTTCCACACAAGGGCCAAACAAGGACCACATCTAGGCCAAGTCTCAGCCAAGTTAATAACCCATAACTGGGCCAGATGTGACTTGTGAATTTGATAAACCCATGAAGGATATCACTTTATGGACGCACTTTTATCTCGAAGTGACCTGATTCATGGTAGAATATTTTCTTTACTCAAAAATAATTTAAGTGAAGATAAGGAAACTAATTTCAAGAGGGGCAGGTGATATGATTGATCACAGCTGGTCTCTTATCTGTAATCATTAGTAAGCCAATCAGATAATTACAAACTCACTATAAATAGCCCGACTAGCATTACTCCCTCATCTTGGTTTGTTGAAGAAAACCCCCATCCACCCCATCTCCCCCTTTCCACTTTTACCTGGGGGAGCTCCTGAAAACTACCTGATCTCGTACCCCCTCATATGCTCATTGACCAGACGGGAGCCCTGGGCTCAATTATCTCTGAGGTCAGGGTTCTCTCCCGGGACAGCATGCCAAACCTGCAATATCTAAGTGTGAACTCATTCATTCATTTTCTTTTCGGCTTAGTCCCTTTATTAATCTAGGGTCGCCACAGTGGAATGAACTGCCAACTTATCCAGCATATGTTTTACGCAGCGGATGCCCTTCCAGCGGCAACCCATATCTGGGAAACATCTATACACACTCATTCACACACATACACTGTGGACAATTTAGCCAACCCAATTCACCCAAGTGTGAACTCTTGAAATGTATTTTAAAAGTGGGTCAAGATACAGTAGGCCAAACTTACGTGGCCCACATAAAAAATTCTTAAAATATCATAATACGTTTGATCTGGTCCAAGTATTATGTGCCGCCTTAAAGATGGTGCCACCACTGCCAAACCTGGGCCATATTTGGCCCGCATGCTGTATGCCAATGCCGGACAAATACCTGCTGTGCCAGCTTTATGCCAAATCTGGGCCAGAATTTTTTGCCACCTGGGGAGAGACTAGTGGTTACGGTTTTGAGTTGGCAGTCACAATGGCACAATTTGGATCTACACCTAAAATGTGCAGTTTCAAAGAGTTATAAAACCTTATTTGTGGGGTATTTTGAGCTTAAGTTTCACATATACACACTAGGGACGTCAGAGACTTATTTTTACATCATGTTAAAAGGGGAATAATAGGTCCCTTTTAACTTCATGAAAAAGTACTGCTTACTGCAGAACTAATACATCTCCACCTCATGGGACTATATTTAGCAATAGTGTCATGGTTAATGTGTAGTTGGACTGTCTAGCGCCACCAATTACATCCAGTGAGGTGGAGCTGGACATTAGTTTCCACACATTGGCTCTGCAGTAAGCAGCCTCCCTAAAACACAAACTCCCCAAACCCTAGTCTTGGACTCAAAGGTTACAGATTCAGTCCCTCCAATCTAATGCTTCCCACTTTGATGTTTAAAAGGAGGACAAATTCCTAGAATTGGTTTCACATTACTTTCACTTGACTTTACTAATTTGTTCATTATCATCCACGAATATTACCGTAAATAGCATAATGTTATACCTACGAAAAGCTACCAGCACATTTCTGCTAAATGACAGCAAAGCCACAGCATTCAGTTCAGCTTTAATAAAGTGTAAAAATGGCAGAGACTTTACATGGCAAATCCACACATTGCTTTTACAGTGTGGATGATCTGTCTCTGACTTTCTCACATACACAGACAGATGGGCGAGAGATAGAAGGGTTTGTGTTTATTTTCTTGCATGTGTTCCAACTAGACACTGTCATTATCTCCAAACCGCAATTTTTCTCAGGGGAGATTTATAGCCCATGTGCCTGTGTGCGTGTGTGCGTGTGTGTGTGCATGCGTGTGTGTGTGTGTGTGTGTGTGTGTGCTTCACTTTCACTAACAGTGATTTGAAATCAGTCTCAGGTATGGACAAGTGAGCTTGGTGATGTTTGTGTATGTATGTCACAGACCTCTGAGTCACTGTCACATCCCAGCATTCCCTTCTTCTTCACACGTCATTCTATGCTACCAGTAAACCCGAGTCCTCTAGTCAGCCTGTGGTCATCTGAAGGAGAGAAACCCAAGACTGCTAAACTTTCCACATCCTGATCTAATAATGTTCACATGGTGCTCTCCCCACTGTTTACATGTCCCCTGCATATCTCACCACTGGCATAAGCAAAGCCCTCATTATTTAACCCTGCCTCAGCAGAGACATAAAGGCCACTTCCTCGTAACCTCATGGCTTCTGTGGCGTTCCCTTTTGATGGGCGGCCCTGTTTATTTGCATGGCATTCT
>CAIGQQ010032522.1:1696646-1712089 GCA_903798035.1 Danio albolineatus
AGTTATGATTAAAACAATTAAAAGTATGTTTAGACTAGTAGTTTTTAGTATAGGCTTCTGTCAATGTGTCAATGTGGTCGGTAAAATAATCTTTTTTTATTTTTATTTTGTTTTTAAATATATTTGACACCCCATTAACAGATTATTTTGCTTGTTTTAAAAAAAAAGCTGACAAATTTTTTATTTATTATTTCTAAAAACAATTTTGAGCATTTTGCAGTGTATTTATTTAGATTTCATGGCATATAATGTTTTAACAGACTTTACAAATACTTATGGGACAAATACTTCCAGAAGCAAGGCCACTGATAAACAAAATGGACAAACACTGTTGCACTCTTTTAGTCGTGATACTTGAGAGCAGTGGAAAGGGTTTGTGACCATCATCTATCTTCAACATCTTGTCTTACCTTTACCCAGCCGTTGTTTACATCAGCGCTAATGAAGGACAGGAGAAGACATGAAAGGATGCTGGGTGACTGTGGACCTCATCGACAAGACATTACAGGGGGGGGTCCACTTTATTTTGACTAAGAACAGTGGGGGATAAACTATATTTTGACTTGGTGCTGCCATTGGACTTGCTGCAACTGATGGAAATGATGTTGTTGGTTTTAGTTCGTCCAGACTGGGCCCACTTTGATCCAACCCATAGAGACTTTGAGCCTGTGATTATGTCATGATAAGTTATGATGATTCACAACATGAACCGTAATGTTTATAAATCTTTACCTTAAAGTCTATCAGACACATTTTTCTGACAATATTTAACAAAATAGCAAAAACAATGTGTAGATAAAGGAATTTATGACAAAACAACCATAGAAATTCTATAAATATATATGTAAAATATATAATGAACATTCTATAAAAAATAAATCTATATTATTTCACATTATAATCTAAGTTTTGCTCTTTCTTTTTTTTGTTCTGAAATGTGGACGTGTGCTAATTTTGCAATTGTTTTAGTACTTATGGGAAAAAAATATGGGAGAAATAACTCAAACTACTGTACTTGCTCCAGACACATATACACACAAAAAATCCCACCAAGCATTTGTGAGTTAAGCAGACATCTAATAGTTAAAAACATCTTAGGATGTTGGAAAATATCTAATAGACGTCAAACATTCATTCATTCATTCATTTTCTTTTCGGCTTAGTCCCTTTATTAATCCGGGGTCGCCACAGCGGAATGAACCGCCAACTTATCCGGCATTTGTTTTACGCAGCGGATGCCCTTCCAGCCACAACCCATCTCTGGGAAACACATCCATACATTCTCATTCACACACATACACTATGGACAATTTTAGCTTACCCAATTCACCTGTACCGCATGTCTTTGGACTGTGGGGGAAACCGGAGCACCCGGAGGAAACCCACGCAACCACGGGGAGAACATGCAAACTCCACACAGAAATGCCAACTGGCCCAGCCGGGGATCAAACCAGCGACCTTCTTGCTGTGAGGCGAACGTGCTACTCACTACGCCACCGTGGCGCCCTAGACGTCAAACAATTGCCCAAAACTAAACTAGAAATCAAATAAACAGATGACACACTTAACATGCATAATCATTCATTTCTGATATGACTAGTAAAGCTATTCTTAAACGTCTATTAGACTTTTTTTTTTTTAAACAGAAAGAAAAATGCTTGCTGGGAAGTGTGTTCATGACTATACTTAAAAATTAGAATACTATAACAAGAAAAGATCAGTGTGCAGTACGCAGCATAACGAGCTGTTTTAACGTCATAAAAGAGGACAAGCACCTTACTTCAACGGCAGAGTTGAACCAGTTGTTGCTCTCAGCAACTTGATCAGCCAAGAAGTAAGTTGTGTTTGATTCATTATGGTTGATGTACTTAAATGCTTAGAACATTTGCTATGTTGTTCTGATAACTAAACCATGACAAAATGGTGAAACATTATAATCTAAATATTTTCTGGATGAATTTGTTCAATTTAATCAAATTTACACTAACAACTTATTTTCTAAACATGAACAAAATTAAAACCTACTTAGTTCTTCATTTACATTTGATTTGGTTAAATGATTCATGTGAATCTTTGTCTTCAGTCTATGATCCGGATATGTCATCCCTTCTTTTGCTGATACATCTCCTTCCCCCACCACCTGGAGGACTAAACTCCAAAAAATTAGTGCAAGTGATGCAGTTGAATGACTTGTAGTCTTTCATAAGTTAAGCTCCATTATAATAATGTGTTGTGGTTTGCTCAAACATTAATAGATTCAAGTCTTTATAGGCATTTTAATAATTCACAACCCAATGATTTTTTTTCCACAATCCTGCAGACAACCCTGTACAACATTAATGTAGGAAAAACAAAGGAGTCACCCAGAGTAAGGGATTTGAGAGCCAGATTACTTAATCAGACAGTGACCTTACATTAATTTCTGAGCATTAAGGTGTTAATAGAATGCTGACCTGTTTTATTAGTCAGGAACCACATCCCAGCAGTCAAATGTTGAGCAACTTTCCAGGATCTAAGTTTATATTGATTTGGTCTCAGCAAGGCTGTAGGCATCTACTGGAGATTAACTTTCAACCTTGTCACTTTGAGAATGTGCAACAATTTCATCATGCATTTATACATTTAGAGTGCTTCAAAGTGGGGAAAAGTATATCATTAAAATATTTAGATTATATATATATATTTTAAGCCATTGGATATTCAAAATTCATTCAATTTTGCAGATGAAAGTTTGTATGTTGTACATGTTTGTGAAATGTTTTAAATCAACTTCAAATTGCATTTAGGGGAAATTATTTTGTGTGCTGGAGTTCATTTAATGGTTTTCAATGGAGAAAATAAATATACCAACCTAAAGCTCTTGCAACTGTGAACAGTGTTGTTTTTCTATATCCCTTTCAAAGTTGTTTAACACTTTTGGGGAGTCAAAAAACAATAAAAACAACAACTCTACCTTTATTGTTAAATTTTTTATGTATTTGCATAATGTTAATTTAACTCCAGAAAATGTGGAGCTATATAAACTCATAAAAAGTGTTGAAATCAACTCTGTGAGAACTTTGTTTTTGGAGATCAATGAAAGTGGAAGTGAATGAGACCGTAAGTCTCGAGCCAAAAATATTCCAATTGCTGCACCTGCTCATACGTCATGAATAAGGTCAATATATGCGTCCTTGTTGATTGTATAATTCTCTTACAAATTTCTCTGTAAATAAGACTACATTATTCTACACCATGCTGATCCTGTTCATTTCTTAACTGCATAATGCATACAGCAATAACATGAAATACAAAGCTGTCAGCTCTTTTAATTGAAAATACATTAAGGTAAATCATAAAGGTTATTGCACACAGCGAACTACTGACAACAGCTGTACACACAATATGAAAAATGGCATAACATTTGCATATGTTTCTCAGCAACTGTTCATTAAACACAGTTCTGTTGTAACAGAAACTTACAATATATCACTCAGCGCTCTGTCAATTTTACAGCCTGAAGTAGATAAACACCTATAGAAGAAATTAAAGAATAGAACTAAATGTAATTTAAATCATAGTTTAGGTGTAACCTTTGGAATATATTTATTTATTTGTTTCTCTAAACGAGCTACCTAACAGTCAAACATTATATCTGGATTATAGCTGGATATTGCAATTTTTTATCATCATTATTTTGCATTACTTTTCTTTTTAAATGGTAGTTTTAAAGTTAGTTCAAAGGCAGATTTCCTTTTATCTGCTCTTTTTTTATTATTAAATATTATGGCTTTTATTTTTCACCTAAAAATAGGCTAGTTTACACCATGTAAATACATATGACACAACACATCTTTCACTACAGAAAATATGAAAATAAGTATGCACAGTTATATCTCCTGTGGGCTGGCCTTTGATTGCACTAGATATTTAAAAAGTGCATTTGTAAAACTGAGAACAGTTTATCTTTTAGCTTTAAAGAGAATGCATCCCTACAGCAAAAGACACTTGCTTGAACCCTTCATTTGTAGTCCTGGCATTATTTCTATATTTTATCAACATTTTATTATTAAACAGTTGAGTAGTTTCCAGACAAAAATAATTGGATAAATAATTTGGTTACATTGAGAAGAGTGTTTTTGCCTTTCAGTTGTGATGCCATAGTTACACATCCAGGTGAGTTTCGACCCAGGAAAGATAAAAAATAAAATAAAATAAAAAATCATAATAATAAAATAAAATTGATTAAAAAAAGAAAAACTTTTCCAAAGGATTTGCCCCAAATAAATTTTGATCTTCAAAATGTCACTTTTTTTTTCTTCAGATCAGATATTTTTACTATTATTATAAGGAGCATAATCAATAAATACAGAACAATTCATATAACATATTTCATGTTCAGTTCATTTTAAGACCTGATAGCCTAGTAGACACTGTGTTCATATAAAGTGACAACTGCACGGCGGGGGTCCCGAGTTTGAGTCCCTACACGCAGATCTGTCCTGATCCCCTCTCTCCATTTTCACTTACTGTCAATAAATTTTCCTGTCACAACAAAAAAAAAGGATTTTTGTATACATCTTTTTGTGTCACTACTGTCAAGTTATATTAGGGTAAAAAAAAACTGATATCCACTTGATAGGCATACACACATGTTTTATGATAGACATATGCAGTATATATATTTTTTTGATGGTAGAGCCTTGTTTTTTTCCTAACAGGGCTGCAAGTAGTTAACCAATCAGAGCATGTTTTTCAGAACAGCACTTCTGTCAGCAGATAAAATAGATGTATGACCTAAAAAGGGGTAATGCTTTACTTGAAGGGGTTCATAAGACTCTTATGAAACTTAGTTTGACTTTTAGTTTTATTCATGTCTATGGCAACTGTCTTTACGTGTCATAAGCTAAGTTATGTTATTTTTGAATGCAATGATGGCATTGTTTGAGATGTCTTTGTTTTGACAACCTGCCATTCACAAAGACAGGTTGTGATGCATTTGTGTGTCATGAGGCCAATATAATTGCGTCATGAACTGTATAACAGTACCAGTTGTCTTGGCCTCAACTACATTATGCTGTTACTTATTTACTTTATTTGACAGAGTATTCACAATTTGAATGACAAATTCAAAAGTGATCCGACAATATGCATGACAGATTATAAGGACAGGCAACATGGTGGCTCAGTGGGTAGCACTCTTGCCTCACAGCAAGAAGGTTGCTGGTTTGAGCCCCAGCTGGTTCAGTTAGCATTTCTGTGTGGAGTTTGCATGTTCCCCCCTTGTTCGCGTGGGTTTCCGGGTGCTCCAGTTTCCCCCACAGTCCAAAGACATGTAGTATGCAGTAGGTGAAACGAATAAGCTAAATTGGCTGTAGTGTATGTGTGTGAATGCAAAAGTGTAAAGGTGTTTCCCAGTGATGGGTTGCAGCTGGAAGACCATTTTCTGGCCAAAACATTTGCTGGATAAGTTGGCAGTTCATTCCGCTGTGGCGACCCGATTAATAAAGGGACTAAGCCAAAAAGAAAATGAATAAATGACAGATTATAATGACCTCATGACAATCATGTTTATGACAGATTTTTGACAAGTTATGTTGTCTTGGTAATGTCAAGTTGTCAAAGCACCTAATTAAACTAATGACAGTTCTTATAAGCGCAAATAAAATCTCCATATTTGTGTTATATGTCATGTGATGATTATAAAGGTGTCATGTCAGTCTTATGAATGCCCCTTCAAATAAAGTGTTACCAAACAGGTAAAGTTTCTCAACTTTATGGGCACTTCAAGCTTGGATTGTCATTATTGAAAATACAGAAATGACAAATGTATTCAGGTCATATAATAACATTAAACATTTAATCTCATGGCTGTTAAGTTTACGCTGAAGTAAGTAAAAAAAGAAAGAACAAACAGACACATAAACGAGTCTTGAGATATTCGGTAGAGCAGAATTTCACATCTTCTGTCCCAGCTTAGCTTTCTGTGAGAGGGAAGAACCACAAAACATCATGCAGTAATAAGAGTTTAGAATTGTTCATTGCTTATAATGTAAATCGCATTAGAAATTTGCTTTTGTTTGTAATGTTAGTAAAACGTACGATTCCTGATGCATGTTTAGGTTTTACATTGTAGGTAGCCTTCTCTCGGGCTTGTCTGAAAGTCTCTTCTGCAGCTTTCAACCTAAAAGGTATACAAAAAAATAAATAAATAATTGACCCACTGCATGGCTTGTTTAGTTTGGGACCTGTGGAGCTGTGCATTGATGGATTTGCTCTCCAGTGTCTGGACTTTCACTAGGGAAAATTTAACCACACTGAACTGAACTTCAACCCTGTTTCTGGACTGACAGTTCAACTTTACTAGAACTTCTAAGTTAAGCTGCTTTGACACAATCTACGTTGTAAAAGCGCTACAGAAATAAAGATGAACTGAATTGAATTGAAAACAATCAGGCAAATGAAACAGTAACAAAAAGAAAATGACTCCTCACCGCTCCTGCAGGAGGTTTTTATTCTCTCTCTTCCACAGCTCCTTGAAATCTGATGAAAACTCGTGCCACACTGTGAAGAATGTGTTCGGTGAAACCTCTTTCTCTCCCGCCTTAGGCTTGACCGAGAAAAACACGCTCAGCTCCAGAAAACTGGAGAGCATTCAGAGAAAAGCATGACACTATGAACAAAATATTACTAAATAAGATTAGAAAGTTTACACTGAGGAATTGTGAAATTGATCGGCTTACTTCAAGCATGTGAAATGTGAAATTTTAGCTTGTAAAAATAATGCTCTTACACAAAGAACGACAAGTGTAATTTCTTTATCGCCCACGGCAATCTTTTGGTATGCATTAGAAGAAACTGCGACAGTCAGACGATGAACACGAAGAACTTTCAAATTAATTGACGTGTAATATTAGCTTTTTTTTCCACTCTGAGAGCCAAGATTTTAAAAACTTGCCCCGCTTTTTAAGTAGACAATCTACTAACTGTCAATCAATATGATTGAATTACACTATTAGTAGAAGAAGTGATGGAAATACATAGTAAAGAGCGAAGGAGAGATGGACACACTCAGAGAAAACATGACCAATATGATGCAGTAATAATAAGTCAACAAGAGAACTGGCTCAATTACAACAGCAAGAGAACTTACATCCTCTGCGTGTCAGTGAGCTGTTTTTCCTGGAGCTCCAGCTCTGCTTTGGCTGTGGGGGAAAAAGGACAGAAACACTGTAAATGTGACACAATCTATTGTTTTATACTTTTAAAATATGTATATGTACTGCCTGTCATCGAATGAAACATGCTACTATAAAAAATTTTCAAAGATTTGTTCCAGTTTTAAATAAACCGCAGGTCTTTTCAGGTTATGATCTTTTACGATAAACATGAGCTCTTCAAAATCAGACTGTAAACCCGCTGTAATCCGCTGACATAAAATATCAAAGAGGAAATCATTGTGAATCATATTTGTGAATGTTCTCCTTGTGAGCGTTTGATGAGGCATACTGTAGTTGGACTGCAGAAGGAGAAGCGGGTCTCTGAAGTCATTACCACAGTAATGTCAGTGTCACTTCATTTACTGCTGCTTGGAGAGTCTCCTGCGATTCACTAATAAATTGAATGACGAGCCCAGTGCTCGTACACTTTTTCATACCACTCATCAACCACAATTCTGTACAACCAGAGAATCCCCAAAACACAGATCGCTTCAGTTCCCACCTCCTCTGGCCCCTACATGAGATCTACAGCTCATTAAACTGATTTAAAATGTTGCTCAATACATTTGTTCTTCTAGAAAATTATGATTGGTAGCGATGATTGCTACCATTACAGCTCATACTGAAGTGTTTGAGCCATCGAGCATATTACGGTTTGATGTGTGACTCCAACATCATCATTTGTGCTATGAACATAAAATTGACTTTATGAGGAAAGATGTGAAATTATGTGATGGAGGCAGGTACACAAGGAAATTTAGAGATTGAGATGTTATTTTGAAGTTTATTAACTGTAACAATATAGACCACATTCTAAAATATACAGAAACATAAATAACAAAGGTCAAAGGCACAAACTGGTCTAAGCACTGAGACTTTCTAAACATGGAGAAAAACACAAGTTTGGGCCATTCCTCAAAAACTACCTTGCAGTCAACTGAGAACACCCAAGAAACCACAAAGTAATACCTGGACAATCACAGAGAATTTCCCATCTATCACTTGGCAACCCATTATGAATCATTCAGAACACCATAGCAGCCCCAGAGCAAAATGTTGGCAGTTCTTTACATTGCCAAATAGCCATTAGCCCAAATGACAAATTCCCTCAGCAGTGTAGTGCATGAGTTTAGTGTCATCCCAGATGGAATCCAACCTTATTCAACCACCGTTCCTCCTCTTCCACTAGGAAAGCTGACCTTTGAGTATGATGTGTTCAACACTTCACGCTTCTTTTTATTGGTTTATCTTTGTATTTTAAGTGCACTTATCCTTTTCAGAATTTTGCTGTGAACGCACTGCTTTAAATATTTGTACTACAACATGGCATAGAGGGCGTCACAGTGGCGCAGTGGGTAGCATGATCGTCTCACAGCAAGAAGGTCGCTGGTTCAAGCCTCGGCTGGGTCAGTTAGCATTTCTGTTGTGTAGTTTGCATATTCTCCCTGTGTTCGGGTGTTTTTTTTTTCGGATGCTCCGGTTTATCCGACAAGTCCAAATATGTGCTATAGGTGAATTGGGTAAGTTATATTGTCTATAGTATTTGTGTGTGAATGAGTGTGTATGGATGTTTCCCAGTGATGGGTTGCAGCTGGAAGGGCATCCGCTGTGTAATAACATATGCTGGATAAGTTGGCGGTTCATTCCACTGTGGCAACCCCAGCTTAATAAAGGGACTAAGCCAAAAATAAAATGAACGAATGAAACATGGCATAGAAAAGTGCATAAACATGATTTGGTGCAAACCTGTATTAATGACAATACAATAACCAAGAGCACCACAGAAACCACATGACAACACACTGGCAACCACAAGGAAATCACTGTCACTGTTTACCTGAAAATGAGCTAGAAACCACTCAGAACACCCTAAAGATCACACAACAACCTAACAACACTAAATTGAACCCAACAACCATTTTTCAACCAACTCGTTACATGCTAGAAACCAAAAAGCAACACCCTGGAAACCATAAAGAAAGGCCCATTACCACTTAGTAACCCTCTAGCAACCACCCAGAATACCCTATCAACCACAATAGAAAGCCATCACAACCACACATATATCCCTGGTAACTCCTTAGCAACTTTCTAGAACATCCTAGCAACTACAAATCCAAACCCTAGCCACAAAATAGAAAGTCCTATGGGAACCAACTGGTATCAACTTAGTACGGAGGCGCTGTGGGTAGTGCTGTCACCTCACAGCAAGAAGGTCACTTGCTCGAGCCCCGGCTAGGTCAGTTGGCATTGAGTTGTCATGTTCTCCCCGTGTTCGTGTGGGCCCCAGAGTCCAAAGACATGCGGTATAGGTGAACTGAATAAGCTGAATTGGCCCTAGTGTATGTATGTGAATGTGAGCCTTAATGAATAAATGAACAACTGTTGGGCTATTTTTATTAGAATAAACCACTTTTGTTTGTCCATTCATTCATTTATTCATTAGGGGTTAGGGGTAGGGTTAGTGTAAGTTGACATGTACTTGCAAAGTTTCTTATAGTCAGTTAAATGTCTGCTGAATGTCTGTATCAACAGATATTAAGTAGACAGTCTACTAATACTCAAATGGACCATTGAAATAGAGTGTTACCATTCATTCTCTGCCTTGTCCTTTTATTAATCTTAATTGATCACAGTGGAATGAATCGGCAAATTTATTCGTTATTTTACCCAAATTCTATATGTAACTCAGCATTTGTAGAGTCAACTAATAACCAAACACAGAAAGCCACCTAGCAACCGCACAACAACAACACACTACACTGGTTTAGTGATGAAAACTACACTAAAATTCATTTCAACCACTTGACAACCAGTAGCCACACAGCAACAGCATGACAAGTATGTACTGTAGAAAGCCCTATAGCAACCAAATGGTACTGTCATAACAACCAGACACACAGCAAAAATTCCAGTGTTAAATACACAGTGTGATTTTCTTTGGTGTTTTTCAGTGTTAAAATCGGAGTACATTTTAATCCACAAGTGTGAAAGAGCGTATATTTAAGAGGGTTTTTTTTTCAGTGTTAAAATTTTAACTCAATATGCAGTGTATTTCCCACTAGTGATGGAAGGTTCAGTTTTTTTTGTTACTCGAACCGGTTCTTTCGGACGAACAGTGATCAAACCAGTATGTTTTACTTAAACTTGAAACATAATTTTAAAACGCAAAGAGTTGAATGTATTAAAATTATTTCTGAAATGATTAATGAACATTTAATAAATTAAAAATATTTTCAGCATATTTGATCACTGTTATCTGTCACACACCAGTTGATAATATAGGAAAAAAGGTAATATATTAACACTTTGAAGAGTAACACACACTCCAGTTCGATGTAAGAATAAACTCTTTCTGTGTTAAAATGAACTCTGTGAGTGATGTACAAATTTCACACTTTAGAAAGGGTTATTTTAACTCCCAAATGGAGGGAGTCATATGTACACCCAAGCAGTGTTAAGTTAAACTCAAACTGAGTTAAATGTACACTGAGTTTTTGCTGTGCAGAAAACCCTAGCAACCACCAGAGTTTTGCATGGAGCACTCAGAATTACCATGCCAAATTACTTGGTATTACAATCTCACATTATAATTGTGCTAATGTTTTGCCACAGTACTGTTTGTACTACAATTACTCATCTGTAGCTCTTCTTCCCATCTTCTGTACCTGTTACCATTGTAAATTTGTTATCACATTGCTTCTCAGTGACCATGCAGGCCAGTGTAAATGGTACAAGATTAAAAATCATCATCAGATATCAGCAGAGCAAACGTAGACCAAACCGCACAGAGACCATCTCTCACACACATCCGCACGCCCGCACTCCTCTCTTTCTTTCTGTAGTTAATTTCATGCTCTGAAAAATAAACAGTAGTGGTTGAAGCGCTGGAGCCAGAGACTGTTACTCTCCTGGAGTTTCAAAAATCATACAAATAACACAAAATAAGGCCGGGTCTTTTTTTCTCCAATCTCCATTCTCTAACTGGAGGCAGTGTTGAAGGGGGTCTTTCCGTGGTCATGTCACCCATCTGAGAGCTCATGAGG
This sequence comes from Danio albolineatus, assembly GCA_903798035.1. Lineage (NCBI taxonomy): Eukaryota > Metazoa > Chordata > Actinopteri > Cypriniformes > Danionidae > Danio > Danio albolineatus. The sequence goes on from CAIGQQ010032522.1 coordinate 1,707,892, forward strand.
GAGACCCATGAGTCTCCAGATCAAAGCAGTAGAGACGTTCAGCGAAGACCCCACCCTGCTGCCCCTGCCGCCATAGCACATGTGGCTTTTGTTACAGAGACCAATTTGAATACAAAGAAAGAGAGACGGCAACACATTGAGCATTCGCTAAAGCCTGTCGTGAAGCAGAGAATGAAAAATAGAGACAGCTATACAGAGACGCTCCAAGTTGAGCGATGGAAAAAGGAGGTTACGGCATGGCGACTGAAGATGATTGGAGTGCGAAAGACGAAAAGAGGCCAGCGAAATGTGGAGGAAAATAAAGTGCTGACAGGAACAGTCTTCAGTGCCACAGACAGATCAGGCCAGTTGAGTCAGACACATTTAGAGGAAATAAACAAGAGGACAGAAACCGTATCAAACAGAGATGAATCGAAGCAGAGATGGAGAACAGAGAAGGCAAATAAACAAGATGGAGAGCAGCTATAAGAAAACACAATCACCGGATCGTTCAGCTCCACTTCATCAGAGAAAGAAAATACTGAAGGCATTTAACGCGCCAGGGTGGAACGTGGGTAAAATTAGTGAAAGTAATGGAGTTAAGGACTCTCACTTTTCATGTCGCTGGCTTTATACAAATAATGTAAAGCGATCGAGACTAGTTCAGGTCAGATGTATTTCCCAGAATCTTCGTAGGCTCTGTCACATTTATTTCTCAGCACCTCATCTCTCCTCTCACACAGGGTCACTGTACATCCATCCCCAAATTACTAAGACTTTAATTAATTCCCAGGGTGATGCATGTAAAGGAACATTTGGATGGCTCCACTTTAATAAAACGTGTTCGGATGAAGGAATGATGTCGTTTTATTTATTTAGCCAATACTGTTGCACAATAACATTGTGATTTTTCTGTTTTTCTGGAAAATATATTCAGATTAAAAAGAAATACTGAATAAAGCTATATTTGAAAATAATTATTCCTTTTAGAATTATTGGGTGGTTATGCTGGAAAATACATTGGCATTATAAATAGCAATTTAAAAGCTAAAAAGACGACTTTTTGCTCTGAAGATTTTAATAGTGCTCTGTTTCCTGATTATATATATAAAAAAAGAAATACACTTACCAGCCACTTTATTAGGTACACTTTATTAGATACATCTGTCCAACTGCTAGTTAACACAAATATCTAATCAGACAATCACATGGCAGCAACTCAATGCATTTAGGCATGTTAACATGGTCAAGACGATCTACTTCAATTCAAACCGAGCATCAGAATGGGGAAGAAAGATGATTTAAGTGACTTTGAATGTGGCATGGTTGTTAGTGCCAAATGGGCTGCTTTAAGTATTTCAGAAACTGCTGAACTACTGTGATTTTCACACACAACTATCTCTAGGGTTTACAAAGAATGGTCAGAAAAAGAGAAAATATCCAGTGAGCACGCCTTGTTGATGCCAGAGGTCAGAGGAGAATGGCCAAACTGGTTCCAACAGAAAGAAAGGCAACAGTAATTCAAATAATCACTCATTACAACTGAGGTATGCAGAAGAGTATCTCTGAATGCACAACACATCGAACCCTGAAGCGGATGGGCTACAGCAGCAGAAGACCACACCAGGTGCCACTCCTGTCAGCTAAGAACAAGAAACTGAGGCTGCAATTCCCACAGGCTCACCAAAAGTGGACAATAGAAGATTGTGAAAACATTGCCTGGTCTGATGAGTCTTGATTTCTGCTGCTACATTCGGATGGTAAGGTCAGAATTTTGCAACAACAACATGAAAGCATTTATCCATCTTGTCTTGCATAAACAGTTCAGGCTGGTGGTGGTGGTGTAATGTTGTGGGGGATATTATCTTTGCACACTTTGGGTCCATTAGCCTACCTGAGTAATTAGCCTACCTGAGTATTGTTGCTGACCATGTCCATGACTTTATGACCACAGGGTGCCCATTTTCTGATGGCTACTTCCAGCAGGATATCGCGCCATGTCATAAAGCGTGTCACAAACCATATCATAAAGCGCAAATCATATAAGACTGGTTTCTTGAACACGACAATGAGTTCACTGTACTCAAATGGCCTCCACAGCCATCAGGCCTTAATCCAATAGAGCGCCTTTGGGATGTAGTGGAACAGGACAATCCCATCATGGATGTGCAGCTGACAAATCTGCAGCAACTGCGTGATGCTATCATGTCAATATGAACCAAAATCTCTGAGGAATATTTCCAGTACCTTGTTGAATCTATGCCACGAAGAATTAAGACAGTTCTGAAGGCAAAAGTGGGTCCAACCCGGTACTATAAAGATGCACCTAATAAAGTGGATGTGTACTGTATGTGTATGCTGCTAATATCTGAGTGCTACTAATATTACTTTAATTTATTGCTTAATTGCATAATATGCCACAGGAAGAAATTTTATAATTTCCAAAAAAAAAAGCAGAGAAACATCAACAATTAATAACATTTTACCACATCCCCATAAAAAATAGATAAATAAATAAAAATAAATAAATAAAATCTGGGCTTTATTCTTTTTTCTACCTTTAGTGAGAAAATCTTCCATTTTGTCCTTAAAGGGCTGCAGGTGCTCATCAGACGAGATATTACACACCTTTTCTCTTTCTGCAGAACAGGCTGTAAAACAGAACAGAAGAGGATCACAGATGAAAAAGAAAAACTAATATTTATAATAATTTTAACTATACAAAATACAACATACGATTCTATTTCAACGTTTTTAGAAATATTTTTAGAAATACATTAATGACCTTAAGTCTTTGTAAAGAAGCGGTAGTGCTAGCTAATCTGATAATAAAGACAATTATGACCTCTGTTACATTCTTTAAACGAATGGCTCTCGAAGTAGGTGTTCATAGAGAATCTTTTTTTTGGTCCGCTACAGAACAGTAAATGTAGTGTTCTTTTTAATATAACAAAAACATTTTCTTTTATATAATTGCAGAACATTTTATTAATCTAAAGAGTCTTTTTCCTTTATAAATAACTTTTTGTGGAACAGAAAGTTTCCACATATGCCAAAGGTTGTTTATAGAACCATCAATGCCAATAAACATTAATTTTTGAGATAAAGTTTTAAAAAAGTCATCTTTATTCTGGTGTGATAATTGTAAGAGCTGTAAATCTGTGCAATCAGTCAAATTCAAGTGTGTTCCCGCTGTAAAACTGGCCCCAATCGGTCTGTACTTGTTGTCTCTATGGTTCTAAAACTGTGTTTTCAGTGATGCAATAGAAGAGCCAATTTTAGTTCCTCAAATAACCTTTCTGTGAAAATAAAACATGTTTTTCTTAGTGTGGACGTTTTAAGATTTATCTATAGAATCTTTTTCCACAATAAAGAATGGTAACTTTCTTTTTCAGCAATATATGACAAGACTGTTTATGTACTTTATGACACTTAACAGATCACTATTTCAAGTGAAGTCATATATTTAGTTTGTGAATTTATTATTGTCTCATTTTTAAACCTTTTCCTCTTTCAGCCAAAAGCTGATACATTTTCCTTGTATCCCTGTTTTATTTTATGTATCATAAGATTATGCACTTAGGTTTGTAGAAAAAGCAATGCTTTCTATTTCTTGCCACCTCACTACCATCTTAGACATTTATTAGCAGCTCTTACATAAAAACCAAGAATGTTAAATCACACGTGAAACACACATGAAATATATGGGTTTTGGAACATATATGGTTCATGCGAATGAAAAACTAATTGTGTTATCACTAATTTTTTTACATGAAAATGGCCAAAAAACTCTTTTTACAAAAAATAAAATAATGTGTGTTCCATGTGTGTTTCATGCATAGTTTTAACATGTGAAGCTCACATGACTTTTCTGAAAATTCACTCTTAATTGGGTGGTCCACTACAATATCATATTTTAAACTTTAGTTGATCTGCAATGTAGTTGTGCTCTGTTTCTGTATTTGGGCTTTCAAAGGACTCAACACAAAGAGAGAAGTGCTTACAATTTAATCTTAATTATGTTTCAGAGAATTAAAAATATATATATAGTATTAGACAAAGGATAACTTCCAAAATCTCTCTCAGTTCAGTGTTGGATTTGACTAAAACTCCTCCAACCGACGAAGCTGTGGATTGTGAGCCACAACTTGTAAGTGTTTTTATTTGTTAAATTGATCAGTTATATGCACAGACTCTATCGTTAACGGTATGTTGTAGC
>CAIGQQ010032524.1:0-10407 GCA_903798035.1 Danio albolineatus
GGACTTTTATTTTGAAATGCGTATACTGGACTTTTATTTTGAAATGCACATACTGGACTTTTATTTTGAAATGCGTATACCGGACTTTTATTTTGACATGCGTATACTGGACTTTTATTTTGAAATGCGCATACTGGACTTTTATTTTGAAATGCGTATACCGGACTTTTATTTTGACATGCGCAATTGTACTTTGTAATATTTTTATAATTTGATACATTTTGTCCAATGAAATCAATTAAAAAAAATGTTTATTTGTAAGTCTTGGTGATTTTCTTATGATTGTTCTGTCACTACTTGTGTATGTTAACAAATAAATACAAATTAATTCATTATAATTCCTAAAATTAAAATATAGTTCCTAAAAATTTAGGTCGCGGCTTGATGACCATGTAAAAATGTGGGTCCCGTGGCCAAACCAGTTGAGAACCACTGATTTAGCTGATATCGGGGTCTGACGGGAACAGTATTAGCTTAGCTTAGCATAGATCACTGAATCGGATTAGACCGTTAGCATTCACTCTAAAATTACAAAAACGTAAGTATTGTATTGTAACTCATTTAAATAAGTAATTTGAACAAGTAGTCATTTTGCGAGTGTACATGTATTTAATACAATAGTCAAATAGGGCGTCACTGTGGCGCAGTGTGTAGCATGATCGCCTCACATCAAGAAGGTCTCTAGTTCGAGCCTCGGCTGGGTCAGTTGGCATTTCTGTGTGGAGTTTGCATGTTCGTGTGGGTTTCCTCTGGGTGCTCTGGTTACCCTCACAATCCAAAGACATGTGGTGTAGAGCATTTTGAGGGATGTAAACAAAAACAGTGGTCTCAGCGTATTTCCTGTTTTAGCTTTTTAATTTCTACAGCTTCTGAGAATTCAAAAAGAGCCAAATGTTGATAATAATGTTATGATAGCTGTTTTAACATGAAGTTATGATTGAGCTGCCTTTTGTTAGTTATGAAATAGTTTGATAACAAGCAGGAAATGTTTTGTGGGCCAATGACAACAACATTGAAATGATCTATAGGTGAATTTGGTAGGCTAAATTGTCCGTAGTGTATGTGTGTGAATGAGTGTGTATGGATGTTTCCCAGTGATGGGTTGCAGCTGGAAGGGCATCCGCTGCGTAAAACATATTACCTTTTTCCCTATACTATCAATGTGGTGTGTGTGACAGATAACAGTGATCAAATACGTTGAAAATAGTGTTTAATTATTAAATGTTGATTAATCTTTTAATTCATTAATGGATTATGCATGTGTAATTCATTAATTTATTATATCTTATAATTTACTATATCATCAAGAATCATCAAAACATACTGGTTTGATCACTGTCTGAAAGAACTGGTTCGAGTAAATAAACTGGACTTCCCATCACTATTGGGAAATGCTCTGTATATTAGGTTAAAAGTTTAACACTGAAAAAAAAGCCTTAAAAATACGCTCTTTCACACTTGTGGATTAAAATCTACTCTGGTTTTAACACTGAACACGACCAAAAAAATAAATAAATAAATCACACTGTATATTTAACACTAGAATTTTTGCTGTGGATGTAAACAAATGGACTTTTACAGATAGAAGTCTATAAAGCACTAAGCGAAATGAACCGCCAACTTATCCATTTTAATTCCCAAGTGTGAAAGAGAGTGTATTTAAGGCTTTTTTCAGGGTTGAACTTTTAACCCAATATTCAGAGTATTTCCCACTAGTGATGGGAAGTCCAGTTTATTTACTCGAACCAGTTCTTTCAGACAGTGATCAAACCAGTATGTTTTGATGATTCTTGATGATATTGTAAATTATAAGATATAATAAATTAATGAATTACACATGCATAATCCATTAATGAATTAAAAGATTAATCAACATTTAATAAATCAACACTATTTTCAACGTATTTGATCACTGTTATCTGTCACACACACCACATTGATAGTATAGGGAAAAAGGTAATAACACTTTGAAGGGTAACACACTCCAGTTCGATGTAAGAATAAACTCATTCATTCATTCATTTTCTTTTCGGCTTAGTCCCTTTATTAATCCAGGGTCGCCACAGCGGAATGAACCGCCAACTTATCAAGCATTTGTTTTACACAGCGGATGCCCTTCCAGCCACAACCCATCTCTGGGAAACACATCCATACATTCTCATTCACACACATACACTATGGACAATTTAGCTTACCCAATTCACCTGTACCGCATATCTTTGGACTGTGGGGGAAACCGGAGCACCTGGAGGAAACCCACGCAACCACGGGGAGAACAAGCAAACTCCACACAGAAATGCCAACTGACCCAGCCGGGTATCGAACCAGCGACCTTCTTGCTGTGAGGCGAACGTGCTACTCACTACGCCACCGTGGCGCAGAATAAACTCTTGTTGTGTTAAAATGAACTCTTTGAGTATTGTACAAATGTAAATGTAATTTAAATGTAAACACTTTAGAAAGTGTTATCTTAAATGGAGTTAATGAATTAACCAAAGTTCAGTAGCGGGACCACGCCTAAACCAATCAGCTCCCTTCATCTACTATTTAGGGGAAGTGGACCCTCCTTAAACCGTTTGTCTCAGATTCTCGCTCCCTCCCACCCAATTTCCCCCTAAACTCATCCACCCATCCCCTATAAATAAATAAATGCAGCATATATGAACACATAAAGCCCCTTACAGTCTCTGATATGTTACCAATTACAGAAACACTACACACAGCAGACATTTAGTCCTTATTTAGGTTCAAAAACAACACGAAATATAGCCCACAGTCAGTGCAAACCTCTCATCTGTGTCTTTAATCTTCACCAGCACATGTAGCCTCTGTTAGAGAGTAATTCCATCATTCCGAGCTCATAATAGTCCAGAAGGTGATGATAATAGTTAAACGTAGCAGTTTGTTCATGTTTGCTAAAAAAATAATTTGCACTTTTTTGTTTTTCCGGCTTCTCCTTTGTTTTTTCCTGCGACAGCCTCGCGTTTGTCTGTTTCTGTAAGGATCGGGTTTCAAAAGCACGTCAATAATCAAGCACATGTTACTATCATCAGCTCAAGAAGTTTATTATTTCAGATATTGACGCGCACACGAGCGCTCGTGAGAAAGCGAGCTTTAAGCAGGCACATAAAAAACTACAGGGCACAGGGGAGAATCTGCTCTTCTCTTAGCTTTGGCTGTTCATCAAGACGACGACAAGGTTTGTTTGAGCTCCGGTTAACCCAGGCTCATTATTGTATGTATATTTTTTTTGTGTAATATCTCGGCTGTGGGCGCCACGGTGACGTCGTGGGTAGCACGTTCGCCTCACAGCAAGAAGGTCGCTGGTTCGAGCCTCGGCTGGGTCAGTTGGCATTTCTGTGTGGAGTTTGCATGTTCTCCCTGTGGTTGCGTGGGTTTCCTCCGGGTGCTCCGGTTTCCCTCACAGTCCTAAGACATGCAGTACAGGTGAATTGGGTAAGCTAAACTGTCCATAGTGTATGTGTGTGAATGAAAATGTATGGATGTTTTCCAGAGATGGGTTGCAGCTGAAAGGGCATCCGCTGCGTAAAACAAAATGCTGGATAAGTTGGCGTTCATTCCGCTGTGGCGACCCCAGATTAATAAAGGGACTAAGCTGACAAGAAAATGAATGAATCTCGGCTGTGTAATTAAACATGGCGGTTCCTTTGTTTTCATTCTGGCTTGTTGCGCGAGCGAATGACGCATCTCTGTAAACCAATAGTGTTCAGCTGCGTGTCTAGCTCCGCTTTTTTGTACCCTTTGGTTCCCTTGGTACCCTTTGCAAAGGGTGACCAAAAAGTTGTACGGTACGGTTCGGTACGCTTTTAGACAGTGGAAACGGCCTTAAAAGCGTACCGAACCGTAGCGTCCCACTCAGTGGAAACGGGCCATAAACGTCCTTAACCTATTAGACCAAGCCCCACTCTGAGTCTCCCTGGACAAGACTCCCTGATCAGCCGGTTCAGTAACAATCCATATTCCTCTTCCCAACCTTCAAAACTATCACCTACTCTCTCAAACAACTTATAATAAAGTTTCACAAGCAACGGTTGTAGCGTGGTCATTGATAGTGAACTCCAAAATGGAGGAAGTCATATGTACACCCAAGGAGTTTTAAAGGGCCACGAAACCCCCCAGTCTCAGCAGGGTGTTTTCACACCTCTAGTTTGGAAAAGCTCAGGAAATTGGGTGTGTCCAGCTCTGTTTAGGTTGGAGTGTCGGGGGAGGGAAAGAGGGAAGGTTTTGCATAAAAATGGGAGTTTCCACTTGTGCACGCGCTCATTTCCAAACAGGCAAAACAAACAGACGCAGGGGGAGAAAGACAGTGACTGTGTTTACATGGACATCAGTAATCAAATTATTTGCCAAATTCTTAATTTGTGGACTTTAATGACACTTTCACTTTAATCCAGGAACATTTCCTGCATGCCCCCGTGACAAACGAGATGCGAGAAACTGCTAAGAGAGCGGTTTTAATGGAGTGTTTGATACCGCGCGGCGTATGAGAGAAATAAAAAACCCTCCGCGTTTCTCGGTAACTTATGCTCTCGGTAGGTAGCATCAGAAAGCCGTGTGTGTATACACTATCCTGTCACAAAATGCGGCGGTGTTTATGTTTCCACTCGGAGAGCAGCATCTACAGCGGATCTTTCAGTCTATTATACTGTAGTGATGTTAGCGTGCTGTACACTCAGTAACAGTTCTAATCACTCTGACTAAGGTCTGTCTATAAACACTGAAACAGCACTGCTGACTAAACTAACTTTCCCATCTGAATAAACAAACAAAGAGCACAGATCACGTACTCACCAAAAACAAGACAATCAACATGAACTGGAGCTGTGAATTTTTTTTAAAAGGAGACGAGCGGCAAATCCAGATTTCACTATTTCCAGATGCGTAAAGCTCTCGGGTGAAAAAAAAAAAAAAGTTTCTGCTGCGCGCGAATGGGAAGTACAGCTGCGCTCTCATAGCGGGGAAATGAAAACAAAACCTTCGCTGCAGCACATAAACACAACACTGGCGACCTGTGTCTCCAAACAATTCTTCTTCTTCCACTTGTTTTAGCAACACAGCATGGCGTCTCTCTGTCGTCTGAACACTGCAACCGGTACAAACAATCCTCGATCATGAATATTAATGAAGCTGTGCTACATTCACAATAGAGCGCGCTGATTGGTTTGAACCAAGTCTTTCTCATGAATTAATGCCGCACACTCAGAGACGTCACCATGCACTCGCCGGAAACAGACGTCCACTCTCCACGCTGGAATACACGCAAGGATCTCATCGGCATGACGCAGCTTTAAAAATTCGTTTTAAACCTGAAGAACGAATTTACTCGAAATAATGCAAAAACAACCAACTCTTTAGTGAAATATGTGTGCCCTAAAAGTGTTTATAGCAGCGTGGGACACATATATGACTGTCAACAGCTCAAAAAATGTGTTTTGGTGTTTCGTGACCCTTTAAGTTAAACTCAAATTGAGTTAAATGTACACTGATTTTTTTTTTTTTTTTTTTTGCTGTGTGTATATGAACTGAAATATAGTCAACAACAGCAGTCAAAACTCTAACAGAGCCTTCTGTTTGCTGAAGTCTGTCCCTTTCAGAAAGGACGGAAATATCTGCAGTAATCCGTGTATTTGAGAAGCGTTAACTACCTTCTTACGTAATCATTTCAGCTCAGCTCAGACTGGTCGCTGTCTCTTTCACAAACAGTCCCACTTAATGAAGAACATGTTCGTCCATCGACCAATCAGATTGCAGGAGGGCTCTCTTAATCCTGCCTCTTTGACCAATCAGAGGCCACCACAGGACAAAGATAGGCATACCCACAGAGGCACCAAAATATTGTGACTTTTTCAGTCTTCAGTCTGCTTTAATGCAATAAATTTACTGTGTAGACTACAGAATATGACTCTAAAATCTTCATCTGTTATCTCAGGCTGCAGATATGAGAGCTACCGACCTGTTCATGGAGAAATCTGGCCACGGCTGACGTCCTTCCAAGGTTTTCCAGGCAGCCGATGGAAAAAAAGGAGAGTGATTTTTCTCCTTTCACCCCTCCTCCTTCGCTCCTCAGCTCAAGCACTCCAGCTGAGAGGCTGAAAACTGAAAGATTTTGCTTGCTTTCAGCACATTTTACCTCGCCGTACTGAATCACATCTCATTTCTGCCTATTTTGTGCTTTTTCCTGTTCATTTTATTGAGAGACAGGACAAGAAGAGCTACAGGGATGCTACAAACCCAAGCTATGTGATCCAGCAATGTCCCTCCTCTTTCCTGCGCTGTGATTGGTCGGCTGGGGGGCAGCAGGGGGCTGTGATTGGCCAGTTGGGCTGTGCGTCTGTCTTAGCAGGGATGAAGACAGGATTTAGTGGTTGGACACACCAGATGCTGTGAATGTGTCCAGGAGGAGAGTTCAGCGATGCTTAACCCTTTACTGACTAATGTGTGCGGTATGTGAACTGGAGTAAAGATGTGTGACGACTAAGCGTTGCACTGATGAAATTATTAGAATTATTATTAGATTTTAGAATTTTAGAAATTATTAAAATAATTTATTATTAATAATAATAATAATAATAATAATAATAATAATAATTGTAATAATTTCTAATGTAATAATTTCTAATATTGTTTAGAAATTATTAGAATTATTAGAATTATTATTATTATTCATTCATTCATTCATTCATTTTCTTTTCGGCTTAGTCCCTTTATTAATCCGGGGTCGCCACAGCGGAATGATCCGCCAACTTATCCAGCATATTTTTACGCAGCGGATGCCCTTCCAGCCGCAACCCATCTCTGGGAAACATCCACACACACTCATTCACACTCATACACTACGGACAATTTAGCCTACCCAATTCACCTGTACCGCATGTCTTTGGACTTGTGGGGGGACCGGAGCACCCGGAGGAAACCCACGCAATCACGGGGAGAACATGCAAACTCCACACAGAAATGCCAACTGACCCAGCGAGGCTCGAACCAGCGACCTTCTTGCTGTGAGGCGAATGTGCTACCCACTAGGCCACTAGGCCACCGTGGCGCCTATTATTATTATTATTAGAATTATTACACATAATTTAACAAAGCAAGTTTTCATTAGTTTCATTAGTTCATTAGTGTTGCATAATAAAATCTAGCAAACATAATTGAAGTAGCTAATACATGTATTCATACGGTTTAAAAAATATATTAATGAATTTATTTGTACTAAAGTTATGCTAAGGTTTGTATTAATACTTTATTTGGAGATGTTTGACTGGTCTGATTTTATATTTTTATATTATTTTTTTAGCTTCTTTCATAGATCCTCCAAACTCTGGAAGCTTACACAGTTACTGTTGACAGATGCTGTGAATGTGTCCAGGAGGAGAGTTCAGCGATGCTTAACCCTTTACTGACTAATGTGTGAGTGTGTGAACTGGAGTAAAGATGTGTGACGGCTAAGGGTTGCACTGATGAAATTATTAGAATTATAAGAATTATTATTAGATTTTAGAATTGTAGAAATCATTAGAATAATTTTATAATAATCATTTAAATAATTTCTAATCTAATAATTTCTAATATTTTTTAGAAATTATTAGAATTATTATTTGAATTATTAGCCCTCCTGAATTATTAGCCCCCCTGTATTTTTTCCCCACAATTTCTGTTTAACGGAAAGAAGATTTTTTTTCAACACATTTCTAAACATAATAGTTTTAATTACTAATTTCTATTAACTGAATTCTTTTATCTTTGCCATGATGACAGCATATAGTTACTAGATATTTTCAAGATACACTGTAAAAGTTAAGGTAACTCAAATTATTTGAGGAAACCGATTGCAACAAACCATTTAAGTTTAAAAACGAATCCTAATGAGTGCTGTGAACTTAATCCATTTAAGTAAACGAAGCAATTAGAGCACAGTAAAACCCAATAAATGAAGAGAACTCAAACCAACTGAGTACTGTAAAACACAATAAGTTAATTCAACTCAAACCATTTGAGGAAATTGAAACCATTTGAGTTAAAAAAAACTAATCTATTTGAGTACTGTGAACTTACTCCATTTAAGTTGAAGTAATGAGGTGTTTAATTAACTCATTACCTTCAACACTGAGTTCAAAGCTCTGTTCAATGAGTCGAATTAACTTTCAGTAAATTTTGAGATAACTACACTCATTTCATTTGATAAAGTTGACTGTTGGTATTACAATACTACATCTACTTATCTACTAGTATTCAGCTTAAAGATACATTTAAAGGCTTAACTAAGTTAATTAGGCATATGATAATTAGGCAAGTCATTGCGGTCTGTTCTGTAGACAATCGAAAAAAAATATTGCTTAAGGGGGCTAATAATATTGACCTTAAAACTGATATTATTCTACCTGAAATTAAAAAAAGTAAGACTTTCTCCAGATTTCTGGGCGATGCAGTGGCGCAGTAGGTAGTGCTGTCGCCTCACAGCAAGAAGGTCACTAGTTCGAGCCTCGGCTGGGTCAGTTGGCATTTCTGTGTGGAGTTTGCATGTTCTCCCCGTGTTCGCGTGGGTTTCCTCCGGGTGCTCCGGTTTCCTCCACAGTCCAAAGACATGGACTGTGTAGGCTAAATTGTCCGTAGTGTATGTGTGTGAATGAGTGTGTATGGATGTTTTCCAGAGATGGGTTGCAGCAGGGCGCCACGGTGGCGCGTGAGTAGCACGTTCGCCTCACAGCAAGAAGGTTGCTGGTTCGATCCCCGGTTGGGGCAGGTCCCGGTTGGGCCAGTTGGCATTTCTGTGTGGAGTTTGCATGTTCTCCCCGTGGTTGCGTGGGTTTCCTCCGGGTGCTCCGGTCCAAAGTCCAAGTCCACAGTCCAAAGACATGCGGTATAGGTGAATTGGGTAAGCTAAATTGTCCATAGTGTATGTGTGCGAATGGGAATGTATGAATGTGTTTCCCAGAGATGGGTTGTGGCTGGAAGGGCATCCGCTGCGTAAAACAAATGCCGGATAAGTTGGCGGTTCATTCCGCTGTGGCGACCCCGGATTAATAAAGGGACTAAGCCGAAAAGAAAATGAATGAAATGAATGGGTTGCAGCTGGAAGGGCATCCGCTGCGTAAAACATGTGCTGCATAAGTTGGCGGTTCATTCCCTTGTGGCAACCCTGGATTAATAAAGGGACTAAGCTGAAAAGAAAATGAATGAATGAATAAGTAAAATTCACAGGAGGGCTAATAATTTTGACTTCAACTGTTTATTATATATAATGTAGAATGTACACTGTAAAAAATGCTGGGTTCCACACAAATTGAGCATGTTGTCCCAACACAAATATAGAAAGTTAGCTTGTTTGTTTTTAGTGAAATAAACATAAAATATTTAAGTTGTCCCCCCAAAAAATCTTAAGAATTTTGTTGATTCAACTTGTTTAAATAAGTAGCTTGAACAAGTAAAGTCATGCGATTAATACAGTGCTCAGTCTTGCTATTTTTATTTTTGCAAAACTAAAACACCAATATCTAAGATTTAATTGTTATTTTTATTTGTATTTTCATTATGTTTATGGGTCAAAAGTATTAGTTTGTTTAATGCACATAACACATATTGTCAGTTCTGCTTATTTTAATTTTGCTCACTAAAACTGCAATGTCTAACATTTTATTTATTTGTTTGTTTACCTATTTTTATTCAATTATATTGGTCAGATCATTAGAATATTAGGAAACATCATGTTCAATGTAAATATTTTGTATATTTCCTATTGTAAATACTTGAAAAATAAATACTTTTTTGATTAGTAATATTGCTAAAAACTCATTTATAGGTTACTTTTAAGTAAATTTTCTAAATATATAGATTTTTTAACCCTTTTTTTGAATTTCACTTTAACAAATACTGTAATTGTTTCTCAGCTAAAAAAAATATTCTATCTTAACAAACCATTCATCCATAAAAAACATAAAATACTGCATATAAAAATAACATAATATTAATAACAGAAATAATATTACTTCATTCATTTATTTTATTTTCGGCTCAGTCCCTTTATTAAACAGGGTTCACCACAGCGGAATGAACCGCCAACTTATCAAGTATATGTTTTACTCAGTGGATGCCCTTCCAGCTGCAACACATCACTGGGAATCACCCATACATACTCATTCACACATATAAACTATGGACAATTTAGCCTACCCAATTCACCTTCAGTGCATGTGTTTGGAGTTGCGGGGGAAACCGGAGCACTGTGAGATAACTCACGCGAACACGGGAACATGCTAACTTCACACAGAAATGCCAACTGACCCAACCAAGTTTTACTATTTTTGAATCCGGGTCTGACGGGAACATTATTAGCTTAACTCAGCATAGATCATTGAATCAGATTAGACCATTAGCATCCTGCTACCCACT
>CAIGQQ010032524.1:20407-38087 GCA_903798035.1 Danio albolineatus
TGTGTGTGTGTGTGTGTGTGTGTGTGTGTGTGTGTGTGTGTGTGTGTTATATATATATATTTTTTTTCTGTCTTGAGTCTACTTTCACTAAAAAAACATATCAATGAAATGAATGAATTATTTTATCAAACATGAAATACTTACGGCCCTGGGGAAAAAGAAAGGTAAATGACCACTTAAAAGTTAATATTGGTTATCCTGAATTGAATTAATACAAATTATTGTGGAAATTCTATGTTTAATGTTATAACAATAACTCAGTAATTACCACCGAAAGAAGATTTCAATTTATGATTGACTTAAATGTGAAAAGAAGTAAGCAAGTAAACATTTACAAAAATAGTCCACAATACCAAGAAATTCATACAAATTTAAATAACACAAAAGTGTGTAGATGATGACAAAATTATTTTGTGTGTGTGAACTATCCCTTTATTTCAAAGAATAGTTTATTGTACTTTATTGCATTTTATTATGAAAAATATATGATTTTTATAAAATGAAAATAATCCTTAAAATTAGAATCTAAAACCTCCAGTAGGTGGTAGTAATGTCTAATGAGTGAGACAATTCGCTCAAACAACTGAATCATTCAACAAAGAAGTAAAGCGCGGTCTGGACTGTTTAAAACATGGATTCATTCAGAAAGTAGACACACAGAAGATCTTTTGTGGCTATTAAGGTAATGTTTAGTGCAATTCTCAGTTCTTCTTTCATTTATAAATGAAAATAAAGTGTTTATTTTTAAAATCCGAGTGGCCATGAGAATGAGATAAAACTCAGAGTTCAGAGTTTTATTAAAGAATTATTATTATTGACCAAGATATAAATATTACTATATTACTACTGCTATTAGTGAGGGGCGAGGCCAGACATTTTAAATCCTTTTGCAGGTTTTATTAAACAGAGTGATCAGTCAAGCAATGGTCAATACAGGTACAAACAGAAGTGTATGGGCAATCCAGAGTCATAGTCGAAATAACAGGCGAGTGGTCAGAAGGCAGGCAGCATACAACCTAAACAAAACAAAGCAAGGTCTAACACAAAAGGCAAGAGAAGGGAAAACCACGTCGTAGTGTTCACAATACTGCTTACAAGACTCAGCAATGAGTGTTTCAAAGTGAGTCGGATACATGTGTGTGTAATTAGTCTATGAGCCGCATCAGCTGACTTGGAGCAGGTGTGTTTTTGTGTGTGTGTGTGTGTGTGTTGCATGAGAGTTCATATTGAGGCAGGATTGTAGTCTGTGTGAGTGTTCTCCAGCGATCTATGGTGGTTAGTTTGATGGTGTTCGTGACAGGGCCTTAGTGTCTACTGTTAAACTAAGTGTATAATGACTCATTTCTTACATTTTTTTTTTATCTCTGATAGTTTATTAATTGATTTAACAAGTGACATTTTTGAGTAACCTATCTTCATTTTTAAATAAATAGCTAAATTGCAAAAATCTGCAGAGAATCTGAAATCATTCACTCTGTCATGAGGCCAATAGAAAACTGACTTTGTCATTCAGCAATGAATATATAAATATAAGCGTTATTTTTAAACTGATTCTGATACTAAATTTATCTTTTCTTTATTACGCTAGAAAAAAATACACTCACACACACACACATACACTACGGCCAGTTTAGTTTATTCAGTTCACTTACAGCTCCTGTCTTTGGACTGTGGGGGAAACCGGAGCACCTGGAGGAAATCCATGCAAACTTCAGACAGAAATGCCAACTGGTCCATCCAAAACTCAAACCAGCGACCTTCTTGCTGTGCGGCGACATTGCCAACCACTGAGCCACCATGAAACCTTATTAAATACACATCTTTTTTTTTAGCCATGGATTTTTTATTCACCTGGGTTAAAGGTTAAATGTTTCTAGAATTTCCAGTTTGAGATAATGTATCTGCAAAAAAGTTGTGTGTGTATATATATATATATATGTATATTCTTCTTTTTTATTTATTTATTTATTTATTCATTCATTTATTTTCTTTTCGGCTTAGTCTCTTTATTAATCTGGGGTTGCCACAGCGGAATGAACCGCCAAATTATCCAGCACATGTTTTATGCAACGGATGCCCTTCCAGCTGCAACCCATCTCTGGGAAACATCCATACACACTCATTCACACACATACACTACGGACCGTATGTCTTTGGACTGTGGGGGAAACCAGAGCACCCGGAGGAAACCCACGCGAATGCAGGGAGAACATGCAAACTCCACACAGAAATGCCAACTGACGCAACCGAGGCTCGAACCAGCGACCTTCTTGCTGTGAGGCGACAACACTACCTACTGTGCCACTGCATCGCCTTATTTATTTATTTATTTATAGTTTATCCACATTGAACCTTATTCATCAGGTGGTTTGAGGGGAAATTGTTGTGATGTTAGTCTGAAAGGGGACTGAAAAAATAGTTTCATGTTATAGACATTCATCACACTTACTTGTTGGTCATTAGTTGAATCAGGAGGCAAATATTTATAGTGAAGTAAAATGAAATTCTGGATAATTTTACAAAAGCTCAGCTCATCACTATAGTGAGGCTGAAAATTAATACTTCCCAGAGAATCACATAATTGCTTTTAAAGTTCTTGTAGTTCCTCATTTCAGTACTTAAAAATGTTTCAAATTACATATTTTTACATCCTCTATAATACTGTGGTAATCCTTGGCGTACTTTAAAATACGAAACAAATCTCGTGGTAAACACAAGTAAGAAACATGATTATCCCATGGCTGATAATAATATCATATTTAGTATTATAACATACTGTACATGGCAACTCCTCAAAAACATCAGCATTAAAAAAATCATTTTCATTTAATAGCACTTTAGTTACAATCGCCTCACAGAAAGAAGGTTGCTGGTTCGATCCTCCGCTGGGTCAGTCGGCATTTCTGTGTGGAGTTTTCATGTTCTCCCTGTGTTCATGTAAGTTTCCTCCGGGTGCTCCGGTTTCCCCCACAAATCCAAAGACACGTCAGGTAAATTGGGTAAGCTAAATTGTCCGTAGTGTATAAGTGTGTGTGAATGAGTGTGCATGGATGTTTCCCAGTGATGGGTTACAGCTGGAAATGCATCCGCTGCGTAAAACAAATACTGGATAAGTTGGCGGTTCATTCCGCAGTGGCGACCCCAGATTAATGAAGGGACTAAGCCGATAAGAAAATGAATGAATGAATAAATAACTATAGTTGATCTTTTGTGCACTTTTGTTATTGTTGTGTGGCATGGTGGCTCACTAGTTAGCACTGTCACCTCACAGCAAGAAGGTTGCTGGTTCGAGTCCTGGCTGGGCCAGTTGGCATTTATGTATGGAGTTTGCATGCTCTCCCCGTGTTGGTGTGGGTTTCCTCCGGGTGCTCCTGTTTCATGCGCTATATGTGAATTGGGTAAGCTAAATTGGCCCTATTTTGTGTGTGAATGAGAGTGTATGGATGTTTCCCAGGGTTAGGTTGCGGCTGGAAGGGTATTTGCTGCGCAAAACATATGCTGGAATAGTTGGCAGTTCATTCCGCTGTGGTGACCCCTGATAAATAAGGGACTAAGCAGAAGGAAAATGAATGAACAAATTTTTGAAATTGACAAACAAATTTAGCGGGCGCCACGGTGGCGTAGTGAGTAGCACGTTCGCCTCACAGCAAGAAGGTCGCTGGTTCGATCCCCGGCTGGGCCAGTTGGCATTTCTGTGTGGAGTATGCATGTTCTCCCCGTGGTTGTGTGGGTTTCCTCCGGGTGCTCCGGTTTACCCCACAGTCCAAAGACATGCGGTACAGGTGAATTGGGTAAGCTAAATTGTCCATAGTGTATGTGTGTGAATGAGAATGTATGGATGTGTTTCCCAGAGATGGGTTGTGGCTGGAAGGGCATCCGCTGCGTAAAACAAATGCTGGATAGGTTGGCGGTTCATTCCGCTGTGGCGACCCCGGATTAATAAAGGGACTAAGCCGAAAAGAAAATGAATGAATGACAAACAAATTTACTTACATTTTTGAACACTATCTCTTATTTTTGTATTCAAATGTAACATTTGATAAAAAAAAACAATAAATATCTTCTTTATGTGTATATTTGTATGCATTTAAGTAATTTGTAATAATTGAGGAATTTGAGCTTTCATTACTCTTTACTTCTCATTTATTGGATAAAAGCATCTGCCGAATGCTTGAATGTAAATGTAAACATGTCTAAAATAATTGACTTATGCTTGAATGTAAACAAGCAAACAAATAAATAACTAAATAGACAAATAAATAGATAAATGAATGAATGAATACTGTTGCATGAAGGAGTTGTTCACTTAGAAAATACTGTCACCATTTATAGAACATTCGTTCCAAACCACTTTGACTTTCTTTCTGTCTGAATTTCTGCAGACACAAAAGAAGATATTTTGAAAAATGATGGTATCTGAACAGTTGATGGTCACCATTGAGTTCCATAGGGGAAAAATACAATGGAAGTCAATGGTGACCATTAACTGAGTAGAAGTTAAAGGTAAACCATTCTGGAAGTGAGCAACCAATTTACACAGGCAGGATCCCCACAGCTTATGAACATTCTGGGATATCATGGATTTCTATTTAAAGTGTCCAAACATTGAACATTTGAATTTTATATATGTTTTTTGTCCAAGTTATGAAATATCAGGCATTTTTACCTTCTTGTTGATCAGGTTAATTCATTAATTCATAAACAATAATGTTTGTTTGCATTATAATTGAAGTACCTTTATGTTTAATTGTACAGTTTGTTTCTTCCTCTGCAATACTGCAGCTACTTTTACACAAGATTTTTGTTAGTCAAACAAACATTACCAAAATATAGTTTGTTTGTTTTTTAATAACAATAGAAATATCAGTTGTTTTTGTTGTCAGGTCTATACAAGGACGGATTTAACCAATAAGTGAGGTATGCAGCTGCTTAGGGCCCCCAATAAATACCTAGAAGTATAAATGATACCTATAAATGATATACACCCAGAACAGACAGAATTTTCTAACACATTTTGTATGTTAAAGGTCTAACAAATAAAAATTTAACGTAATTATTAAATTTACGCAAATTTGCTCCCCATCCTGAATCATGGAGCAGTCCAGCAGTCATTCATTCCTTTTCCAACAGCTTAGTCTCTGATTTATCAGTGGTTTCCACAGCAGAATGAACCGCCAACTATTACAGCATATGTTTTTAACGCAGTGGATGCCCTTTCAGCGGCAACCTGCCGTCCAGCAGTCAAATAAGGTAAAGATTCAGTTTTAAAAACAAAATAGTCTATTTATTATTTTAGATGTGAGTTCGTTTGAAGGAAACAAATCATTTAAGATGCAAAGACTGCATTAGGATAAAACATAGAAATGGAGATCGAGTTATATAAGAAGAAATAAAAAACAAATATAGATTTTAAAAAAGATTAATTAGATTTAAAAATTACAATTTAAATTTTAGATTTAAAATTACAAAGGGTGCATTTTAGGTTTGTTGGGCCCCTTTAATTGCTTAGGGCCCAATTATGGTAAAGTTGGTTTTATATTCACACATTGGTTCAGTGACAACTTGTGACATGCTCTCTATTATTTAGCATGGTACTTTGAATATTCAGTCTGAAATCACGTGCAAGTATGACTTCAAAACAACATTAGCAGTGTTTATTTGTCTGTGAACAATGTTGTACTACTTTGATAGTCATTGGCTGCTAACATGATTTGACTATTTGGAAAGTGCAAATTAATATTTTTCTGAAATTATATTATTAATCTAATTATTAATGTAAATCAGTAAATCCGCCCGTGTCCATATCGAAAATGGACATCAAAGTTTAGCTAAACCCATACAGAAAAACTGTTCTGTAGTAAATTGTGACAAAGTTGACAAAGCCTCAGTTTTCTCCATAAAGTCTTTGCTCAGTTTCATGTATTAATGATATATAGGTTGTATAATATTTATAAAAAACGTTAAGCATTAAAAAAAGTACATTGGTGTATTCAAATGTTGCCAAATTAGCTTGGAAATGTTTCTGTCAATTCCAATCCTGCGTAAGAGCGCCGCTCGCCCGTGCGCTGCGGCGTGGGGTTTCCCAGGGCAGACTGCAGGGTTACCGCGCCCATCTCCGTCTGATGGCCGGATGAGAGGTGAACTGAACTGGAGAGAAGTGCTCCTTCAAGGAAGGCAACGGGAAGTGGCCACCGACGGACTTATTTGTTGACCAAAGTCTCCAATCGGACATTTATGAGTGCAGTTTTTCCTCGCAGTTGAGATCCCCCCTCGCACAGGCTCATTTCCCGCCCGCCGGAGCGAGTTTTGTCGCTGTGGAAGTGGACTCGGTACTTCTCCCGCTGCTAGTTAGCGAGCTAGCTCGTCTTGTTCGTTGATGCGTGGATTTGACAGCCACACCATCGTTTTTTTCGGTCAATGCCATATAAACAAAGGCCATTTACGACTGAGAACAGGTATGGAACATTCTGTGCTTATTTCAAGTGTGTGGAACTGTTTGTTTCGTTCAAATCGGTTGAATTTGTTGGATAAAATGCTGGTCACCATAGAGAATGAAGGGGGGTGGGGTGAGGCGCAGGTAGCGGCTAGCCGAGCGATTTACATACACAACAGTGGCAGGCAAATATGCGAAAACGGTTGTTTTTAACAGTTATCAGCCCGTATGCTTTATTTGTGAGATTTTATAGTGCACTTATTCTCTCGCTCGGTCAATATGCCGTGAACTGAGTCGGCCGACTTAACCGGAGGCCGTTTTGCGCGAGTTCGCTTGCTAGCACCCAAAAAAATCTGCGATACTTCAGAAATTACAGCAATCTATATTAGAGGGAATTCAGTCATTTGATTGTTAGGGGTATTTTAATTGCCATAAAGGTTGGTTATTATATTAAGTGGTGGGAGTTTTGGTTGAGATGCTGGTCTGTAAGCTAACAGGCTAATTACCGGAGCTTCTGCTGGCAAAATATTCGGCTTTTCAGCCCAGCTAGGCCTTCCTCTGTGTTACAGAATCGAGGATTTTTTTGTGTTCAGCAAATGCTGGTTAACACACACTCGTGTACTAGAAGTGAATATTGATCGAAATGCAGTCGGTAAATAAAGATTAGCCATTTATTTGTTCACCCGATCGTGTATTGCAATCTACACCATCTGGCCGTACGTTACAAGCCGTTCCAGTGTGTTTTTCCTACATACATTTACATGGAGATGGATTTATTACGAGTCCAAATGGCGTAATCCGAAATCCCGTGTGCATTTAAGCGACTTAGCTTGTGTTAATGTTTATTGCGTTAAGTGTGCGCTGCTGCTTTTAACTACTCTTTTAAACAACATAATTGGATTTCATTAAGCCGTGTTTAAATGGCCTCTCTGCTGTTCAGGTACATAGGTGCACTGCCTTCCCTTCCCGACATCTCAGTGATGCTCCGCTACGATCCTCCCTGAATTCGCTGATGATGAAGACTTGTTAAAAAGACATGCTAGATGTGTTTTCTCTTTCGATCGTGTATCACAGTAATGCAGCAAAAGGCTCTGCAGCTCTTAAGATACGCGAAATGAACGGAGCCCGACGGCCTTTATTATCGCTGCTGGAATATTTTAAGAACGGGCTAGCAGCTCAGTATTGAGGTCACTATTAAGGGATTGGTCGGGGAAATATAGGCTATGGGATAAATATGTTGCGCTCCCCTCCTCCTTTTTCCCCTACCGATCGAGTTTGCCTTTCTGTTCGCTGGCATTTAGATAAAGGAACACCGTTCATGAATAAATAAACGGAATCAATGAATTCTTCAATGTGGGGCCCAAGAACAAGATGGCGTCCGTAGCCTGCCTCTCCGGCTTCCCTCTCCGCACTCATATCAGCATGCCGTTCATTTAACTCTCTAAAACGCCGAGGAAAAAGCACCGTTCTGCTATAAAACGCGTATGTTTGTTTGAAAACTATTGCAGGAACATATTTTGAAGCTAGAGTTAATCGTTTATTAATAATAACATTTTCTGTGTGGAACCTAAAGCTGCATAACCTCATATCTTTTGATGCTTAATTTAATTGTGAATTAATCACGTTTCAAATTGTATTTCGAGTGAGCCGTGACGTGATCATGCACATTTTGTTGTTTTTCTGGTGTTTTAAATGTAGACATTTCTCTTTTGTCATGCACATTAGCTCTCAAAATACCCTTTTATGTATAGGTAATAGACATGGGACGATAATCGTTTTCAAGGTATACCGCGATTTGCAAAAAGTCACGGTTTTAAACTTTTGTGCTATACTGTTGCTACGGTATATGTAAGATTTTTTTTAATTTTTTTTTTTTATATATAGGACAACACTATCTCTAGCACAAAAGATGTCATTTTAAATTAAGCAATCGTTGTTTTTGAAGCTAATTTAGACAGCAGAATTTAACGATTCATTTGAATTACATTTTTACTGCTCGAAAATATAAGAAATGTTTCACAAAACAAAATGGGTTGGGGTTTAAAGGTGAAAAAAGTTTTAGTTTTTTACCCAGATATTCAAAAAGAACATATTTTAGAGCAGTAACCACAATGCCATGAAATCGTGATTATTTTTATCCAAGGTTATCATACTGTAGGTATAAGATTCTGACGGTATAATAACCTTGAATAAAAATATCACGGTTTCAAGGTATGACGGTATTATGAAAACTGCTCTAAAATATATTCTTTTTAAACGTCTGGGTAAAAATCAAAACCTTTTTACCCTTTGAACACAAGATATTTTATTTTGAGAAACATTTTAAATATTTTGGGGCAGTAAACGTGTCAGGCTTAATAATTCAAGTGAATCATTGACTTCTGTCTTCATTTGTTTCAAAAACACAGATGTCTTTACAATTTACAACTACAAAACAGGAAAAAATGTAAATTAAAAAATCTTACAGATACCTTAGGAACGGTATTACAGAAAATTTTGGTGGTATGAAAACCTTGACTTTTTCCAAACCGCGGTATACCTTGAAAACGGTTATCGTCCCATGCCTATCATACTGTAAGAATCTTATACCTTGCCTAATAGGTAATGCAATTTGGTGTGATTATTATTTTTAAACAAAAGCAAAATTGGTGATTCATTGCATATATTGTTTTTAACTCCCTCCCATACATCCTGCTTTTTGTCCACCTATGCTGGTTCGTTTGCTTGTCATGTTTATTATAGTCATTGTTCATGTTTTACTCAACAATGTTGCATTTGCTGAAGCATTACTTGTAATCCGTTTGCATTATGCGTTGGAAATGCTTTGTGTAATCTGCATTGATGCACATGCATTGATGCATTTTTTTGTCATTGTGGATAACTAAAAGCATCAGTTTGATTCCCATTGGGGACCTCAGAAGCTGATATGTGTAGGACTATGATGGAATAATTGAAATCTATTCAGATAATGTAATTTCTGAATATCTTTTTTTTATTTTCACAGCATCGCCCATTTGTTTTGCAGTTATGTTGATGTCAGCATGCTGAGATTTTTATTATTTTTAAGTTTTTACCGAAACATAAATAATTTTTGTGTTTAAAGTCACCGTTATTTTGCATCAATGATAGCTATAAGTTGGTGTAGCATAAATAATAAAAATGTAGTAAATACTTTAATACAGAGGTTAAGCTTCCCTGAAACACTACCACAAATTCTTAGACTGCAAGCCCAGCTCTGGACAGCTGTTTTTCCATGGGTGACTCTGAGAGGGATTATAGATTTACTGTACGTGGATTTTAGCTTTTAGGATTACAGGCTTGGATAGTGATAGTGCTGGTTACTGTCTTTTCTATGATCCAGCTTTAGCGATATGCATTTTATTTTTATTTTTGTTAATGTCTAATAAGCGGCTTTGTCCTCAAACGTTTGGAGTAATTCATGTTGATGGAATAAAGACACATTTTAAATTGTGTTCAGATCAGCTAGAAAAAAGGGTTTGTAAGTAAGTGTTTTCTAAAAGGATCTAAGAAAGAGTTGCCCTAAAGTGACCTGAGAATACGCAGTCTGTGGCACCTTTAGGCCATTTCTTACAGCTCTCTTTTTGTCCTGCAGTCAGCTGACTCTGATCAAGTGTTTGTTGAGAGGGTGAGATTGAGCTCTGCTTGCACATATGTTGATGCCTTACTGCATTTAGCCATTCGACTTTGCTTTTTGTGCTATCTTTGCATCTGGCCTTTGGCACAGCATATTCAGTATTTATGCATAATGAAGTTTCATTTCGGCAAAATGCGAGCCCTGCTCTTGATTTTGAACACTGAACTACATTGTTAAATTCTAGGTTTGTATAAATTGATGACCATATCATAATCTGTAGTTGTTTAAGTGGTTTTTATAACAGGATGATTAAGCTAAAACTGTAAATAAGTAATATTTGGGCTCTTTTTCCAGGTTTTAAATAATAAGTAAGAAGTGGTCCTGAACTTTTGGATTTTATTTATTTATTCATCTTTATGTGCATCAGTCGGAATAGATTCATTTTGGAAGCATTTAAATTTGGAGTTGAAGTCGTAGGGTTTGTTTCTGCTCAAATGTGTAGTGTATATTTCTAAAATTATTTACAGTGGTCAGATTAGTTTTTTGATCACGTATAAAGCCACGGTTTTGTAGTTATTAAAGCTGAATTTTTATCCTTTTATTCTATTTTCTCAAATAAGCACTTACTTTTTTACATATCCTACATATATTTTGAGCGACGAGTTATTGACATTAGACTGATATTGATGCTGATAGTTTGATATTGGAAATCTGTACAGTTAGTATTGTGTAAACATGTATTTATTTGTATAAAATTCAAGTTCTACATTCTTTATATGCGTCAGTTTTCCTTAATCTAAATCTAAATTGTACTTTTGAAATGGCGATTGTTTAGTCATCGACTTTTTTCACAACTAGAATTGTAATATCGATATCTTCATGTTGGGTTCCACTGTTAAATGAGAACTGAAGGTGAGGTGAGGGACTTACCTTTTGTAACCATGTCATTTTGATCAGCAAGATTAGAGGACTTAGGCGTATTGTCTTGATACGGGTCCATTTAAGAGGTCAGCCAATCAGGAAGAAGCAAGAGTATAGGAAAGGATAAGACATTGACCAAGAGAAACATTTTCTGGCTGTCAAACACAAGGAGCCTTGTGTGATAAGGTAAGAAATTTGAAGAATAACCTGAAACTTGAAGGAACTTTTAAATGTTTTAGGGGAAATTGCAGTGATTTCAGCATCTTGAGAATTTCTCAGGATCTAGCAGAAAGTAGATGTGCTCGTTGTCTTTAGCATACTTTCGATATTTTATCTCAAAGATTTAGAGCGTGTTTTTAGACTTGTTAAATTTTACGTTTGTTTCCTTGTTACTATTCTTTATCAGTTTCATTTGTGTTTGCTATGCAATTTCTAAATATTTGTAATGTTTCGATCGCCAAAAAAAACACCTTCATTGGATGCTTGATCATTTTATTGGATGCCTGATCATTTTATTGGGTTGTGTTCATGAAAACTCTCCAAAATGTTTGTCTTCTTCCGACATGGCATTAGGTTAGTTCCTTTTATGCAGTTAACTTTCACTTTTCAAACATGGAACCATTGATTTCACAATTAGGACATGGCATAATGCACCAGAGGCCAGTGGCAATTACAGGAAATGGATCCAACCAAATTTGTAGTGTTCCAGTTAGATTGCCTGACCACAGACATCTGGGAGTAACAAGCATATGTGTGGCTTCCCTCTTATACAGTGCTAATATCACTCAGAAGTATTGCTAATTGCTTCACAGTCCTCAGCTGACCCATAGAGCTCGAAAAAGGTTGTGATTGTCATTATTTCTTTCTCCTTTCTTGGCCTCGATGATGTTCTTCTTTGCTCAAGCTTGAACCTTCATTCATCTCGCTCAAATCTGACAACTGAGACCAAGCTAATGGAAAAGATGACGGCTGCTTGAGAGTCAAGATACTGTGCAGCTGCAAATTGTTCTATATTTGAATTAAAAGTCATTTTTCTTGACTCCTTTTTAAAGTAGGTCATACGATGATGGCCTAGAATGGCCAATTCTCAAACCTGTAGTACATGAGAAGACAATGCAAAGTGGCATGTTTTTTAAAAGCTGATCTAGTTGATGAATTGGTGGCTAAAAACAAATTTAAATCAGTATTTCTGCATATTAAAAGTGGCGTTTCTGATGTTCTAGTGCATTTTTTTTTTTTGCGTGCTCCAACACTTTAAAGTCAATATGGCAAAAATGCAATCTCCATAACAATTTTCCATATTGAACAATAACGATATAGATGTTGATATAAGTTGTAAATGCTTTCAGATTTAAAAGAGTACCTCAACAATGACTGAATCCACAAAAACTAGAGTCCACTAAATGACAACATTTGCGGCCAATAAGTTTTCGGTACATCTCTTTTATCAACACGCTTTTAGATTCCTATTGTTGCACATTTCTGCTGTGTGATTGGCTATTGGATCAATATAGAGTAAAGAAGTCCAGATCTTATTGTTATTTATACAAATTTTAGCACGATTCCATATAATATTGTTCATCGGCCAAGCCCTACTTCAAAGTATCATCAATAAATGCTCATGAATGCATCTTGGCCCTAGCCGCTCATCCAAATCTTCCTCAATGTATTTTTAGAATCTGAGTATAATGCAGAATTTGTGTGTGTGTGTGCGCACGTTGCACAATACATGCATCAGACTTGAAGCGTTTGCTGTTCGTCATTGCATTCCTGCAGATCCTTTCCTCGCTCTTCACCTATCTCTAAAATTAATCCCGTCATTAGCTGCCTTTCTCCAGCGTTAAATGCGCACACTCCGATGGCCCATTAAAACAGCTGCCTTCATCAGCCGTTTGTCTGAGCGCATGAAGGATTTGGGTCAGCAGGATAGGTGCTGCTCTTCCCATCAGTGTCCCCGGTGTGTCTTAACTGGATTTGCCTGAAGGAGCTGAATCAAGCGTGTCCCAGGATTATGTCAATGACACTGTGGAGAGAGAGAGAGAGAGGTGTGAAAACACGGCTGTGGGCTGGGAACGCTAATAGGATGAGAGCTGGCCTAGAAGTACTCGCTGTTGTCGGCCGAGTGTGTTTGTGCTAAATCAAGATTAAAATGGACAGGCTTTAAGGGTTTCACAGTACGTTGGGTTATTTTTATAAAGGAATCGCTGTTTGGAATCAGCATGGGAAACCAGCACTTTGATTAGACCATAGAATAGTTGCTGGAGTCGTTGAGCATTTTTGACCTTTCATGCTAGCTCTCAGGTGCCGTTGGTCTATTGTATTAAATGAAATTCACAGATTTAATGTTACTAATTCACATTGACATCGTCTTTTGTAAATTCTCCACCTTTGAAACGACCCTTTCGCTTTTAGCCGACGTCATCAAACCCCCCTAATTTTTTTTCAGCCCCTCCCTTCAACCACATGACCCCATTCTTGAATGTAGCGCCCAGTTTTCATCATCCAATCAATTCCCAATGGGTAAAATCGAGTCCTGCCCTATATTCTCTTTGAATATCCCTGTTACTCCAGCAATATGCTGCTTTGTGATAGTAAAACGGCATTTTAGAAATGAGGATGATGCATATGTATACATTTAATCTCGCTAAATATTGGCATAATAAAAAGGCAGAATCACAGCCTGTGCTGTTGTTCCCTTTACTTCTGCATTTTTCATTAGGGAGCAACAACTCATTTCACCACAAGAGGAAATGGTTCTTTAGTTGCTTTCAGTAGCTAATGTGGTGGTTGGGGAGGGGGAATCTTGGCTTTACACCCTCATGTATTGATAAACAATCCACTGGCCAGTCCATTAACCAGTGGTACACGGCATGCTAAATGCAGTGATTATTCCTTCTGTTGGTGAGCATTATGGGCATTTCAATATCTGATGCTTGCATGGTTTATGTTCTAAAACCAAAATCCAAATTTAATTTCAAACTTTTGTTCGTTCGTCGTTTAAAAATGGTCATAAATCTTTCTTTTATCATCAGGTTTAGTTTCTAAATGTTTCTTTTGTCTCTTTCTGTGCTGCAGATCAGAACGTGTCCCGGCAGTAGGAGAGAGGCAGAGCTTTAGAAGAGGAAAATGAGTGAACTGGACCAGTTACGCCAGGAGGCCGAGCAGCTGAAGAACCAGATCAGAGTGAGGACCTTTCTGATATTAAACTTGACTGCATCCCAAAACTGTATCTGTAGCACAGTGAATAGAGATTAAATGGATATGATACAATGCTACTGAAACAGTTTTGCTAAAATGACATTAATGGTGTGACCTCAGTTTGAAAATGTCGATTCTGAATAATTTTAGTGGGTGACAGATTTGCCAGGCTGATACCAGTCTTAATACTCGGGAATATGGGGAATATGCTTATTATTAAGTTTATCACATCATTATTTTCAATTAAAATACTTATGAAAATAATGTTCAGGGTCATCAGTGTTTTTTTTTTTTCTTTTTTTTTTCTTCATATGAAAAATGATTTTCAGTTTTTCTGATACCAGTGGGGTGACTGATGTAACAGTGTACATTTGTGATAAAAATGTGTAAAAAGCTCCGCCTGTCCAGAAGTTGCAAATGTGTGGTTCCTACAGGAACATGGTAATACCACAACAAGACTATTGTAATATTCAGGAGACTAAAATGTCTTCAATTTAAGGCCATCCACTTTTTCCAAATTTAACTTGAAACTAGTTTTGTCATGATACTGGAATTCGGTACTGAAATTTTAAAACCGTCCAATTCCTGCTAACATTTGAGCGCCGTTTCAGACACGAGCATTTTAAAACTGAGAAGATCAGCTGGTCTGTTTATAAGCTGACATACGCATGATTTGCTGATGAATCAACTGATCTTCATGGCTTTAAAATGCTTCGGTGTCCCTGTATCTGTAGTTACACTCAAACAACTGTGAGTTCAGTGAACTGATGACCTTAATAACCATTTCTGTTGAGCACGTGAACACAATGGCAAATCAGCACTGTTCAAGAACATGCTCAAATATTAGAAGGATGTGGACATTTTTAAAATTTTAGTACTGATTGGTATCGAATTCAAGTATCGTGACAACACTTAACCATACAAACTGGTTTACTTGCTCCTAATTTTAGTTGTTTTGGATTAAGTGGTCTACTAAATGCATACATTTTAGTTTGTTCTAGCTGTACAATTAGACATTATCAAATAGTATTCTTAGATTCAGATTAATGCAGAGTGTGACCTCCTTTACTTGTTTTTTTTACCATTTGCTGATCACGTATTATTTATGACGATAGAATCTTTAACACTTCAGTTATTAAAACTAGACCTGCTTTAACAGTTGCATATGTACATGTGTGCAGGAGCCTTGCATGTTTATTTCTGTCTCTCGCTACCTTATTACCTGGTAGTATCTTGTTACTCAAGAATATTTGCATAAACAAAAGACATTTAAATACAGAGGGTGGTTATTTACATAGCTTACACACTACAGGAAGTACTTCTACTGTAACTGTACTGTTCTCATTCCTCACCACGTTCCAGAAAGTAGCAGATACGATCTCCATCGGGATGCTTTGCATATCACCATAGTCAGAGATGTGTTTGTTTACCAATTCTATTTTTTCCCTCTTCTTTTTTAGTCTAAAATCCCATAATGTGTGTCAAATATTTAACCTTGTAGTCAAAATCAATCAGTCAGTGTTTAAATCAACCATAATGATGATACAAATTAGGATTCTCTAGATCAGTGGTTCTCAACTGGTTTGGCCACAGGACCCACATTTTTACATGGTCATCAAGCCAAATTTTTAGGAACTGTAATATAATTTTAGGAATTATAATTCATTTGTATTTATTTGTGAACATACACAAGTAGTGAAAGAATAATCATGAGAAAATCAGCATTATTTATATTATATATTATATATATTATATACAATATTTTATTGCTGACATTTAACGAAATGTATCAAATTATAGAAATATTACAAAGTAAAAACGATGAACACTGTAAACAGCGGTTAGGGTAATGAAAGGTTGTTACCATAAACAAAACTGAACTGTTAATAAAACATTAACACTGATCCTGTTGAACAGAACAAACCAGCAAATTGTAAAATGATTAAAACATCCATAACCATTTTTACATCTAATATGACAGCAATTATAAACATCTGTTTCACTTAACAGTAATTTGGGAAGATAATGAGATAACTGAGGATGTGCTTTACTGATGTGATAAGAGTTTCAAAGTCAGGAGTGATGGTGGACAGTGCTACCCGAAGATCGTGCTCCATGTACAACCTGTTCCTTTGCTTGGAGTCAAGTTGCACCAAGGAAGAGAAGCCACTTTCATACAAATACGTAGTTCTGAACGGGATGGGTTTGATCGTACTCTCAGATTGCGAAAACTGGGAGAGGCTTACTTCACTGAATTTCTTTTTCAGAGTCTTATCAAATGACAGCTCTACCAGCTGACTCTCTATGTTGCTCGCCAACATGACGCTTTCCACGTCGATTCCAAAGGAATTGGTTGTCGCGCGCGCATTTCAAGATAAAAGTCCAGTATACGCAAAACAAGTAAAAAAAATTAACTTGTTGTTTTTTTTGACCACACACTCCGACCCACTGAAAATGTTCCTGCGACCCACCAGTTGAGAAACACTGCTCTATATGAGCAAGAAGTCAGTGATGTAATCTTGTGTGGCTTGTATAATTATACAAACCATTTGGACAACATGATTTGGTTATATTGCATAATCATTAAATAATACCCTCACCCACAGTGTCTAAATTTGTTTCCTCATACTTTTTTTTGTAGGATGCAAGGAAAGCTTGTGCAGATGCCACACTATCACAGGTAACATCTACTATCTGTTATCATTCTAATTGAACCTAAATTGAAATGATTAGTTAAATGTCTATAACAGTGCAATTTGTACAAGAACATTTGTGTTTATTAATCTACGCATGCGCTTTCAGATCACAGCCAACATCGACCCTGTTGGCCGAATCCAGATGCGCACAAGAAGAACACTGCGAGGGCATTTGGCTAAAATCTACGCCATGCACTGGGGCACCGATTCTAGGTACGGCATGCTTAGGAAAAAAAAACTCCATGTTATTTGCATGACTGCCTGACCTTTGTCAATGTGTAAAACAGCCTTTTACATCATGCTGAGATGCACTGAGGGGTTTCCCTTTCGCAGGGGAGGTGGATGGGTTCACTGCTCTTGTGGTGGCCACTGCATGCAATCCCTATCACATCGAATCCTATTCTTTTATTGTGTTTGTGTAGGTGGGAAATGATGGTTGTAAGTAGGTGTTATGACTAAGCATGTTGTTACTATT
Organism: Danio albolineatus; assembly: GCA_903798035.1. Taxonomy (NCBI): domain Eukaryota; kingdom Metazoa; phylum Chordata; class Actinopteri; order Cypriniformes; family Danionidae; genus Danio; species Danio albolineatus. The sequence continues at coordinate 37,726 of CAIGQQ010032524.1, forward strand.
ATAGCTACAGCCAAGAAAAATCCATAATGTTTTTTCCTTTTTCTTTTTTGTTCAAATTGTGCAGGAAATGGTTTTAGATTGTGCTTGGAGACTTTTGTTTTCCTTTTTGTGGTTGTAGAGGCTGAGTTTTACATCCATAAACACACTTCACTCAGCTGTTTTCTTGTGTTTTGTGTTTAGGCTGCTTGTCAGTGCCTCCCAGGATGGAAAACTCATTATTTGGGACAGTTATACCACAAATAAGGTATGAAATTATACGATTCGTTCGTGTGTTTTAACATAGGTTTGAATTAGTGTAATTACACACTGTATTTAAAAAAAAAAAAAGAAAATAGTAGTATGTGGCTAAATAACATGCAAAA